>JAHXMU010026610.1:0-28228 GCA_019455685.1 Philornis downsi
GCCTTGGTCGACTTTTATTTGGCCTCTTCGGATTAGAAAGAGCCTCATCAGCCGAAAATTTTTCGTATAAACGCTTAATGGTGTTCTTAGAAGGCGCACTTCTCACATTTTTTAATATTTTAAAAGCACGTTGAGTTTTCACAATTGACTTCTTCTGTTGAATGTAAATTTCAACTATTTCAGAGCGCTCGCGTGGCGTGTATTGTTCCATGGTAAAAATCTGCTTGGACTGACGCTTCAAACGCGGTATGTCATTAAGCGATCTGACATCTCTGTCAAAAGTTATGGCGTTGCCAGATGGGTCCGTCGAATATGGGCAACCCTGTATACTGGCATTTACACCCAAATTTTGGCAAATTTTGACAGCAGAACATGTCGAAATTGTCGCCTCTCGGAGAATCCTTCGCTCTTCGATGGTCGTTAGTGCTTTTCTTGTCGGCTTATGCATATTTTTTCCATAACTCGATGGATTTCTGATAAAATGACTCACAACAGACTAACTTTTTCAATTTTTTCAGCGATTTGTCGAGTTGTCAGCTTACTGTCATGATACGCCAATATTTTGACTCTTTCCTCCAAATTTAATGTTGCACCACGACCCATTTTGTGTTTAATTATTTTTAAATTGCACCAAAAGAGTGTACGCAACTTTTTGTTCGAACAGCTAATCAGAAACTAAAATTACAGCCTTTGAGTCTATTTCGATGATCGCCAAAAAAGCACATTTTTTCGACATTGTCAAAGCAAAACAAGAATATTTAATAAATGTAAATTTTTTGCATCCTCTTCTTATCGCAATTCGTTTGTCTATTGCTTTGCTCTAAAATAGATAACAATACTTGTTCAATAGCTTCTTCCACAAAGAAAAAATCAAAAATTAAAAGAAAAAAATATCTATGAGTCCATTTGGTTGATCGGCAGTGTATACCACCATATTGTTTTTATATTTTGGATTTGGAGACACTCTCAATACCTATACATTCTTCTAAAGACGTTGTATAAAATCTACCGAATATTATGAAAGGGGCGAGCCACTCTCTCGAATGTACCTTGGAAAGGAAGACACAAGGCCTCCGGGATATGTGTAGACATCATAATCACTCTTAATAGGAAACCTTGAGCATGAATTGCGCTGTTGGGTAAGCAAACATATTTTGTGCATGTGCCGTAAACAACTAAAGTGCTCGCTTAAAAATTTGTGAAAACTGAAGTTATTTCTTCCAGTATACAATAACTACTTCGGCCCATTGTTTTTAATTAATGAATAAATTATAAAAAAAGGTTTAGTTTCCAATTTGGTCCTTGAATGAGCAATCTGTTGCCTTGTAGTCACACACTATACATATTTTTGAGATTCAGTCCATATATCCAGTAAAAAATTGTGTTCGTCACTATTATTCAATACAAGAGGTCACAAAAAACCTACAATTAACCGCGGGTAGTTGTTTCCTACTGCATGGTATTGCCCAATTTCAACTAAAGATGCCTATGAATCTGGGATATTTTAGGCTTAATGTCAGCCTCAAGAGATGCGACAACTATCTGGTTTTGAGCGGACATTGACTGATTTCTTCGACGGTGAAGAATATATGCACTTAATCGAGTATCATATGGATATTCGTAAATGTTACAAACGCAACGATGCTTCAAATCATACTATTTGATCAAAGTCGTTATTAGTGGAAGTTGTTACTTTCGTCAGAAGCCTTCCAAAGGCAATAAGAGGTGGGGGGCCGTTATGAAAGTTGAAAATTTGATTTAGAATGTAAATAAGCTTCCGGTTAAACTTCTGTGACTGTTACATTCCAATTTCTTTGCCATAGCTTTGATTCTGACTCATATGCACCTGCAAATCACTGTACGTACTTGTGAAAAATATGTTCATTTATAAACGAAATGTATATAAATTTTCCAATATCCTTTATTTGCACCTTACAACACCTTCATACTTCAAATTTACACTCAAGAAAATAAACTAATTATTTACAAAATAAACAAAGCTTGGAGATATTTGAGTAGACTATTGTTGAAAGATTTGAAAAAATTTTGAATTTTCAAACTCACTGCTGTGAGTATTGCGTTTGGAGTTATGAAATTCTCAAAAAACGAATATTTTCCAAAATGTTTATATTTACAGGAAAAAGAAAAGGTCACATTCAAGGTCACAGACAAACCAGCGTTAGATAGGTCGACGATTTTCTTAAATTACTCTTCGGCTTTTATTCAGTGTGCAAAATTGTTAAAAATTTTCATTTAAAATTGAAATCGGCATTAAACCGATTATTCAATATTCTATTCTATCAAATATATTCCACGAGGGTACGAGGTCGATAATGTGAACTACTATCGCCCTCTTCTGGCCAACTTTTAAATTTTTATTTTTAAAATGTATGTTACAACAGGTGGGAGAAGAAACTACCAATGGCGAAAGCTGTTAGTTTGGGCCAGTGACAAATTCTACGAATATATATTAATGTATATTTTTATATAGCCCATTTTCAAATTTTCAAATTTCGCGGGCTACGTACATTCGACTTTCGATTACTATTTTTTTATGTTGGTACACTTGACGATTTTATCCATATAGCACGATTAGTTTGTTTGTGAGAGGCATAAGTAAGACAAGCGTTTTGCGTGTTCGACGATTTTCTGCTATAGAAAAAAATGGATCAAAGAAGTTGCTCCAAATTTTGTGTAAAAAATGGAATTAAGTGCTCAAAAACACTTGAAATGTTGACAGTGGCATACGGTGAGAGTACTCCGAATCAAAAAAATTTTTAGAAGTGGGGCAAGCTTTTCACAGAAGGTCGATAAGATGTGAATTACGACGCCCGCTCTGAACGCTGCAGCACATCAACAACCGATGAAAATGTTGAGAAAGTAAAGAAAATTGTTGTGGAGAATGGTCGAATCACAATTAGAGAAGTTGCTGAGGATGTCGGCATATTGGTTGGCTCATGCCATGCAGTCTTTTTGGAAATTTTGGGCATGAAGCGTTTGGCACCGAAGTTCGTTTCAAAATTGCTGAATTTTGAACAAAAACAACGTCGCATGAGCATCGCATAGGAATTGTTGAATGACGTTAATGGTGATCCAGATTTGCTTAAAAGGGTCATAACTGGTGACGAATGAGGGGTATATGGTTATGTCATCTAAACCAAAGCCCAATCGTTCCAATGGAAGAGTCCAGGAGAGCCAAGACCAAAAAAAAAGCACGCCAAGTTCGATCAAATGTCAAGGTTTTGCTCACTGTTTTTTTCGATTACCATGGCGTAGTGCATCAGGAGTTCTTACCACAAGGTCGTATGATAAATAAGGAGTATTACCTTGAAGTTATGCATCGTTTGCGTGAAGCAATACGAAAAAAACGTTCGGAATTGTGGAAAAAAAATTCTTGGCTTTTGCATCCCTATAACGCACCTGCTCATTCATCTTTGCTTGTAAGAGGTTATTTGGCCAAAAACCGTTATTATGATGCGTCAGCCACCGTATTCACCAGATTTGGCCTCATGCGACTTTTTTCTATTTCCAAGATTAAAGAGACTCATGAATGGACGGCGTTTTGCGACGATTGAGGAGATAAAACCCGAATCGCTGAGAGAGCTCATGGACTTACCAAAAAGTGCATATCAGAACTGATTCGAGGATGGGAAAAAACGCTGGCGTGACTGTTACAAATCGTTCAATATGGGACATAGCGGAAATAGTATGGCGACGTCCCGCTTTGTCGTTCTGATAGCCTACCTCAAGCCTTCAGGTGAAGGTATCAGAAAGAAAACTATTGACTTTGTGCATTCCAAGCTGGTATATGCATAGCTTTATCCGAACTTTGCTACGCTAAAATTCAACACTGCAATTCACTATATCTTCGTTAAACCATCTGTTATTATCAGTTTGAAATAATTATTTTTCTCGAGTGGAGCAACATTCATGTTCATAGTTAAAGCATTGGTTATTTTCAGTGGTTATTTCCTTGTTGTGTCCTTCTTTATAACATTGTATTTCATAGTGATAGTGGTGTTGTTGTTGTTGCTTGTTGTGGTATTCAGTCTTTTTTTACAATTTGTTTTATTTTGGATCCCCTCTCCCTGGCGTTTTCGCTCTCCTACAAATTTCACTATTACACGTTATAAATTTATTATATTCGTACTTAAAAGGATGGAAGGATACTCCTTTTTTTTGGTATTCCTTGTTATTGTTGTCGTTGCTGCTGTTGTTGTCATCGTTGGCGGCGTCGTTGTTGTTCTTGTTGTCGATGTTGTTGCTGTTGTACAGTGTTATTGTGTTATTTGTCATTGTGGTTGGTTAGGAAAAACCACTAAATTGTGTTTCGACTTTGTAACGTTTCAACCACATTTCGGTGGTTCTTCCAGTGGGGCGACGACTCCGGCCATTTTTGTTATTGTACACCTCATAGCCTGAACCCATTGCCGAACACCACACTTAACCGCTTTCATGCCGTCCGTGTCCGTCCACGCAATACTTGACTTCTGTGTGTTAGTGTGATTTGTTAAAGTGAAGGAGCAGACTTTTGAAAAATTCTCAAGTTTAATTTAATTATCAGATAAATTGAAATTGTGAATTTCAAATGAAATTAATAAATTATTCATTTGCTTTGAATTGTGGCAAAGAGCGAATTGCGAATTGTTGGCGGCAGAAATTGGAAGGCATTTTAAATGAATTGCGGTGAACTTTAAACGAAGTACAGAGAAAAACGAAAAATGTTTCAAATTTTAATTAACTTAATGTGCTTGCTTCACCAAAACAGAATTTGGTAAAATTTGATGCTTGAACAAACGATAAGGGCGGAAAGATGAATGAAATATTATGAAACTTCCAGACAGTTTTTAAGGACATTCCTTTTTCGAATAAATAATGTTTTTTTCTTGTAAGAGTACATTTTTAAGTTAACAGCATATTTATATATTGTACATGTATTTTATAGCACATCGTTCTATGTTACAGTCCCTTTAATAGACCAACAAGGACAATACAGTGTAAAACAAAAACTAATTTCTAATTTAAATATACTTAATAGACTGCTGCTAAGTGAAAGGAACGAAAGCCAGCACAGAAGTTTTAGTTCCAGTAATTATGGTTTAATTCGTTATGGTTCGTTAGGTTATTGCCAAAAGAGAACTCTGAATTAAAACACAACAAGAGAGACGAAATTATAGATTTCTGGTATCTTCCACCAAGAAAGGACCTCCTTTAGAAGAACTTTCGATTTTTACAAATCGGCTAATCTGTATGTGTGCTACCCTAAGTGGTGTACAATGTAGTTCATTTCTATTCGCAGTTGGGAAAACTTTTCTTTATTTTTCAACGCTATCTTCTTTTAGCACGATACACTTTTTCCAGCTATATTCAGTAGATTCTATACTCTGTAGTAGTAAGAATTGTCAAACTTCCTTTCTAAAGAAGATAATCAATAGCAATAATTCCATGCGCATCCCAAAAAAAACAGACGCCATGAACTTGTCAGCAGATGGAACCGTCTTCGATTTTTTTGGACACGATTTTCCTATTCCAGTCCACTGCTTTGACTGTTTCCTTATCTTAGGTGTGAAGTGGTGGATCAATGTCTCATCCACGATTAGAAATCGACATAAAAATTCGGCTTTATTGCTTTGCTTTATCACCAAACACTCTACTGAAACATCTTCGCGACGCTGTTTTTGCTCTATTGAAATCATGCGCAGCACTCATTATGCGCACAGCTTTTTTTCTCACCTTCAAATCTTCACAATCGGGTACGAATTGAAAATACGTTTCGTGCAAGAAATAACTGCCCAAGACTTTTCGTATGGAATCAATTTCCCCCATACGCAGAACATGACATAGCCAAGTCTACCGTTGAATGTTGAAATTTGAAATTTGTTGAAATTTTCTTGTACTAATAAGCAGTGCCCTACAAAAAACTCGTAATATATCTACATTTCCAGCACCATATTTTATACAAAGTAATGAGCAGTATTGCTATCGTGTTGCAGATATTCCATTATCATCACATAATTTAAGTTCATCATCACACACTTTCCTTGTAATAACATACAGAGTGGCGCAATAGAACGTACATATTGCATCATCTTCTTTGCGGGGTAGAAAAGGCGCGGGCGGGGGGGGGGCAACTACGTCGTTGGGTTGGCGGGCTCATGGAGTTTTAGTCGCTATAAATCACTTCGACGGGAAGCGTCGCGCATTTTACGAGAACTCTCGTTCATACATTGCTACTAGGCGACTATATTGTGCTGAATATGGACTACGGCGAATTAGTGAAGCTCCGAGGGCTAATTTAATTAAAATATGGGTAAAGCGTTTTGAAGAGACCGGTTCAACATTTAAACCACAAGCAAATGGTCGCCAAAGAACATCTAGGACCGAAGACAATGTTAAGAGAGTTATGGAGTCAGTACGAGGAAATTCACAAAGGTCGACTCACAAGAGATCGTCTGTCTTACAATTATCGCGGCGAAGTTTGCAACGAATTTTAACATTGGACCTTAAACTGCATCCATATAGGCTGCAATTAACACAAGAATTGAAAGAGTCTGACTTCATAGCAAGACTCGCATTTGCTAATGAAATGCTTAATCGATTTTCCAATTTTGACAATATCCTTTTCTCTGACGAGGCTCATTTCCTTATGAATGGGTTCGTAAACCGTCAAAATTGTCGTTACTGGAACAGTGAAAATCCTAAAATCAAACTCCAGAAACCATTGGACCATTGCATAGTCCTAAAGTGACAGTATGGGCAGCAATCTCTGGCAGAGGAATAATTGGTCCTTTCTTCTTCGAAAATGCGCGGGGTCAAAACGTCGCGGTTAATACGGAACGCTATGTTGAGATGTTGGACGGATTTTTGGCTCCAGAAATTGAAAGTTCAAGAATAGTGAATTCCAGAACTTGGTTCCAACAAGATGGACCTACCTGTCACGCATCAAATGACTCCATGGCGGTGTTCCCTGTTCCCTGGCAGACTGATTTCGAAAAGAGGTGATATCCCATGGCCACCACGTAGTCCAGACTTGACGCCTCTTGACCTTTTTTTTTTTTGTGGGGATACCTCAAACACAAAGTCTACAGTAATAATCCAAGAAACATCGTTCAGCTCAAGGAGAATATCCGTGGTGAAATGGCAGCCATTACACCAGTATTACTGAAGAAAATTTTCAATAATTTTCGTTTGCGGTTAGAGGAGTGCCGTCGTAGAGAGGGTCACCATTTAGTTGATGTTATTTTTAAAAAATAAACTCCATTTATTACTCTACAATGTCTTAGATTTATTTAAACCATACCTTTTGTATTTATTTTTTAATCTATTTTTTAAATATGCACGTTCTATTGCGCCACCCTGTATAAAGATTCAGCTGACGACAAATATGTGGTTTTTAAGTATGATCGAAAATAAACTTTGCTGACATTTAATTTTATTACTTGACAAGCGAATAATATTTTCAATATTACACTTATCTTTTTATTACCAAAACTTGTTAAAAATGAGTTCAAAATGAATTTGCAAACGTTTTATGAACATATCTAGTGTAATATTAAATCAAATTGTACTTTATGTTATCCTTTATGCCCTTTTTGGGCTAAACATATTGTGAATTTTTTATAAGAAAAATGTCCGATAATATGTAACGAAAGCCAAAAATTATTCTTTGTAGTATATGAGTGTAATTCCTCTAAGTGTATATACTAGAAAGATCATCAAAGCCACTCCCAGAACGTTCAAGTATGATATATGTATGTAATCTCTTTTCCTCTTTATCTGTAAATAGGACTTTTCTAGAATTACGTTGATGACAGTAAGATGTGTTTATTCCTCTCATTCCCATTATATAGTCTATTGTTATCTCCTTTTCACTTGTTATGTGAATAACAACATTCTAGAATTAAGTCTATGATATACAACACTATTCTTTGTTGCTCCCATTATGTAAATACAGTTGAACTTCTATAACTCGAACTTCTATATGTTAAAATCTTCTTTAAGTCGAAGCAAATCTAGTGTCAACAGCACTTATGTGGTGAATTCCCTTTAGTTTTGCTTCCATAACTCGAACTTCCTAACTAACTTGAATTTCTCCATAACTTAAATAAAAATGATGGCACAAGCTTCTGTATGTCGAATTTTTCTCGAAGAGGATGACATACCTTTAATGTTCTTAAGCAATGCTAATGAAGATCTCAACTTTGTGGAAGCGAAGCCTGAAGCCTGGCAAAGTTTGAATTATATAACTTCAAATGCGACTCTTCTCGATTACATTGAAGTTGATGATGATGTTGTTATATCAAGTTATCCTACAGATGACGATATAGTCCAACAGTGCTCTAACCATTTAATAACTCATACTGAAAGCTTATCAGATAGTGATGAGGAGGGTTCAGTGGAAGATGTTATTAGAAAACCATCCAGAAAAACTGTGGAGGATTTCTTAAACAAATTATACTTGTATTTACAAACAAATGAAAATACAAACGATGAGAACTATAAAGCGCTAAATAAAATAGAGTTTCTACATATTCACGACAAAAAAAAACCCCATTCAGCAAAAAATAAGAACATATTTTAAATAAATATATCTGTGTATGTATGTACATATATCTAAAATAAAACTGATTGAATTTTAATGCAGGGCGTGTGTTTCCCTAAGACTAAAAATTAACAAATGTACAGTATATGTGTGCAATTCCATAACTCGAAATTTCCTCGAATTCTCCATAAGTCGGATTTTATTTTAGGATAATGGTGATTCGAGTTAAAGAAGTTCAACTGTATGTGTTCTCTCTGAAATATCGTAGCATATTCTAGAATAAGTCATTTTAGTATAAATAGAGCAAATTTGTACGTTTGAAGGGATTAATAAAGTTGACGTTGATGTGGAAATACGTTCCACAATACCAAATCTTGTAACTACCACAAAAATTAAACCAAAGAGTAGTTACTCTGCACAGTTCAAGCGCTAAGCATCATAGTTTCCCAAATATTTGAATTGAATTGATTTTAATTTCTTAAATTCTCTTATTTCTAAAACTACAAACAAGTAATTTTTCCAATGCCTTAAGAAATTATCTAATTAAAGGCACCATAACATTCATCAGCAGCTCGAATTGCCTTCACAACGGTACAGCAAGATTACCTCAATTCCAAACTACGGTCCACAACCTGTTTTATAAGTTTCCAACATGTTCCAGAGTCGATCATCACAGCAAATTGATCACAGCAATAACAACATCTTCTACTTCTTCGTCTACTTTTATTCAACAGTAAAAGATGCAGATGAGTAGCAGTTTTTACCCGATGGGCAACAACTACAAACTATAGCAAAAAAAAAAAAAAAATACCGTTGCGAACTAAATAAACCGGTGCCACACTTACTCGTAATTTTCCATTAATTTTCTGATGTTTATTAAAATAATATCAGTACAAAATCAACTATGTTCAATAAAAATATACACTTCTTAGATAACAACAAAAACGAAATGCATAAAAACTTATATAACTATATTCCAAACAAAAACTGAAATTTTCCAAAACTATTCAAATTGTACGTTTTCTAACTGGCCTTAATCAATACAACTAATTTTTTCGAAAAGTTGGACAATCGAAAAATTTTGGACACACTTTCGTACCTGTTGTTCGGTGCAAAACATAAATAATTATTTTAAATAAATTTAAATATTTGGAACATCTTCGCCCAGCAAAAAAGAATGGTTTTTTGCATCATATGTTCTCCACTTTATCTCAAACTATGTGTTAATTGAGATCGTTTTTTTTTTTTGATAATTAAATTAGTAGTTAAAACTAAGCGTAATATTATCGTTTCCTATTTGTTTAGCGTTATTATTGTCTTCTGCAGAATTTGAGAATTATTTTCTATAAAGATATTTTGTGTTAAAGATTTTCAATGATCATCTCGTTATGCCTGATGATCACTAAAAATCTTTCACACAAAATATCTTTAGAAGGAATAATTCTCAAATATTGCGCCGTTAACGAAGAAGGTCTCTGAGTCTTTTACAGTCTAATGACATTTAATCCCACGTTATTTACGTGGAAAATTGGCTTCATAAGTGGAAAATAAATGTTAATGCTGCAAAGAGCGTAACTTTTACGCTAAGACAGAAAAATTGTCCACCTATTACAATAAATGGAACAACAATCCCAGAGCAGAGTCAAGTAAGGTACTTGGGAATTCATCTTTACCGGCATCTCACGTGGGTTCACCATATTGCAGCTAAAGTCACACAGTTGAAAATTAAACCACTCAGCTTAACTGGCTCATTAGGCCACACTCCTCGTTAGACTTAGAACTGAAAGTACTTTTATATAAAGCACTTTTGAAACCAATATGGTCGTATCCAACTATGGGGATCCGCTTCTGCATCCAATATTGCAAAGTTACAAAGAAGACGGTCAAAAGTTTTGAGAATAATCACGTACGCTCCTTGGTATATAAGAGTAATAACATCGACAAAGACCTCAATATCCCCACCATCCGAGAAGATATAAGAAAATCATGCATAAACTACATTGATAAAATCCATATGCGAGAGACCTGCTTTTGTTTGAGGGTCATAAGAATCTCAAAAGATTGCAAACTCTAGATTTGGCTATATGAGTGTTTTTCGAAGTAAAATCTGAGTATTGCAGTGGCAGTACCGACATTAATATTTTTAGTTTAAGATTTGAATACTTATTGTGAATGTCGAAAAGACAGATTAAATGATAAAACTAATATTGAAAAAAAGGACATTTAAAATACTCTTCGCTTTTTTAGTTATAAAATTTAATTCTCTTAACATTTATGTTCTTTTAAACATACAAGATCGATCCTTTGATGTGTGAAATGAATGAGTCATTCTGATTTAAGTCACAAAGCAGTGACTTCCCTAAAATGCATTATGCAGGTTTTGCATCATCGGTCCGTATTTCTCCGAAAATTATGACGCATTACTTTCACCATCAACGGAGCGATGATTCTAATTTCTTTTTGGAGAAAAATTGATGATATGCACGGATGACTTCTACTATTATTATTGTTATATATTTGTTAACTATTTGTATACAAATATACGATATATCAGACTAAAAATGGCCCCAGCGAATTTAAGGCATATTTGAGCCAAGTCGGCAAGAAACATGTACTACAAAGTACATATTTACAAATTTTAATATTATTAAAAAGTGTAATTAAGTATGAAAGAAAAAGAAAAAAAATGTAGCATATGTAATAATATATGAAAACATACATGTTTTGAACTTGTAACATACTCCTCAGGATTATTCCGCAATTACGCAAGAAGCATTTCAATGTTTCGCAAAATGAATTCCTTTAATTCACTTTTAAAATGCGATATCCTGTTTATTTTTTTCATATTTACAGTCAAATTGTTTTACTCTAAACCAACCACATATATGCGCTATTTCGTAGTTTCTAATGTACATCTAGCTATTTTTCATTAATTCTGAGAAAATCTAACGGTACGATATCCAAAATCGTTTAAACTCTTAACAACATACGAAAGTAATTGATATTTATAAAGTCCATAAATAGGCAATATGGATTTACAAATATTAACATACAAATATATAGTTGAATGCAAATTTGATAAATTGTAAATGATGTTCAGTGCTTTATTCTGCATAGTTTATAATGATTTCAAAACATTTGTCCTTTTGTAACCATATATGATTGCCATGTAATTTAGGTGACTTTGAATAAGTGCTTGATAAATTAATATTTTAGTTTGCATATTTTCATATTTTTTTTTCATTTCAATTTCATTTTGTATACCAATAGCCGGCGCTATTTTTGATTTAATTTCAGTTATATGTGACTCCCAATAGATACAACTTTACAAAGTTATTATTATGTAATGCATTGGCGTGTGCTCTAAACCGTATTAATTTAGTTCCACTTGTATTTAGAACAAGTTTGTTGAATCTAGTATATTCAACTATTAGGCCAATGCCCCGTTTCATGTTAGTTTTCAAAGTCAAATCATAACTAGATATGGGTATAATAAGCAAACGTCATCTGCAAATATACAAGTATACGTTTTAACAACAAGATTCAAATTATAAATATCATTCAGAAAAATTTAAAATAATAAAGGCCACAAACATCTATCTTAAGTTACTCCATATTCAACATTTATCATCTGACTTTTACAACTGTTTATTTACTTGTGTCCTCGTGGGTATGGGGGGCTTGGAACATCAACAAATATTTGCTCAAGAGGTTCTATAGACATGAGAACGCCAAAGCACGTAAGTATTAAAGTCGGGTTTTTATTGGTCCGCAAATATATTTCACCTTCTGGGCTACAATAATAAATTGCTGATGATATTTGGGTAAAATGGCAGTGTATTTCAGTTTTTCCAATGATTCTGTTTCTCTACACAATAATTAAGGATTACTTAAGTGACCGAGATTTGGGAACGAACTCAATTATATCGTTAGAAGTAATGACCGATAAGCCTCCGCCTATTAACGAAACTTACTGCTAGAATACTGTTTGAGTGATTAATCAATACAAGAGAAGAAAATACTCATAATACAGCAAGGAATATAAAATTAGGACTATTTTGAAATTAATGTTGGGTTTGGATTCAAACAACTTGAAAGCATGATTTTCTTTACGAAGGCAGCGTAAACTGCCGATCGAAATCGTACATTTTGATCTCATTAGACCGTTTCATGTGAGGTTTTCTTAAATCGTAGTGCCCTCAAAGTTAAAATAAATATATAAGCCAGAGTGGTCGAAAATTTCACTCGTGTAGGAGGCATGTGAAATAAAACATTTTGTTTTATTAAATTTTGACATCTACCCTTCTCTATTGGAAACCCTTGTATACTGCATATTAAAAATTTGTAAAACTAAAAAGAAACATCAATATCCAAATTACTTATGAATCTACAGGGTGATTTCTTAAGACTTAAGTTTCCCAGGTTGGCAGCATTGGTTGGTAATGGCGTTTAAACATCATCTGTCATGAAAAGACTATTAAACGAGCAACGATTGCAAATCGTTGAAATTTATTATCAAAATTCGAGCTCTGTGACAAATGTGCATTGTTTGATCCGACCATTTTATGGTCATCATAATCGACCTGCTGAATCAACAATTCGTGCTGTTATCTCCAAATTTCGCACCAAATTTAGTTTGTTGGACATAAAACCATCGACTCGCATGCGCAGAATGCGTACAGAAGAACATATTGCAGCCGTAGCGACCAGCGTTAATGGCGGTAGTGAAATGTCAATTCGTCGCCGTTCTCGCCGATTGGGCATGTGTTACTCAACCACAAGGATTTTTCTTTTTGCCCCAATTGACAGAGTTGAACTTGGTTGAATGTGGTTTCATTAGGACGATGCAACATGAAATACTGCTCGCGAAACCATGAATATGTTGAGGGATGAATTTGGTGAGCAGCTTATCTCTCGATTTGGTCCTGTGAGATGGCCCCTAAGATCTTGCGATTTAACGCCTCTTGACTATTTCTTGTGTTGTTATGTCAAGTCGTTAGTTTATGTGGACAAGCCGAACACTACTGAAGCCTTACAGGATAACATGGCACGCATTATTCCTGGCATACAGACCGAAATGCTCGAAAAGGTGACGAAAAATTGGACCTTTCGAATGGACATTTTGAGACGGAGCCGCGGACAACATTTACATGAAATTATGTTTAAAAATTAAATGGCACCCTATATTTTCGTTAACCAAAGTTGAATATTGTAAAAGTGGTCTCAGAAAATTACGAACAACTCGACATTGTATGGATTTTCTCAATAAAACAATTTTTGCATGTGCTTGATTATGGAAAGAAAAATATAAAAATATGTGTACATAAAATATAAAAAAATATATCATTTCATATTTTTTTTAAATTAATTTAATATAACTATTGGTACTTTGCAGCAATTGGGGCCATTTTGCAAAAATTTTACATATTAATTGCAGTCTACAAGTGTTCTTAATTCGCATGCCACAATCCAGGGCAATCGATGAAAACGAATTTCGTCAAAAAAAAAAGAATAATAAGCCATATTTCACAGAAAAGTATAAATTTGCAAAATTGTTTATGTCTTACCTATATATATGTATATATATATATATTTTTTTTTTTTTCGAAAAATACCTTGTAAAATGTCAAAAAATTTACTGGATAATTTTCCCATTTCTTGTATTTCCCATTCAAATTACCTATTTTGAGGATTCATTTCCGTTATTCAATTGTACTTAGTGCAATAATGAGTATTAAATCAAAGCAATTGGCTGATAAGAACATAGCGATTTCCAACGCCTTTTCTGACACCCCGCACACTTTTGCATCAACACGTAAGGATGTTGGGTGAAGGTATATGCAGCTCAGTTTACCGGGCTAACATTTCCGCGCATGGTATACAGCTCTAATAGGTAAAAATCCTACCATTTACAAAGACTCTTCCGACAACCTCCACACATTTACAGGAATAAAAAATGTCGTTGGATGCAAGTGACGGGATATCCATTTTTCAGTTTCTGAAGTAAAGTTAAATAAAACACACATTAATCTATGATTTTGATAAAACTTTTATTTCATTATAATACTTGGACCTTCCTATTATGAACTGCAATGTCATTTATATTACCGTCTCTTAATTGGTTGTAGCCGTGAACATTTTCACACAGTTTTCGAATGGGTTTGGGTTTCAAATGCTTCAATGTTTGAGGATTATCCGCGTAAACAAAGTCTTTAATGTTTCTCCTTTTAGGGGGCGATTGGAATATCATACATATACTTATCTATTTTACGCCGCCCCTAGAAAATAATTTCAAGTACTTAGATCTTCTGCGCTTCTCCTCCAATTCGTCACACCAAGCTTCGATAGTGTTTCAAGAGCCTGGTCCATCCAACGGAGTTTTGGTCGTCCTCATCTGCTTTGGTCGCCATCGAGTTCGTTGTCAAAAACCTTCCGCGCCGGAGCATTTGGGTCCATCCTCACAACATGCCCAACCAATGCAAACGCTGTATATTAATGCGTTTTACCACGTCGATGTCGGTATATTGCTCATAAAGTTCATAGTTCATGCGACGCTGATACTCTCCGTTAACTATGATGGGTCCATATACTCATATTTTCCGGAGTATTTTCCTCTCAAAACCTGACAGTACTGATTCATCCACTTGCGTCATAATCCAGGATTCTGCACCATATAACTAGGCAGGTGGAGCCAACGTCTGGTACAGTCGAATTTTTGCTTGCCGTGAGAGGGCTATACCATTGAATCGCTTGCTTAGTCCATAGTAACACCTAAGGAATGGGGAACTTTCTAATTTGGGCTCTCTGTTTGTTATTCACTTGGGAGTAACCAGATCCGTGTGCAGAATTTCCCAAGCAGCTCACGACTTCCGGCCTTCGTGCAAGTATTCCCTGGTAATGCCATCAGACGTCCGTTTGATGGTAGCTAAAGTGAGAAGGCGGCTAATTAAGAAACCCAAATGGCATGCCAACACCGGTACGTCTTAGGCCAGTAGGTAACTTCTGTTACTGAAACTTAACCCACCAGCCTAGTGGTCGTTGGCAGCCCCAACACTAAGGTCGGATGCAGTGGCCTGATAAGCCACTCATCTTAATTAAAATTATTATGAAAATACCGAAGAAGAAGAAGTCTTTGATGTAGTCCTACAAA
Source organism: Philornis downsi (assembly GCA_019455685.1). NCBI lineage: Eukaryota > Metazoa > Arthropoda > Insecta > Diptera > Muscidae > Philornis > Philornis downsi. The sequence goes on from JAHXMU010026610.1 coordinate 15,693, forward strand.
AAAAAAATAAGTCTAACGGCGTCAAATCGCATGATCTTGGTAGCCAGTTGACGTCGCAAAAAGCCAAAACATATGCTTTCTAGAAACTTCTCATGCAATGAAGCCAAAATCGGTCATATCCTGTGGTTCGTGCAACAGTCATGTTGAAAAAACGTATCGTCCAGTTCATAGTTTTCAACTGCTTGGCGCACTAAATTGACGGTAAAGGTTTCTCCAGCGTCATTTCCATAAAAATACGGCCCAATCACACCTCCAGACCATAATGCGTACCAAACAGTCACTTTCCCCGGATGAAATGGCTTTTCCATAATCACTTCTGGGTTCTCCGAGCCTCATATGCGACAATTTAACTTACTGGTATATGTTTTAACTATTTTTATACGTTCTTTGGTTGTTAAACGATTCATATTCGTAAATGGAAAACTTTTAACTAAACAAATGACACTTCAGACGACACATGTTTAACAGCTGGCAACCTTGCCAGACCTGCGCTTGTGGAACCACTAAATAGATAAGCCTTCATATGTAAATCTCTTCCATTGGTTGTAATTGCTAGAATAATTTTAAATAGTTAATAAAAAGTTTGTTAAGCTATTAAAATTTTATGGATTATTCTGTAAAGATATAAAATTGGAAAAGTTGTTTTTTCACTTTTTTCCAGCCTGATAAACTAAATTTTGTTAGTTTCGCTAATATCTCTTAAGATATAATAAATGAGACTTGGAAAATATAGCTCTGCTTGTAGCAGTGAACACCTTTGAGTGGATACCTTTTTTGTACATTTCGGGTGATACGTTTGAGGATTATTCGTGTAAACACAATATCTTTGACGTAGCCCCACAAAAAAAGTCTAACGACGCCAAATCGTATGATCTTGGGGGCTAATTAATATCGCTAAAGCGTGAAATTATGCTTTCTGGGAACTTCTCATGCAATACAATCGAAATCGGTTATGTTGAATGTATAGTAAGTTTTAACTATTTTTATGCGTTCTTCGGTTGTTAAACAATACATATTCGTAAATGGCAAACATTTTACCATATAAATAACACTTGAAATGGTAGATATTTAACAGCTGACAGCCTTACCAGACCGGCGGTTTTGAAACTACTAAATGGATAATGCTATACTCTTATGCTACTCTCTTATGTTTAATGCGTAATTTTAAAGTTTGTATAGCACTTACCTTAATTAAATTGATCGTTAAAAGTTTATACAATATGTGCAATTAACCGACACACTCATCCACACAACGGAAACACGCCGGGAAATAACCGTAAATCACACAAGAACAACATTAAAACAAAACAAACAAAAATCGCATGAGATACATTTTAAAGGAAAACTAATACACATACTATAATGCTATAGCATTCAATTGCATACGAGTACATTCGATTTTGTATACAAATTTGTTGACTTGGACACACGGACTGACTCTCCTCCCGTTTTGTATGACAGCAAAATGACAAATTGCCATACGTAATGCACAATTTAAACACAATCACAGAGATGTGACACTACAATAAATATCGAGGTATATCTAGTACAAGTGGCGATATACAGATGGAGTGTGTGTTACTGTCAGCGTATGTGTTGGGAAAACGACGTCGGACTACTGAAGCAATGACGTTGGCTGCGACGGCGACGTCTATGACAACAATGTTGTGTCAATGTTTCTTTAATGGGACTCTTCAGATTTGAAAAAGAACAACACACAAATGAACTTTAGCGATTGGCCTGTGACGAGTGAGGTCAAGGAACCACAGCAAGACAATTTCACTTTGTCTTTTGTTAAGATGGATAAATTTATGAATTTTTTTAAATCACTGTGATTGAAAGATGTATAATGATTTATTGCGGTGATTCCGGTTGATGATTTTTCTCTCTTTAATTTGTGCTTTAGAGATTTTTTTCATAATAATTTTAATGCATTCGCTCGTTTTATGCCATTCCAAGATTTTTTTTTTTTTTGATATTTCTTTCTAATGGAACCCACTTATATTTTAAGATTATATTTAGCTTAAAAATTTTCAATTTAGCACATTATGCGCCACAAAGAACATGGAAAATTCATTTTCCACTCAAACACTTTTCACTTTTTTTCCTACTTCATGATGATTATGAAGATGCTGATGGTGATGGTATTGCTGCTGCTGATGGCATTTGGTTAAGCGCGTTGTTGACTCCGTCGTTCGGAATATGAATGCGTATCGCCCGCCCGCAAAATGGAAAAAGGCAAAAAAATTGTAACGAACCGCGAAAGTAACACTTTGCCGGCTACAAGCGAATGACTGAAACGTATGGTGGCACAAGTGAAATGTGGAATAATGCTCCGTATTTTGCACTTGCTGTGCAGTATATTCTTATTTTTTATTATTATTTTTATTGTTAACGACAAGAAGAATAAAAACACAATTCTTAAGATTTTTCCGAGTTTATACTTTTTTCTTGCATGTTATTGCTTTAAAGAGATGTCATTGGCCATTAAATGCATGACGCTGGGGCAAAATGCGCACAAATTTGCAGCTTTTCCTTTGTTGTGGGTGACACTTTGCTTGTCACTCGGCCCCTGTCACGTTTACACACTATTTGCTACTTTCATAAACGTGGCGTAAATTCTCTTAAACACATTTGAACGGGATACGCGCGCGCGTTTTTATTTAGGTAGGTATTTATAGCACCTTAATCTCGCACGTCTATCGAGCTACAACCTAACCGTCTGACTGACTGCACAAACAACAACATTCTCCAAAACAAGCGTATATCCGCAGCAAAAATGGCCCGCACTCTAACAACAACACCAACAACCACCGGCGAATTTTCGTTCTTTACGTTTAAACATTAACGAATGTCGACTACGCGCCAAAAATAAGTAGACACTATTAAAATAGTTGCCTTAAGAGAATTTCCAATCAAAAAAATTATGACACTTTCCATAAAAAAAATTATCGCATTCACAAAAGCCATCGCCCCCTCATCGTCCTCGATCATTCGATTCTCACACCCCAATCCTCGATGCCGTCAGCGAAAGTGCTGCGCACGACGCTCATCTTCAAATGGAATCTTGCTTGCGTTTCTTTTCTTTGACTTTTTTTTTTTTTTTTTTTTTGATTTGTTCAAATCTGATTTTCCTCTCCGCTTTTCTTATAAATCAGATTGTGTTTTTATTGTTTTCGTCTTTTTTTTTTTTTTTGCTGTGATTTTTCTCAGCAGCTTCTGAATTTGTCGTCTTGTTCTGATGGTTTGGAATCTGTCGCTCTTGTTATCGTTGCGTTTCCTGCGATTTAATTCAAATTCACATGGGGGTGTAGAAGCTTTCTTATAAGTATTTCCAAACATTTGTGGGAGATCTCTCATTCTTTTTCTATTAACTGTGACGAAGTCATTTTGATTAAATGATGAGTAGCGTGTAAGACGGACCCACTAGTCAGATGTGCGGACGGACGGGCTTATTGTATTTAGCAAGTGAGAACAGTTTTTGATTTGCATATCGGTCAAACCCAGTGAACAACTGCGTGGGATTGTTAGCGAGAGAGGTAATAGTCTCATGCGGAATTCTTTTCCCCATGCAAAAGGCGTACAAATTCTGCAGTCAAAATTCGACGTTTTGTTATGCAGTATTGAACCCAACACTGCTATCGATCTGAAACAGAATTCATTTTCCCACACCAAATGCACGTAAATTTTGCAAATGAAATTCTGTTAACATAAATTTTTCGTCACTATGCCAACGTCACGGAATGGCCCAACGAAAGTTTGGCATTTGAGGTTAATACAGAGTCGTTTGCGATAAATACGAGTATTGCAAATGTTTTTCGTTGCCTCGAAACAAAATTAATGTCTTGATAATCTTTTAGAACACAAATATTGTAATACATTTGGTGATTACACTGTAAATTTGATAGAACAATGGTACAGGGTAGCGCATGAATCGTGCTACAAACACAATGCCAATGTCAATGGTGACCGTTATTCAAAAATGTTAAAAGAGTTTTTTTTACCCAGAACTGGGCCGAGACTAAGAAGACGTCAGTATATCAAGCAATAGGTAAACAAAACGAAACCAAGGAATTTGACTGATTTAATGCAGTCCACTAAAACAATAATTAAGGCGATCCCGCAATGAATAATTTTTTGATCAAGTGTCGCATAAGCGTGAATGAACATGAAAGTCTTTTAGCATCGTCAATTAGATACAAAAAATAAAATTGAATTTTCTATATAATAATAAAATAAATAAAAGAAACATATTGATTAAAAAACAGCTATTTGAATTTCTTCTTGTGTTGCAATTGATGCGCCACCCTGTAGTAAAACAACAAGATGTATGTAGTGCATCAACATGCTAACATCCTTTCTTTCTACATGACATTTACATTTCTCCGAGTACGGCTGAGGTCGAAATTGAATAAACCGAATTCCGTTTGAAAAAAAATAATGAATGAGCAAATAATATATTTGTCTTTTGATTCTAATACAGAAGTCTTGCGGTGAATCAATTTTATCAAAAAGACATGTATATGAATGATTCAGAGTACTTAAAAGAGTTTGAGATGTGGTGGGAGATTTGACTGGTCGGCCACCAACTTCTTCAAATGATAAACTGAAGACACAACGATAAAATTAAATAAATATCGTTAAACTTTTATGACCGCTAAACTTGCACACAATGGTTTTGGTACAAAACCCGTTGCCGCTAGACTAGTTCCAAAATTCCTTGTTCAAAAACTCGATATCATAAACCTGCCAGAAAGAGTCAATTCTATTCCCACATTCACAAAACCCATTATATGATGACGAAGCATACGAATTTAACATGTAAATTAGTCAACAAACTTCAGAATGTTAACTGTTTTTATTTATTGTCGCGTTATTGTGCACTCGGAATTCCTGCCAGAAGGTCAGATTATAAATAAAAAATGCCGTATTTGTGAAAAACAAATTCGTAGACTTTGTAATAGGATAACGCACCGTCTCACAATGCCATCATTGTTAACGAGTTTCTCAACTCAACGAATTTCATCGAATTATCTACTCATCTGTCAAGGCTCCGGCTGACCATTTTTGTCATTGTGTGTGTGTGTGTGGGTTTGTCTCTCCGGAAATTTTTTAACAGAATGTGTATCAAATAGCAGAATAAAACGTTATTTGAGTTAAATCAATTCTCCAAATCAAAACCAATAAGGCCGAAATAGGGTAGTAGAGATAATTATTATCTTCAATTGGTACAACTTCATTACAATTGGATTTTGTAACACAGTCAACAAAAATATATATTTTTAAGATAAAAGATTGGTTTCTTTAATACATGCTCTGAGATTATTTGTAATTAAATATATACTAATATTTACGTTGAATACAACTAATTAATCATATAATAAAACTATTAGGTGAGTTTTTACGTAAAGAGTCGGATGTAGTCATTTTTAGTATTAAAATAATTTTAATATTTTTAATAAAAATATTTAATAGTAATTGTTTTATTCACTTGTTTTTGCTTTATCACATTAATAATACAGACAAAACACATAAATACACATTGAGATTTTAATTTAGTCAATTTTATGTGCATCGTTAAAAGATTCTTCTTCCTCGAAAGCATCAGCAGATAATAATGAAAGAACTTCTTTTGTTATCAAACTTCGAATTCGAAAGGGAGTGTGACGCAAACTTGCGATAAAAGAATCTGAAGAAATTAATAGCCAATTGAAAAGATCTGTCTAAATTTCCTCGTATCCTTATTTCTTGCTTCTTGAGCCTCCTCCGACAGCTGTCCTATAGGAAGAATGCAAGACCTTATAATATATTTTCCATGAAAAAGGATTTTATGGACGCTAACTGGCATAGTATACCATGGGTATTCGTTTAAGTATAAATTTCGTGTGACAATAATATAACTTCCAAAAGCATATTCATCAATAGGGTTACCACTACCTAAAGTTTCACTAGCTTTAATAATTTCTCGATGGTCAGTTGAATCTAAAAGGTTTTGTATATTTCTTTTTTTCGATTTTTCACTACAGTCATCAAAGTTTTTCGGTTTTCTCCCAGCTTTTTTACAACTTTTCGGTTGCACACTTTTAGGCAATATATACGGTTCATCAAGCCAAATTGAATTTGATGTTAAGAAACGGTCACGATGTCTTCTACTTTTTATACATTTTTCGGCAAATAATATTTATGTTTGCCTTACGATTTCTTTTTACGCCTTCTGGTATATTTTGAAGACCATATCTAACCATTATTAGTGTCAATAAGGCGTCTTTGCGATGTATTTTGGGAGTTTTTACCCATTCTTCAAAACTGTCCTTTCTCGAAAGAGTCATATTGGAAAAGTGAAAAAAATGTATGGCTGTAGCAAAAATGCGCAAAATGTTTTTGAATACTTGAAAGATTAACCGAAATATAGATTTACACCGGAACTATCCGGAATAAAGAGCTTTAACTCTATTTGAAAAAAGGAAATATTTTATTTTTTGCACTTTTTAGACTTCTCACAAAAAAAAAAGGTTTTTTTTAATACTTACAGTGGAAATCTATCTTCTTATATTATATATATAAAAATCAACTGCTGTGCGTTAGTCTTTCTAAGCTCGAGAACGGTTGGACCGATTTGGCTCATTTTGGTCTTAAATTATTGGTAGAGTATTCCGGAAGGTTTAACAGGTTTTATTTGAAGTGATAGATGGCGTTGGAGATGAGATTTTTCCAATTAATTTTTCTTACCACATTAACATTTTGAAGGCAAAACAACGTTTGCCGGGTCAGCTAGTATTTAAATGAAAATTGTAATATAGTTTCTTGAAATAAAGCTTAATAATAATAAACAAATTATGACAATAAAATCACAGTAGACTTGGTAATCATAGAACAAAGTCACACAAATAACACGCTTCTCTTTGAAATCTCAAAACTCAATTTTTCGTAATCAGAGCTAAAAACAAGCAAAAAAAACTGAATTACAGTTACCTGTGGTATTGAGACGCCTATTAAACGATCAGAAGGAATGTTGCCTGACATTTTTTTTTTTTTTAAATTTTTTCTAGCAAGATTTGTGAATTACCACAGTGTGCGATTACCCATTTTATTTATGTGCCTAATCAAATATTCTTACTTTTTTAGAATAAATCATGTGTAAATCATGTGAATTATGCATTATTTATTATATTATATACATATTATTATATATATTATGTTGAATATGAATAATATTTTGAAGTAAAAACGACCATTTTTGGTTAAGAAGAACATGTCATTCCGTCAAGTTACTGAATAAAATATTCCCATAATATTTTGCCAACAGCTTATTAACCTGCCGCCATATTTCATGGTAAAATTATTTCCTCACATAAAACATTTAGCTTAGTTGTTTCCATGATATTCAAAAAAGTAAAAATAATAAATAAATAAATAAAATAACGAATCCTATATTTAAAAACACATCTCTTCGTGCACACTTGGATATTAAATACCATTTTTCTCCCTACGGATTTCAATGATGATACACTCGTACTCCCACAAACATCGATATTATTTTGGGCCATAACAGATGTCAACCGAATTCAATTAATTATCTGTTGTTGGCTTCATTCTTCCACTGCTGGTGGCTTTGCCTTTTCACATCTGTTCTTTTGGTCGCCCGGATGGTTGGTGGGGTGGAGAGATATCAGTATTATTTTATTATAGAAAATCTCAAAAGATTTCAGAGATAAACTCAACAATGTGTGGTGCACAACAAACAAAAGACATCCATTTGCGGATCATGAGGGAAAAAATCAATCGGCGGTCTATCCTCGAACACTAATCGGAGTAGAAGCCAAGGTCGTCTAGAGAATGGGGTATTAAGTGATTCGATAAGTCTTCGCAATTTTGTATTATATCAATTTAATACAAAATCTGGCATCGGGTAGGGGGTGTTGTCTCTGATACATTTTCTTATAAATCACTTACAATTTAAAGCAGATTGTCGTACAAATGTGGCATGTGCGAGATAAACATTTGTTGTTGTTGTTGATGTTGTTGCTGTTGTTGAAACTAGTGTCGACTTTTTTCGACGTTAAAGTTCTCGCCTTTTAAATTAATTTTTGTACACAAATCTGTGTGCGCATGAGAATTCTTTCGGTAAGAATGTATAGATTACGCCGGTATTTATTTGAAAATGTAAGGAATTAAAATTCGAGATACATGATACAAAATAAGGAAAATAATTCATTTTTACAGGATGGGTGGTATGCTGATTTTGTCATTCCATTTATAACAACTAGAAGTACACATCTCAGACACCATGAATTATGTGTCTGTGAGCATGAGATAAATTATTTTTTCGGAGTTAGGAAAATGTCAACATTTAGGGGGGTTCGTTTCATTATTTTCTTTCGGTATTTTCACGATAAAATTTTTTAAGATGAACGGCTTATCAGGTCACTGCATCCGATCCTAGTGTTGGGGCTGCCACCGACCACTAGGCTGGTGAGTTGAGTTTCAGTAACAGAAGTTACCTACTGTTCTAAGACGCATCGGTGTTAACATGCCATTTAGGTTTCTCAACTAGTCGCTTTCTCACTTTAGCTACCATCAAACGGATGTCGGATGGCATTACTAGGGAATACTTGACCGAAGGACGGAAGTCGTGAGTTGCTTGGGAAATTCTGCGGAGGGATCTGGTTACTCCCAAGTGAATGACGATCAGGCGATTCAATAATAAAGACCTCTTTCGACAAACAAAAATCCGACTATACTAGACGTTGGTTCTACCCGTCTTATTATATGGCACAGAATACTGGGATATGACGAAAGCGGATGAATCAGTACTGGCAATTTTCAAGAGGAAAATACTCCGGAAAATATATGGACCCATCATCGTTGACTGAGAGTATCGGCGTCGCATGGACAATAAGCTGTATGAGCTATGTGCCGACATCGACGTGGTCAAACGCATTAATATACAGCGATTGCGTTGGCTGTGTTATATTGTGCGTATGGACAACATAAGAGGGCGACCAAAACTCCGTTGGAAGGACCAGGTTTTTCCAATTCTATCAAATCTTGATGTGACGAATTGTAGGAGAAGCGTAGAAGATCGAAGCGCTTGGAATTATTTTCTACGGCCGGCGTATAATAGATAAAGCTGTCTATTCCAGTCGCCACATAAGAAGGAAAAAGTCCAGTTTGTTCGTTATTATCATTGAACTTATTTTTGCATTTTATTTACGTTCAGTGCGTTCAACCCCCATCCCAAAATTCGATGTAGGATACAAGTTATAAAAATTTTCAGATATTTATTTTTTTAGATATTTATTTAAGTAATGTATTTGTTATTACTGCTTATGTCCGTAAGATGCATAATGTCGATTTTGGAATTTGGTATCTTTCGAAAGTTATAAAAAAATTTCCATAACCGTGATTTTGAAAAACGCCAATATCTTAAAAAATAATTTAAAGTGTTTTTCTTGTAATCACAGCTACGGTCTTATTGGATACACATAAGTCGGCCCGTTAAAAGCATGGTAGTGATAGTACCGCTTGAACCAAAAGGCTAAGATATGACACAAAAATATCTAATGCACATAGGTAGGCTGAGTCCGAAACTGGGCAAAATTGTCTTCCACGAAATCGGTGCAGTAGTGAAGAAAAAGTTTCTCAATGAATCTACACAGCATTGCAAGAGTAGGCATTTTCACTTATATCACGTATTCATCAGTTAAAAGTTGTATACTAGAGAAAGCCAACTAAACTAACAGGGTGCGCAATAAACAACACTATCACCAACCAACATGTTTTTGGATCGGAAACACATTTTACATTTGTTGAACTGCATGTACTACGTTTAGTGACAATCACATCAAACTTCTTCAATATATTTAAAATTTTCTAGTTCATTTTGAAATCAAGACGTTAACACTAAAAATGTTGGCATCGCGAAAAGAAATTCATTTCTGGACCCGCATATCCGTCTACTGGGCGTCGTTAGAATTGGCAGGCACGATAGCTCAAGTATATCTGAACTGATCGTACCGAAATTTTACCAGCGGAAATATTTTCCCAATTTAGCAATTTTTATTTTTAAACCATTAATGTCACTTTTGCAACTGTAATACAATTGTGGAAATTCAGTAAAAGTACTGAGTAGTATGAGTAATTGTTTCGAAAGTATTTGGTGCTAGAAGTTAATTGCCTTTGACATCACTACCCCTGTCCTATTAATACTATTCGTCAGAGCTTACTGGTGATTTTCGTAGATCTTTGCATACAGCCTTAGTCAAAAGTATTTACACAAACCTCAATTTGTTGGAGTTTTTCCTAAAACGGCTTCGTTCATTGTTGACTAAAGACTGATTTGGAAAGGAATTGTCGTTTTCGGAATGTGTGGAATGTTCGAACAAGAAAAACAGCAAAAATTGTAGAAAATTAAATTACGGTAATAAAGCCGGTTGCTTTTATGTCATTTTGCGTTAAAATTGTTTACATAAATTGTTTTCAAAAGTACAGAATTATCCATTTAGTGGTTTCAAAATCACCGGTCTGGCAAGGCTGACAGTTGTTAAATACAGATGGCAAAGAAAGCAAAATAATATTTTGAAAGTAAAACTATTAAGGAAGGATAGCAAATGATAAGTTTTAAATAATAAAATTATCGTTTATTGGTCAATATTATTTCTATGTAGCTGTGAACCCTGTGTACGACATATGGAAGTCGGGTTGTTTGTTCTTTTTGTGGCAATTACATCTTGTCAAACAGCTGTTTATTGTTACAATTTTGCTCTCATTCTGTTTTATTCTCTCATTCCTATTCGCTCTCACGCCTTCTCATTTGCAGTTGATCACTTGTAAGTAGAGTTTTATGTATCTCGGAACAATTTGATATGATTTTTGCTAATTTTGAGGGAAATGGCAACAAAAGTGCAAAATTTTCAGTTTAGCAATAATGTGGTTTCCAAATACGTGAAGACCGAAATAGGACATTCGTAAGTGTAAGCAAATGATTTCAAAATGTAGGAATCCAATTTGAATTGAATTCAAGCAACTCGCTTCCGTCATCTGGATTTTCTTTCGAAATAGATAAACAGGCTATTATTCTAACAATCTACGCGTCTATACAATCATTGCATTTGTTAATTGGAGTTAGTCTGGAAAGCTATCTGTAGTTGCTTCCATTAAAAAGCAATAAGTTTAATTAAAGGACATACTGATGTGTCCTCCTGCAATTATTATAAAAAATAAATAAATAAAATTACAAACCGTCTTTAAAATAATGGTTTGTTTACACAATCATGAGTAAAAATCATTGCTTGGTTACCTAATAATTTATTATATTTGAAATTATAATTTTTCTTTTGCCACATATATTTTGAAAAACGTTTATCAATTGTTCCATCTGAAGTGTTATTTAATTAGTGAAAGGTTTACTATTTACGAATATGGATCGTTTAACAACAGAGTAATGCGTAAAAGTAGTTAAAACTTACTACAAAAGTGGTAATTCAAAAGTGGGCACTTTTCGTGGATTATTATGGCCGTCATAATCGACCTACTGTGCAAGCAATTGGCAAGATTATAAAAAAATTTAAAGAGACTGGCGCATTACAGATGTGGTCAGGCCTGTGCATCACCGCAATGTATGTACTGCCCAAAATATCGCTTCTGTAAGAGAAAGCGTGGCGGATAACCCGAACTTCAATTCAAAGCGCTATGGCCGTATGATAACTGACTTTTTTTTGGCCTGTAATTGAAGATTGTGAACTGGTTTTGGTTTTGGCTTTATTGCTTGAGAAATTTGCAGAAAGTGTAATTTCACGTTTTGGTGGCGTTCATTGGCCACTAAGATCATGCGATGTGACGCCGTTAGATTTTTTTGTGGGACTTCGTTAAAGATCGTGTTTACGGGGATAATCCCCAAACGTTGGAGCATTTGGAAATCGACATTTGTTAAGTTGTTGCCGAGATACCGCTCGAAATATGCGAAAAAGTGGTCGAAAACTACCTCAAAAGGCTCCACTGCTGCAACCAATTCAGGCTACATTTCGTTCACAATGCAAGATCAAAGCATTGTAATGAAATAAAAGTTCCACCAAAGTCAAAGCTTTATGTTTAGCTTATTTAACTTTACTTTACAAATTATTGGTTATGCTCCTGCTTTTAATATAAAATTATTAAAATGACTAAAACAAAAGAACTAAGTGCAGAAATACGGGCAGAAATTGTTACTAGATTTAGAAATGGTACTTCAGCTGTAGAACTTACAGAATTTCATGGAATACCATTTACAATTTACTTGGAGATTAACCAAAATTTGTCATAAAATGAAATCCAAACTCCGAAGAATTAATTGGAAAAGAAATAAGCGGAGCGAGGGTGAGATAGAGATTAAAAAGCATGAATATTAAAATATATGTCGTCCATAATAAATCCAAATATACATAAAAGGAATACATAAAAAAGGCATTTGCGTTTTTTCATAATATTTTGTGGATAGATGAGCCGTCATTCCAGTTCCACGGTTCATTTGGAAGAAACTTCAAGCATTTTCCGCAAAA
>JAHXMU010026610.1:43228-98745 GCA_019455685.1 Philornis downsi
GGGGGGGAAATCTCAATGTGGGTGTGGGTGTGAGCAGTAGAGCTTGTTCCTTTGTTCCAATGACGTCTATAAAACAAGTCTCATAAAATATATATGAAATTATTTGATGTTCTGTACAATCATCCTGTGCCCCCACCGCCAGCAGCTACCTAAAGCGTTCAGGGGCTGCGGAGGTGATAAACGATGGAACACAGAAAAGTATTAATGCCACAATGAGTTTTTCATCACATTTTAATTTCATGGTTTGCTTCCTCAGCACTTCGTGCTTTTTCCTTCTTTTCTAAATCATACAAAACTCTATGCAGCAGATATTTATGTTTAACGCGAAGGTTGAATGCCAATTTCGAGAAATGTGAGTTGCATAATGCGACGGCCGCAAAGTTGAGGTAGTTTATTTACCATAAAACTATCACTGCTTACTTGCTAGCATATTAAACAACTATGTGGTACAATCGCTTTTTATGATAGCAAGTGGCAAACTTTTCTATAAAGCTTCAGAAAACCGTAGGAATGTGGTAACATTAACGAGATCTTAAAAGGTTTGTTATTTTTAAATAAATGATTTTGCCACATTGCTTTAGTAAATGAATGCATCCGTATCAGTTTTTTAGTTGTTTATTTATTTATTTTTTTTTTTTTTGTTAAATTTTCATTTCGTTAAATTGTTTTTTTTCCCTGTTTATTCACTTTGATAAATAAGAATTTATTACAAAAATTGTGTAGCGACTTACAAAGTCGTCGTTTTGTAAAATTGGCAGCATTGTACCAGAGAGCGCAAAAGGTAAGCAAAAACAGGACTTGTTGTAAGCTGCGAGAGTCGTCCCAAAATTAGTCGATCTGACGTATAGATGGTAGTTTGAAAAAAAAAAAAAAATGTTGGTGAGAGGAGCCAACCTTATAAAACATAAGTTTTAAGTTTCAAGGCGCCACGTTGTTTAGTATTTTCATTTGAGCCATCGAAAGTAATCGATCTCAGTGAATTTATAAACAGAGGAAAAAATTGGTCATAGTTAAGTAATTCAATATTCCCACTAGGAAGGTCCCAGTCCAATCTCTATTAAAGCCGAGCTAGATTCTACTCTGGGGGAGTCTGCTCCTGCGTTTACGACTGTAAAATATTGGGTAGCAGGGTTTAAACGACGAACACCGTAGACTAACACTGTAGTTGCCGACCAATTGAGGTGTCTACTCCAGACACGCTTAAGAAAATGCACAGAATGGTATAGGTGATCTTCGATTGAAGATGCGTGAACTAGCTGAAATAATAAAAAAGTGCTATACATCATATATTGAAGATGTAAAAGCTGTGCGCAAGATGGGTGCCGCACTTGCTTTAAGTAGAGCAAAAACAGCGTTGTGAAGATGTTTCACTAGAGTGTTTGGCGATGTTTCACCGCAATAAAGCCGAATTGTTACATCGATTTATAACCATGGATAAGACATGGGTCCACCACTTCACACCTGAGACGAAAGGGCAATCAAAGCAGTGGACTGAAATGGGAGAATCTTGCCCAAATAAGGCGAAGACGTTTTCATCTATAGGCAAGATCATGGCGTCTGTTTGTTGGGATGCACATGCGATTATTTTTATTGATTATCTTCACAAAGGAAAAACCATCAACGGCGAATGTTATGCTAATTTATTGCAGCGGTTAGGTGATGAAATTTTGAACAAAATTACGCATTTGGCGAAAAAGAAAGTTTTATATTATTAATATTGTCCTATATGCTATGGCCAAGACTAATGAATTAAATTTCTAATATCTTCATAACGTACCATATTCGCTAGATTTAGCTCCGTTGGACTATTATCTATTTCCGAACTTGAAAAAATGAACCGGTGGTAAAAAATTGGTCAACAATGAATAGATGGAGTCTGAGGTTAATGGGTGTTTTAAGAAGTTTTACATCTCTTACTATAAACATAGTATAGAAACCATTGAATATGGGTGGAAAAAGTGTTTCGAGCCAAAGAGAGATTATATTGAAAAATAAACTTTTTTGTATCCTCTTTGTTAGGTCGGCTATTTTTTGGGACCACCCTCATAATCATGAAGTTCTTACGCTTCCAGTGAGAAAATTGGGTGGCAGTGGCAAATATCAAACGTACGCCTGTATAGGTAACATTTTCTCTTTCCTCAATTCAGTGCGTACCTTATTTGGTATTTGTGTTGATCCGAGTCTATATTTGCATCACTAATCGCATGCACGTCCATGACATCTATCAGCAAGTATTCAATCTAGTTTCACGTGTTATGATCAGAGAATAGCCAAGTTGTTTTGTGTATATCTTAAAAATTGAAGCGGATTCCACTTACTAGCATCTCTTACATAGCGGTGAAAGACAGCTATTTGGAGTCAGAAATGAATTGTTTGCCTTTAGTCTAAATTATTAGAGAAACGTTTAATAATAAAATTTGTTGCAAATTTCGACATCTTACATCAAGCTGTATAACGCCTTCAACAGATAAGCCGACGAACAGACAGGCATGCTTTGATCAATGATAAGTATTTCTGGCTGAGTCTCAGGTAAGCATTTGTGGCTGCTAAAACGGTCTGAAAAAATTAGTATGCGTTCCTTTTTATAGTCGTGGGGTGTAAAAACACTTGATTTTAATTGATTGGTCTAATTACAAATAAGTAGACGGGAGCCTACTTGGATTAGCGCCATAAGTTTAGACAGGGCGAAGCCCTGTAAAGTAGGCGGTTTACCGTTTGAAAATTCGGAAAAGCGTAATTTTTTCAAAGTCGGATTTAATTCTTGTATGAGCAAGTTTTATTATGTTTAATCAATTACGGCGGTTCCTACACAATTGTACCACTGTTCCGACATTTATTACCTATTAACAACAATATACAGCTTTTAATTAGTGGATAACTGGTAAAATAGCTGGAAAACTTACTGAAAATATCCTTTATTCTAAATAATGAAATAAAAGTTTTACCAAAATCAAAGCTTTGTATGTGTTTTATTTAACTTTACTTTTGAAACCGAAAAATTACCGCCACTGGATTTTCAGGTCGTTTTCGAAGAAAATACGGAAAATAAGAAATACGGAAGAAAATAATGCGCGCCAAACAGTTACTTTTTCCGGATGAAATGGCTTTTCCACAATCACTTCTGGGTTCTCCGAGACTCATAAGCGACAATTTTGCGAAGAAAATTCGGCCCAATGACACCTTCAGAGCATAATGCGCGCCAAACAGTCACTTTTTCCTGATGCAATGGCTTTTCCACAATCACTTCTGGGTTGTCCGAGCCTCATAAGTGACAATTTTGCGAAGAATATACGGCCCAATAACACCTTCAGAGCGTAATGCGCGCCAAATAGTCACTTTTAGCTGATGTAAAGGCTCTTCCATAATCACTTCTGGGTTCTTCGAGCCTCATATACGACAATTTTGCTTGTTCTTCGGTTGTTAAGCGATACATATTCGTAAATGGCAAAACTTTCAATACTTAAACAACACTTTAGATGACATATATTTAACAGCTGACGCCTTGCCAACCGGCGGTCTTTAAACCACTAAATCGATGACCCTGATTAAGAAGAGGATTTTTAACTGATCACTTATATTACAAGGAAGCTTTAGACAGCAAATTATGATCAAAAGTACATATAAGTTCGGTTCATGTAATGTTTCGGCACTTGTTCAACAATGTTTCTGTTTATTTGTTCCTGCTATTTATCAGTGCCGGAGAACAGCCTTTTTAGTTTGGAACCTAACTGCGAAAAGTTACATACTTCTCACTTATCATACTGCCATCGTTCATATGATGTTAAGTAATGTTGCTTAGTAATGATGTTTTACAAAGAAATCTAATATCGGTAGCAGCAGGAATGAAGCAACAGAGTGATGTGACCATTACAAAGCCAAAATTGTTGAACCAAAAAAAAGCAATAAAATAGAAATCTAAAATAATAAGGAACAAATAAAAACGTAATATAAGTACAAAGGTTAACAATGTGAAACTGGTTTTCTACTTTTTTTAAATCATCGCTTTTTGAAAGGTTTATGCATACATAAAATGAATAACGCAAACTCTTTGTAAAATATCAAGTCCTTCCATTGCCACCATATTTAGCAAAAATTAATCTAAACATATAAAATGTATAATTTGTTTGTAACAAACACTGTTTTCAGCTAAAAACAATGTTCGTTTTATCGCAACAAGTTCCAAAGTTATTAAGAATTTATAATAATATTTTAGCTTTACAACATTTGACGTTTATTGGATACGGTCAAATATTTAATGAATATACATTTAGGAATTTTTAAGTTCTTAGGGGTTAATATTTGCTTTACTTCATATAAAATTACATGATTTAAATCAAAGAAAGGATTGTTTTGAAGAAACGGGGAACTTGTCTTACCTACAACAAATCTACATGTGAATTCAATTCTTTCTACGGCGTTTCTACAGCCGCTATGTAGGCTGTAGTAGAAGTCCACGAGGGTTTTACATGAGTCTCGCCGTGAAAGCCTTACCCATGGTGCGCGACACACAGGGCATATTACATTGCGATTGCCCACGCCCCCTGGTATAGCCAAGTAAAACTTGGACTATCTAGGAAAAGGGGCTGACGATTTTGGTACTACAGCAATTGTCAACCCTTTCTTCCCAGCCAGGAGATACCAAATTGATTATGCTAGTATGGAACATAATCACCATTGGCGGAGGTGAGGCCTATCTTACCACCTCTGCTACTCTATGTAGCAGCCGGTTGCAATGCAACTCCACATTCGAGCACAAAGTTTCTACCAGCGATTTTGGTATCAACCACAACCCGCGTGATGCTTCCACTAGGAGTCCAACACCAAATGATCAGGCAGGAACTCAGTCCCGGGGCCTCCTGATCCCCACGCTACCGGCAAAACTCACCGGTTGGAGCTGCATAGCAAACCAAAAAGCAAAGCTACTACCAAATTGTGATTTATGCACCGTACATCACGGGAACGCATCAAATACATCAAAGTACAGACTGGATATTTTTACATATCTGCAGGCACGGTGACCCCAGGCAGGTGGAACGTTCGATACTACATTGCAAGGATGCAGTACCCTCACCGACAGGAGACGGGGAAAACTCCAAACCCCTTCCGTTCGGCGACGGTGAACGGCAATCATGACAAATAAACATAGGAAAAACCCATGCCTGTCCGTACCCCCGACGGCTGTAGCAGATTAATCAACTGAGTTTATTTACATTAGTGTCGTCGTGAGGCCTTAGTCATGGTGTGCCATCACACATGGGACTGTTTTCTATAATTCTTTTCTTGGTTATGATGCTTTTCTTCTCGCGGCAGCCAGCGCCCTTTTGGGGTACCCGAACTAATCCCGAAAGGATTAGTCGAACTACGTTTGAGATTAGAAGTAAGTCTCTTGGAAAAACTTCCTGAGGGCCCGCTTCCTCTCTCGGCCAAAGTACATTTGCAGTCACTTGGTATAAAGTGAGCTACATCCCGGTTAGGAGTGAGGTAATCTAGGAAGGCCTTGATAGACATGAACAGTGTTTTCCAAGCTTCTGCCTTCCTTCAGCAACGCCACCTGAAGCAACGCAAAAGCACTGAAAACACATGTTCGGGCAACCACAGGCAGCACGATGCTCCCACAAGGGGTCCAACACCATTGATCAGCAAGGAACAATGTTCCTTGGGCTCCTGGTCACCCGTGCTACCAGAAGAGAAGAACCCTCTCGTTTGGGTTTCGCAGACAAGCTACTCCAGTTTTGCTTTATCATACTTCGCATGGAACAGATTTTCAATGTCCGAGGAGAGAATATCAACACAGCAAATTAATGCCATGCTCCTCTAGTCTATTAACCATATCTCTCCACGAAGCAACTCCATGGTCGTACGACTATTAAAACGGAAAAGATAAATCTTCCGATATCTCTCGATGGCTTTTCTATGACGTGCATCGCATCTGCTGGATGGCGGTGGTGCCATCTTTGTAAGTGTATACCGAGGACATCCGTAAATCTGATAGAAGCACTTTCTCTTTACAGAGGCCATTACATGTGCGTATCCTTAAATCATGATCTTTATATCATCTGAGACAACTAATGTAATTCCTTGGGGTCCTCAGCATTTAGAGGCTCGGTGTTTTTACATTTGTTCGTGCTCCCATAAGAGTTTTATTTAAGATGAGCAGATTATCAGGACGACGCAACCGATCTTAAAATTCGGACCGCCAACGACCATTGCGTATGGGACCGTTTTTGAAGCGACCATTTATCTGGTGACGAGTCGGTTCAACGTCTTTAACACCGTGTAGAGAAATTCATAAACATCGGCCTAACTAAAATTATGGAGCCTGTTCTCTTGTTACTATACTTAATTACTCTCAAAAGTAATTTCTGACTTTTCGTAATTGGTAAAGTAGAAAATGGTCTGCATTCCCGTAATCGTGATGGATCGACAGCACAGCAAGCAGTCCGCATGTTTAAAAGTCACTGTACCCTAGCATACCCCAATTTATGAATCAGCTGGAAGCTGGCTGTGTAGTAGGAAGTATAATTGGCATAAATTTGCTTGGAACTTTATAAAAATTATCACCGTCTTACATTTTGTTAGATCGTAGCCGGGTGTTGTAAATGGTCTATATTGGTTAGCCCTTGTAAATCTACAGCCTTGTCGGCTACAGTAACATAAATTGTTGCCCATTATACTTCTCATACAGAATTTGGTAAAATTTAAGCATTTACCAGAATAGGATCTGAGAACGAAAATGGGGTATAAATCGATTCAGTTACCTTCCAAACAAATTAGCCGTTTTTCCGAAATTCAATCGTTCTTCTGTAATTATTGATTAAAAGGCAAAAATAACTCTAATTTTTTGCCCAATGTTTTGATTTGCAATACCTGTTCCATCAGCTCCCTTACAATTTACAGATTTATCACATATGTTCTTTGTTTCATATGTTTTAAGATATCGCACATTTTTCGTTTAACACATTATTATATTATTAACACACCATTCTAATAAAAAAAAAACAAATGAATTCCAAATCTCATTAATAAGACATGGGAGAGCTTCCCACATTTAGTGAGTTTAAGCGCATTCCACTTTTAGGCTTACTCAAATGATTCGGAACGTCGCGGTTTGAGAAAGGTAGGTCAGGTGATAATGATAGGTGGCTGTGTGTGAGGTTGAACCTCCGATAATGGAAACAATAGTCGCATGTGCTAACCACGCCACTTTCGGTCCCTTCTAGAACTCCATAAAAACTGCCCGATTTGCTGAAACCTTATTTTTCTCTGTAATCCCTAACTCGCAGAACGTTGTAACTGCCATTACTGTCAATTGTACAAGTATTTAAAGCATTTGGTAATATTTGAATAACCGAGGCACACCAACTTTTTAGGCGGAAGGAGTGTGAGAGTAAGGAAATAGAAAGGTACAGGGATAGAGGTGAAGCCCGAAAATGCTACCAAAAGATAAGAAGTACAGGGTATGGAAAAGGGCACCCCTTCTGTAAGGACAACGAGGGAAATCTGGGCACAGATAACTGAACTATGGAGAGTGCATTTTTATAAGCTCTTAGTTCCGGATGGCAGTACGAGTGAGAAAATCATCCCAATTATCGACGATGGCATAAATTGCCCAGCTCCGAGCCAAACAGAAATCTGAACAGCAGAATTACGGCTTAAGAACAACACAGCTGCGGTCGCTAATGGCCTGCCAGCAGAGCAGTTCAAAACTGGTGGCGATGTGCTGATAAACAGCTTGAATCAGCTCCTAAATACTATTTGGATCGAGAAAAATATGCCCGATGATTGGAATTTGAGTGCACTGTGTCTTGTGTTTAAAAAAAGTCGATCCAAGTGTTTGTAACTATCGTGGAATCAGTCTTTTACCCATCGCTTATAAGGTCCTTTCGAGTATGATATGTGAAAGACTAAAGCCGATTCTAACTGACCTGATTGGACCTTATCAGTGTGGCTTTAGACCTGGCAAATCAACAACTGACCAGATATTCACACTATGACCAATTCTGGAGAAGACCCAAGAAAAACAGATCGACACGTACCATATTTTCGTCGACTATAAAACTGCCTACGATATGGTAAAAACTGCATGAGACCCTGTCCGAGTTTGGAATTCCTAAGAAGTTTATACGTCTTTGTACGTGACGCTGTCTGACACGAAGTCTTTAGTAAAGATAGGCAAGGATCTAAGCGAGCTTTTTTACACCAAACGAGGATTTAGGCAGGGCGACAGTCTATCGTGCGACCTCTTCAATATATTGTTGGAGAAGATTATGAGGAAAGCTGCAGTTAACACGTCTGGTACTATCCTTAACAAAAGCCTTATATTGCCCGCATATGCGGATGATATTGACATTATTGGCAGGAAACTGCGAGATGTTACTGCAGCCTTCCCAAGCATCGAGAAGGAAGCAGCGAAAAAGGGTTTGGTGATACAGTAGGACAAAGCAAAGTTATTGGTTTCAACGTACAAAGATTCTACTCGTTTGGGACGCTGTGTAAACGTAGACAACTATAATTTTGAAGTGGTGGAAGAATTCATCTACCTCAGTTGCGCTGTAAACAAAACGAATGATGTCAGTATGGAGACAAAGAGGAGAGTATTGCTTGTTAACAGACGTTACTATGGGTTAAGCAAGCGATTCAATGATAAAGCCCTCTCTCGACAAACAAAAATCCGACTGTACCAGACGTTGGTTCTACCTGTCTTGTTGTATGGCGCAGTATCTTGGATTATGACGGAACAGTACTGGCAGTTTTCGAGAGGAAAATATTTCGGAAAATATATGGGCCCATCGTCATTAACGGAGGGTTTTCACGTCGCATGAACAATGAGCTGTATGAGCTATATGCCGACATCGACGTGTGGTCAAACGCATTAATATACGGCAATTGCGTTGGCCGGTTCATGTTGTGCGGATAGACCCAAATGCTTCGGCACGGAAAGTTTTTGACAACGAACTCCATGGACGGCGCAGAAGAGGTCGACCAAAACTCTGTTAGAAGGACCAAGCTTTTCAAATACTATCGAAACTTGGTGTGATGAATTGAAGAAGAAGCGCAGAAGATTGAAGCGTTTGGAATTATTTTCTACGGGCGGCGTACAATAGATAGGAATGTCTATTCTAGTCGCCACCTAAGAAGAAGAAGAATACTTGAATGAATTGATCATATTTTTCAATATAGTTATGCAAATGAAAGTAGAGTGAATTTCCACACCTCTTAGAGTGTCAGACATACAAGTTAGTCGAATTATCAAAAATCAGTCTTCCCTTTATAGCTTCCAAGCAAAAGGATTGCAGTAATTTGTAATGTTCCTCCTAATTTAATGTTGGACGTTAATTCAGAGCATTTGGATGAGAACCTAGAAATTTACCACACTCTTTCTAGGTCCCCGCGGACTTTGGGTGAAGGTATACATAAATTAATTTATCTGACTGAAATTTCAGTATTGGTAAGTAAGTTTTTGGGGTGATCACTTATCTGACGGTGAGTCTATTGTCCACAATTTATGGTGCCTGTGAAATTTCATTTGTTTTTATTTTCAATTGGAGCCTGCAAGAACTCGCAAAAAAATATTTAACTCTTGTCTTTGATACTCATAAAGAAGAAAACGATTGGGAACGACCTCATAATTAGCTCTTCAAGGGGCTCAACGCTTGAAAAAATACATTTTTGGATTACCAGCTCGACGAGCAATCCGCATATTGAAAGGTCGGTGGATTGATTACTTTTAGCTGATATCGTTTGGTCAACATATTGCAGCGTATAAATAGCGTATAAACGATGATGCTTATCATTTACTTTTATGATAACCTAAACTAATTAGGAATAAACCTTCATCCTCACAAGAATATTATAAACATTTATAAAAGTTGTATTTGAAATTAACTACAACCATTGCGTATATCTGCGGTTAGGAAGATAATTAACGCATACTATCCTTACAGAATTGCATTACAAACCATTTACTCTTACATGTTTTATTAAGTTTTTGTGTTTTAGTATCTATTGCTGTAGGACATGAAAGGAAATGGTCTTGTCTGAATAATTATTTGGTCCAAAAAGGATAAAAAAGCAAACAACACACAGGATTAATAGACCTCAAAGAGTTCATATGGATTAAACAGAACTGCTGGACTCGATGAGAAAACATACTGTAGGTATGAACTGGTCTTTGAGAGATGACGTCGACAAAGACCGTAATAGACCAAAAGCCACATTTACATAGTTCCACAGCAGCAGCTTATCATGAGGAAATGGACGTCGACGATGAAACTGGGCAAACACTTTATGAAAATGTTAATAATTATAAGAGTAACAGTAGTTTATTTAAGTCCTTTCAAACAAAAAAAGAAAAGAAAAAAGGAATTCATTTGCAATTAGATGTAGTCTTTTTTCTCCACTTGCCACAACTGAAAAATATGTGGCAAAATAAATATGTTTACCTTTATTCCTTTATGAATATTGAAAGGACCTGAATGAAAACCAAGCTTTTTCTCCATTCATTGCAACAGTGGAAACCCCATTTGTTATGTTTACTTAGAGGAATCATCATTTTCTTGTACGTGTGTATGATGCTGCTGATGCAGCTGGTTTTTAATTTTCCATATACCTCAACGGGAGAACGGGAATATCCGGCCAACGAACAACGGCAGAGGATGTCATTTGGTCGGTAGGTGGCGGAGATGGACGACCGGTGCATGTGTGGCCAAAACATAAGGCTATAAAAAGCCATTTCCGCCACAAAATGAACACACGGGGACTTAAGTCAATACGAGCGCCATGGGCATAAACTGTTTAAGTGTTCATAGTCCTGATAGATGGACTGACAAATATTCCCGTGATGATATGTGTATGTCTCCAGTGGTTAGCTTGTAGCAATTGGTCTTGCCGGTGAACAATTTCCACTCCGTCTATGCCTATGTTATTCGCTACGAAGCTCGTTTGTTTGGTGGCTGGGTTTTGACCATTTCGGCTATCGTTTGAAAGCTGGAGTTCCCTGGAGAAAAAACCCAGAACATAAGCGGATTATGTCATTTCGTAACTCGACTTGTATGTGGTGGTGGTGATACTTGTTTTTTTTTTTATATTAACTTTCATTTTAAGTATTTTATATATATTTTTATTTCTTTTTATGTATACTTTGTAGCTGGTATTCGATTGGGATGCAGTAAAAATTATACAAAAATGCTTTCGGTTTATTTTTCTATGTGCTGTTATTGCTTAAAGCCAACATACATCATCAACGTCCTCACTATCCATCCTTTGTGCCGGAGGTCAACATAAAATGTCCAAAATGTGAAAAAAGTTCCTTTTTATATTTGAATAAATGTTAACGTTAAATTCGACAAATTGACAGTGGAGTGAAATATAGGAATTGCGTAGAAGAAACTTTGTGTTTTTATAAAATATCTTACCTGACTTCAATATTTATTGTTTACGATTATCAGAATAAGCGCTGCCAATAGATTAAACTTGGGAGAAATATATGTCGAATATTTATTTTCTGGGAATGTGAAAATTATATCAAGTACGGTCGATTTCGTTTCCATTTTTCTTATAGGGTGTTTCTAGGGTATTTATAGGGCGTTTATAGTATTTGTAGGATGCTAATTTCTTGATAGTGTACAGAAAATGTTTTTGGTAATTGATTGCAGTAACAGTCAATTCATAAATAACTCACAAGGATGGCGCATTTCAGACTCCGTGACCAGTCTATTGTTACTGAATCGACGTTCTTGTATACACGGATTTACCTGTAAGCTAGTTATGCTTATGCGAAGTAGATATCACCCAAAAATGTCGAGCTTTTGTTTCATTCAACTTTTTCTATTTCACCAACCAATGGAGGATTGACCTTCCTCACAAATTCCCTTTCCAATCCTACATTATCATTCTCAACAAAATACTTAAAACATTACCTATTTGGGAATATGTGATTGAACTCACAGCTAACTTGGTGTATTTGCTTCTGTACACTATCAAGAAAAAAAAAAAAAAAAAAAAAAAAAAAGAAAAAAAATATACTACCTTTTTCCTACCTAAAATTTCAACTAATGTTTGATGCATGACATCACTTGACCTTTACAAGTTCAAAGCCAAGGGGATACGAATTTATATATTATAGTTATATCGTTTTGGCTTTTAAATAATATTAAATATTTATCAGTTTGTATATCCTCCACCCTAGGCACACATTATATAACAAACGGAAATGTTCACCAGGAATGCCACTAAATACAAATATTGGGTGGTTCGGAAAGTTCATTCGGTTTTGAAAAGAAATTTGTTTACAAATTTATATACAAGAAAACATATATTTTAATCTATTATATAACCTCCTCTTTTTTATTAACTTCTTCCCGCCTCTCTGGTAGCTTTTTAAATCCTCTCTCGTAAAACACTGAAAAAAACTCGATTTTTCATTTCCTCCTCGTTATGAAAAGTGGTTGTTCAGATTGCGAAATGGGGGGTAGTCGGACGGGGTGAGGCCTGGAGAGTACAGTGGGTGAGGTAAAACTACCCACCCAAGCTCTAGCAGTTTCTGACGGGTCCGCAAGGCACTGTAAGGCCTCGGTGAGAGAGTGAGGTACCCACTCATCGAGGTTGCTCGCAAATCCGAGCTCTTCTATGATCCCGTGAATGGTTGAGACAG
Organism: Philornis downsi; assembly: GCA_019455685.1. Lineage (NCBI taxonomy): Eukaryota > Metazoa > Arthropoda > Insecta > Diptera > Muscidae > Philornis > Philornis downsi. Next base: position 55,881 of record JAHXMU010026610.1, read on the forward strand.
ATTTTTTGGTTATTTTAGCTATTTCCCTAACTGTTGTACGGGAATTAACATTAATTAAATCTCTAATCTCCTCGGAAACCATTTCTTTCGGTCATCCTGATCTGAGAGCTTCCGTTACGGAAAAGTCGCCAGTAGAAAATTTTTTAAACCATTTCTGGCAAGTTCTTTCATTTGGTTCGTTTTCTTCACAAATAGACTTTATTGTTCGACTGGCTTCAGCAGCCGTTTTCCCTTTTCGGAAATAATGCTAATTATGCTAATTTTTTCCACTTTTTAAAGCTTTTTTAAAACGATATAACCTCTTGTGACTAGAAGGAGAAAACGCGTACAAGTAAACAATAGTAAATGACGTATGGCGAACTACCGAATTGACCGAACGAACTTTTCGAACAACCCAATATAAATATATGTCAATTTGGGTATATTCTTCCGTCCTTATATCTGTGTAAAACCAAGTTGGGGTCCAATTGATTGAACCAGAATGTAGAATTTTTGCACGGTAATTAAACCTGTAATGATGAGCAAGTCAATTTCAAAATTGGCCAAAATTGGTTTAGAAGGGACAAACTTGTTGATACAAGTTTGAACACTCTTTTTTGAACTGTTCAATATTTTTTCAATTATTTTATAATTTACTCTTCAATTAAAGTGGTTCTAGTTTGATAAATTCTATTCATAAGCTTAATTAATGAACTTCAAGTGATATGTTTACATTTGTAGCCAGCAGCAGACGTAAATTTCCACTAATCGGGATGTTCATATAAATCTGTAAAAAAAATATGGGCATGTCATACGAAGGCTTTTATATACAAATGTTAATGTCCGATCACTCCAGAAATTGTGACCATCAATTCCTATCTTGGAATATGTTATATTTATTTTATACGCGATATAAACAATTTAAAATTGTTGGGTATCGATACATCAATCTGTATTTCTTTGGACGGCAGTCACCTGCACGTGCAGTCGAACATTCCGTTTTGTTTAGTAATCGGCAAGTCTGTTGAAAGTTTCACCAACTGAAGTTGAGAATTGCTATTAAACAGCAGGTTCCGTTTAGTGAGCTTAAAAATACAAGCTAAGGGCTAAGCTAACCAAATGCAATAAATATTGGGTAGTAGAGTTTAAACGAGGTCGTACGAGCAGCCAAGATGAACACCATAGTTGTCGATCAATTGAGTTGTCCACGCCTGACATGGTTAAGATAATCCACAAAATGGCATTGAATGATCGTAAGCTGAAGGTGCGTGAGCTAGCTGAAATTATAGCAATTTCAAAAAGTGATATATATCGTATATTGACCGAAGATTTGAAGATGATAAAACTAAGCGCAAGATGGATGCCGCGCTTGCTTTCAGTAGAGGAAAAACAGTGTCATGAAGACGTTTCAACGGAGTGTTGGCGCAATAAAGTATTCACCGCATATTTATGCGTCGATTTATAACCGTGGGTAAAACATGGACCCGTAAGATATGGGTCTACCACTTCACACTTGAGACAAAATAACAGTTGAAACAGTGGACTGTCAATTTGTAATCATGGATAAGACATGGATCCACCACTTCACACCTTAAACAAAGTAACAGTTAAAGCAGTGGACTGATATGGGAGAATCGTTTCTAAAATAATGCGAAGACGGTTCCATCTGCAGACAAGCTCATGGCACCTTTTTTTTTTGGAATGCCTTCGGAATTACTTTTTATTGATTATCGTCAAAAAGGAAAAACCGTCAACTGCGGATATTATACTAATTTATTGCAGCGTTTAGGTGATGAAATTATGGAAAAAAGGCCACATTTGGCGAAAAAAGTGTTGTTTCATCAAGACAATGCTCCAGTTGACACATCTACTATTGCGATGGTCAAAATTAATGAATTAAAGTGCGAATTACTTCATCACGCACCTTATTTCCAAAATCGAAAAAATGGCTCGGTGGTAAAATATTTGCCAATAATGAAGAGGTGGAGTCTGCGGTTGCTGGCTATGTTAAGTAATTTGACAGTTGTTATTATTAGTAAGATATGGAAGCTATTGAATAGTGCTAGAAAAGGTGTATTGAGCTAAAAAGAGATTGTATTGAAAAAATAAGTTAACTGTGTAATAAACTGTAAATAAATGTTTCCCAACTTTTTTGTGGCTTCTTTGTTAAGACGGCTAGTTTTGGCACCGCCTTCGTATCTTAGCCACCAACACTCCATTGTTCTGACAGATGTGTGTTGGTGCAATCTAAATAGCGCTGAGGGAATAACTAATTGATTAGTGTGACGGTAAGAATAGTTTTGCTACATATAGTTTTAACAGGCCCAGGTTTTAAATGCTCTTTATATCAGCTATAGCACAGCGCCAATCGAATTCCTCTTTTATATAATATAGTTCCCTCCTTTCAACAGATAATTAGCGGTAAAGTCAGACACGGCTTGTATTGTACCTATTCCACTGTGCATTTTAGTTTTAGTTTTCATTTCAATTAATTCCCACACACAGAGACACCAACACAATAAAGCATTAAACTTTGTAGTTTTTAGGCCTTGTCACCGAAGATAGAAAAACGTTAAGTCCACCATACACAAAATATGGAAACGAGGCTCTTTATATTGAATATGATTTGACTGGATGTTGTCTGCATACACGACTGTGTCCCTGGCTTAAGTCTTCACTTGTTATGTTTGCAATGCTGGATTACTTACACATTTTAACTATTTGCCAACTGATCCTTTTGCTATATCCTAAATGCACGGTGTTATTTTTTTGGAGTCGAAAATTCCACAAAAATGCTTTCGTTTACTCGTTTTTTTTTTTTTATTAGAGTATTAAATTGTCATTACGTCCATTGATGGCGGGGATAATAGCGAGATAGAAACTATTTATTTTATATATGTTCATAGTTGACATAACTAAATGCTTGTCCATTTGGCAAGTATTTATTAGTGGACAAGGTAATCTTTTCCTTTTTTTTATTTTTTTGTTTTTGAAGCGGAGTAATACGTATTATTGGCATGCCAAAGTGTTGTTGAGTGCAATTTATAGTTACAAAGGTTATTTTTTATCTAATGGGATAGTTTGCTTATTTTGGGTGAATAACAATTGTACGTAAAAGGTGGCAAGTGTGGGAGAGTCAAAAGTTCGGCCGAGCCGAATATTTTATGCCCGTTGACCGCACAGTCGTGTATAATGTAGGGTTCGCTTGAAAGATAAGCGAGCGTATCAAACAGTTCTTCTCTTCATGTAAAATATAGAGTGATTTCTTAATCGTATTTTTTAAAAATCGAATAAACATTCAAATTTGCATCATATATTAAAATTTTTTTATTGGAATCGATAAATTGATCTTTGCCATTTAATTTTTAAAGATAATTTCATGTAAATGTTGCCCACGGCTCCATATCAAAATTTCCATTCGGAAGGTCAAATTTTTCGTTATTTTTTCGATTATTTTGACCTGTATTCCGCGAATAGCGCATGTTATGTTATCCTGTAAGGCTTCAATATTGTTCGACCTGCTCACGTAGACTAACGACTTGACATAACACCACACGAAATAATCAAGAGGCGTTAAATCGCAACATCTTGGGAGCCAACTCACAGGGCCAAGCCGAGAGATAAGCTGCTCACCAAATTCATCATTCAACATATCCATTGTTGCACGAGCAGTGTGGCATGTTGCACCGTCCTGATGAAACCACATGTCAACCAGGTTCAACTCAGCCAAAAAAAAATTCTTTGTGGTTGAGTAACACATGCCCAATCGCTGAGAACGGCCCAATCACTGACACTTCACGATCATCATTAACACTGGTCGCTACGGCTGCAACATTTTCTTCGGTACACACTCTACGCATACGAGGTATGGCTTAAAATTAAATTAAAAATTAAATTAATTAATTAATTAAATTAAAAATAATTAAATTAAACGTCGTGGTAGGTCATTCGGCTTAAATTCTTGCGTGAGTTGAATTTTATAGGCTTTCAAAACCAAATCGATGTGTAAAATTTTCCTTGTGGTTGAGGAACACATTCCCAATCGCTGAGAACGGCGACGGATTGACATTTCACGATTGTCATTAGCACTGGTCGCTACGGCTGCAATATTTTCTTCTATACGCACTCTAAGCATGCGAGTCGATGGTTTTATGTCCAACAAAGTAAATTTGGTGCGAAATTTGGAGATAACAGCACGAATTGTTGATTCAGCAGGTCGATTATGATGACCATAAAATGGTCGTATCAAACGATGCTCATTTGTCACAGAGCACGAAATTTGATAATAAATTTCAACGATTTGCAATCGTTGGTCGTTTGTTAGTCTTTCCATGATGAGATGGCGGAGTATACTGTACACTTTTCACTTTGACAGATGACGTTTGGACGCCATTACCAACCAGTGCTGCCAACATAAAAAACTTAAATCTTAAAAAAACCACAATTGATAAAAATTGTAGTTATTGTAGTGAATGGTTTAAGGATTGCGGAGAAAAATATAATTTACATAAATCGACCAATTTGTTTGAGAGGTACTTAATTTATCAAGCATATGGCCTGTACCAATTTTGACTGGAATCAGTAGAACTGTACATAAATTTGCAGTTACAGAGGAAAAAATTTAATTTCGGGAAATTGATAAATTTGTGTGGAAGAAAGGGCGAAATAGCTTTCAAAATCTTTGGCTATGATCTGGCAAATCATTACATTCCGTAAGTTTTAAGAGATTTGATAAAGATTTACGACAGTTATTGTGTCTACGAGCCATCTAACCGTAAAGACGTACATTGGACAATCGATTTAAAAGTTTATGAAACGTATTTTGTCAAAAGACACAGGTACTTCGATCTTCAGACGCTTCTTTTTATATGCCACATTTTTCTGCATCAGTTGACTTATACCTCCATTCTATCGGGTGACAGTATAATTGTATTTTGTGGCCATGCATGTAGTGAAATTTTAATCTGATGTTGACACATTTTACGATAAGGGATTTATTAGTTATTTATAACTCTCCCCAATTGACTGAAATTTCTGCGTTACTTTAAATAAAATGTATTCCAAAGTCTGGTATTCCCTTCAATACTTTCTTACTCAGCTAAACTCTTATCAAAATTTATGAACTCTGCTACTAACCATTTCTCCTTTATGGACTATTATCCCCTTCCTTTTCTCCAACTGTTGCAGGAACAATTTCGCTCATTTCAACCGAACATTTGCCATATCAACGAATAAATGGTGCGCCATAAAAGTGCTGCAAATTCTAGATAAGCTGCTGAAGGACACACAAAGAAAAAAAAAAAAAAAAGAAACAAAAATTGAATTCACTTCATATTTCCATAAAAATAAATCCTCAAAACGTATTTTAGTTAAATCCTAAATTTGTACGAATATTGTGTGTGTTTTTGGTTTGAGGTATGTTAAATTATGTAAAAATAACACAAAATCACACACGCTTTTACGGAAGGCTTCAGGCATGAATCGTGATGTTTGTTTAAATGAATGGCTTTGTTATCGAGCTGAGCGTGTTTTAGTGATGATTTTCTAATACATTTTTAGGTGTGGGATGAAATGGAACACTATTGAGAATGATAGATGTTATTACAGTCGTTAGCTACGTTGTGTAAAATAGGATATCGTTACAGGGTAAAGAAGTTTTCATTTTATCGTAAATCCTTTTAACTTCTATCATATTATATTTTTTAAGTATTGTATTTATACCGAATATGAGCAAAGAGGGTGTTTGCTTTGTAAAATTTAGCTATTACCTGTTCGAAATCAATGCCAGAAGGTAGATGTTGCCGAATTTGTGTTTCGTACTGTTTTGCAGGCATGTTTACACATTCTCAAATGTTTTTTATGTGCGACGGATATCTGTGATGTCAAGAGTGAGCCCACATTTCTGAGAACAAAAAATAAAAGTAGTTCATAAACACTTTCAGACAATTATTTTTAATTACTTATGGCGGGGAATGGACAAATTCCAATTTCGGATCTCTGATTATTATTAACTTAACCATAACTGCTTGGTAATGCCATGTGCCAAGTTGAAGAATTGACAATTTGATTTTCAGTCTCGTTTGGCGAAACACAAATATATGGCGGAGAATCACAAATTTTAACAATAAAGCTTGACCGTTTTTACCTGGTTATAAGCTAAAATATATTTATATGAGGTGTGTTCAAAAAATAAGGGGTAAACTGTAGGTCTCACTCAACGGGACCTACAGTTTAACCTTATCTGTTTAAAAATAGATTACGTTCATATGTGACACCTGACTCACGATATACAGAGAAATTTGTCTTATTTATATTATCTATACAGTACTACTGTACATATATATTGTTGTTAATTTATTGACAAATGGTAAATTTGTGAAAAAATTTCCATCTTTCTAGAGGTGGTTTCAGTCCGTGTATAGGCTCAACATTTGCCAAGATCGTAAAGGTTCTAACCACCATCTCAGCAAATGATAAAAATAATAATTGGACTCACATATAGTTACTTTTTTTTATAAGGTATCTTCATTTCAACTTCCTTTTCTATCACCTCAATTTATACCATCCAATTCTCAAGACATGATCTCCAGATTCATACGAACTGTCAAGACTAATGTTTACCAAAATGGCGGCAAAACAAAGTAGTTTACCTTCCCGACGTACACCCTGTACAATATAGTTTAGTGTACAACGAAGGAAATTAGTATAGGTGCTGTATATACCTATACAGATGTTAGAAAAGTTTTGTGAGGTTAGTATAGATATTGTGTAAGATTAATAATATTTTGTAGGAGTTAGACCAATTATTTCAGATGAGCTCAGTAATAACGTAACAGATGTGGTGGCAATTCCGATACCCCCATACCAATGACCTTTAAGCATAAAAGACAGTTTTTATCATAAATTTATGCGTATGCGGGGGACAACATGAGCTTACTAAATCTTTGCACACTACAATGTTTTTTTTCTCTCTAGATTATTACTTTGGCTGGAAGAACTACCTGCTCCCATTCTGACGGATTAGGGCACCATTAATACCTAATAAAATGCAAACCAAAGTCTAGTGCAAATTTCTGCTAGAGCGGTTCTGACAGTTCATCAGTTTTCATGAGGTACTATAAGATGCAACTAGAGCGTATTTTTTCTTAAAGATAATTTTAAAATCAAATTGGAATAAAATAATGTGCCTTTCTGTAAATTCCTGCGACCTTCATAAAATTCAGAACAATTTTTTCTCTATTCAGTGAAGATTATTAAGTGCTTAACATTTTGTCTAAAATTATAGTAGTTCGGATTACCACGTAAATCAGCGCATTGCTTAAAATGACAGATTCTTGGCATGCCTTGTACGAGTTTTAAGAAAAGTTTTCTTTTATAATTGATTATCCGTATATTATTTCTTAATTTTTCTCTAAACAGTATAAATTATCCTACTTACCAACATATGTAAATTTGAAAATGGGATGACAATAGAATCCAAAAACATTGTACTTTTGGAGATAGTCCTTCGAAATTCAAAAATTGATATATTCCTCGATTTTTAACGTCTAAATAAGGTTATTACCAATATAGGGACATATTAATGCATATATTCTTCACATGAACGTTAAGATAATTTCGGATTAGGAGCAAAATTGCACAATTAGAAAATGTTGTAACTACTCTTAATTTTAATTGTTCACATTTTAAGCTGAAACATAAAATTAAATTTTTGTTATACCCGGGTTTAGCATACTTGGATATTATCTTGAACATTTCAACACGTCCATAAGCGAAATTAAAAAACATTAAATGTTAAATATTTAAGATCGTACAAAATACAAAACAGACATGTGCTCCGACATTAACCAAAAATTACATCGAATTCTCAATCCCATGAAGGGAAACATTGTAAAACCTCCTGCTACGGACAGAAATCGGTACGAAGATTGTGAGGATGAAGAATGTTATTCATATCTTGAGCAGAAATGATGCGGAATAACTTCAGCCATGATGGAAAAAATATTAAATTCTCTCACAACGCCGCACAGAATCCGATACGAATTCTGCGAGAGTTTACAGAGTACCAACACTCTAAGGTATTTCCTGATGTCAGATATTGAAGGAATAGTTAATTCACTGGATTGATAATTTTGTTTAATTGTATTCTTCGAGACAGTCTTATTTTTTTTTTTTTTTTTTTTTTGTTTTTAAATACGGGTTGGCGGGTAAATTGTAGCACAAAGATATTACATAAAAATGCAAAAAGAGTTTTTTCTCTCCAGAAGTATATCGAAAGGGACGCCCTTTTAATACCGGAGAGAAAAAACTCTTTTTGCATTTTTACGTAATATCTTTGTGCTACAATTCACCTGCCATCCTGTATTTGAAATCAAGAAAAAAATAAGACTGTCTCGAAGAATACAACTAAGTTGGTGCAATTTGTGACACAGCCGTTGCCCCCAAGACCAATTAGCGTTACTATAAACGTTTTCTTTTTTGTGTGGAAATTGCAAATAGGATGTTTGCAAACCAAAACGAAAAAATATGAACGATTTCAAGTATACAAGTTATCCATTTTGTGGTTTCAAAACCAACGGTCAGGCAAGGCTGTCAGCTGTTAAATACCTGCCATCTTAAGCGTTATTTATTTAGTAAAAGGTTAGGTATGTGGATCATTTAATAACCGAAGGACGCGTGAAAACAGTCGAAACTTCTTACAAAAGTGGTGATTCAAACGTGGACACTTTTTGTGCATTACGAGGTGATTAAGGAATTGAGTCCAAGAAGTAGGCAAGATTATAAAGAAATTTGAAGAGACTGGAAGCGTAACAGATGTGCTCAGGCTGGTGTATCATCGCATTATACGCACTGCCGAAAATATAGCTTCTGTTAGTGAAAGTGTGGTCGATAATCAGAATTTGTCGATTCCACATCGTTCTTAGCAATTGGGCTTATCTTATGGCTCAGTATGGCGTATTTTGCATTTGGATTTGCATCGCCATACGTACAGAGTCCAACTTATGCAATTAAAACCGGGTGCTACGGCAACAGAAACCAAAGCAGCAGAAACGGCAGTCAAGCAAGGCTGTCAGCTGTTAAATACCTGTCATCTGAAGTGTTATTTATTTAGTGAAAGTTGGCCATTTACGAATATGGATAGTTTAACAACCGAAGAACGTGTAACACATTACGTGTGTTACATTAGTTAAAACTAATTACAAAAGTGGCTATTCAAATGTGGGTACTTTTCCAACATTATGGTAGTGCATTATGATTTTGGATGTCATAATAATTAACAAGATTATAAAGAAATTTAAAGAGACTGGGAGCGTTACAGATTTGGTCACGCCTGCGCATCATCGCAATGTACACACTGCCGAAAATATCGCTTATCTTAGTGAAAGTGTGGTGAATAATCCGAATTTCCGTATGAAAATGGACTTTTTTGGCCTGAAGAAGATTATGAACTGGACGATATGTGGTTTCAACAAAACGGTGCCGCGGGCTACACAACATTACTGATTTTGGCTTTATGGCATGAGAAGTTTCCAGTAAGCGTAATTTTACGTTTTAGCGCCCTCATTTGGCCAAAAAGGTCATGCGATTTTACTTGTTTTGTGAGGTTACGTCAAAGACCGTGGTTACGCTTTTAGTTTCAAAACATTAAAGACAAACGTTAATTTTAATTCCAAACGTTAAAGTTAATTTGGAAAACAACATTCGTCAAGTTGTTGCCTATATATCGCCCAAAATATGTGCAAAAGTGGTCGAAAACTACATTAAAAGAAACCACTGCTGCAACCAATCCAGAGGCGGTGATTTAAATGGCATAAAATAATTGTTTCATCGAAATCATAGCTGCATGTGTGCTTTATTTAACTCTACTTTGGAAACCGAAAAACTGATAACTTAATAAATTAGAGAAAACCCAAAAGATGCAATAAGTAACGATGTGGCACATACTTCCTCGTGCTTGGAAGTAACTTTATTTCAATTATTTTTAAGAGTCATTAAAAAGACTTCACAAAAATGTGTTATTCTTCAAAGATGCACACCTTCACCTAGGATTCGTTTGACTTGGAGCAAAAAGTGTGCGGGGTGTAAGAAACGGAGTGATAAATCGCTGGGTTCTTATCGAAATAAGATCTCAATTAATGCAAGAATGCAGAAGAAGCAAAATGACAACTTAATGAAGTTTTCCGCTTAGAAAGTATTGATGGACTACTGATTTTTGCAAAATGGTTTGATCGCCTGAGGCATGTTGCGAACCAGAACCCATATCTGATGCGGGTTAAATTATTCTGAAGTTAGTTTATTTAAAGTAAAATGTACATAAACATGGGAATATATGGGTTAAATTCAATAACTCGTAAAAGTCGTCCCTGAAAAGACGTGGGTGTCCAGTTCATATTTTTAAAATAACTGGCAGAAATTTTAAGTAACATATTAAGAATTAGGGATTATTGGGGGAAAACTAGATTTCGTGCTATTCAGCCCGTTATTTGCATGAAATTCTACTAAATTCTGTGCAACTGCTTGGAAGATATAAAGCTAAGAATATAAGGACTGAATCGGCGATTCGTTTGGGGCGTGGTTACATTGTCGCTTTTACACCAAGCTTTAGAAATCGATGTAACGAACAAGGGAGCTAGATTAATGCTTCATAATAATTAGAAATCGCAAAAGGAAAATTGAATTTCGGAATATCGAACAATATGCATTGGAAGTACCAGAAAGGGCGTGGCATAACCGTTTTTTTTCATTATCGAACTCTGGTTTATCGAGTACCTAATTTGGCTTAATTTAGTGCAACGCAATAAAAGTTATAAATACAAGAATATTTGGGTTTAATTGATCATTTATAAGGATAGTGCCAGAAGGGGCGGAATATTTGTTCAATTTCTTTTATATTTTTGCTGTATCAAATAATATATTATTGCATTCCTTCGTGCGAATTTATAGAAAGACTAAATCGGCCATACAAATGACAGGTGAGACAAGTGGCGTGGTTACATTGTCGCTTTTACACCCAGCATTTGAAATCAATGTAACGGATAATCGAACTAGGTTAATGCATCATAATAACTAAAAATCGCAGAAGATTGAATTTCGGAATATCGATCAATTTGCATGGGAAGTATCAAAAAAGGCACAGCAAAATCGCCCGTTTTCATTGTAGAACTCTGATTTATAGAGTACCAAATTTGATTTAATTTTGTGTTAAATCGATCATTTATAAGGATGGTGCCAGAAGTAGCGCGGAATGTTTATTTCATTTCTTTTACATTTTTGCTGTATAAAATTATATATTTGCATTCCTTCGTGCGAATTTATAGAAAGACTAAATTGGCCATTCGTATGGCAGGTGCGTCAAGGGGCGTGGTTACATTGTCGCTTTTATACCAAGCTTTAGAAATCAATGTAAATGAACCAGGTTAATGCATCATAATAATTAGAAATCACAGGAGATACATTAAATTTGGGAATATCGACCAATTGGTATGGGAAGTATCAAAAAAGGCACGGCAAAACCGCACGGCATTATCGAACTCTGATTTATCGAGTACCAAATTTGACTTAATTTTGTGTTAAATCGATCATTTGTAAAGGTCTTGCCAGAAGGAGCGGTATGTTTGTTTCATTTATTTTACGTTTTGGCTGTATCAAATTATATACTTGCATTCTTTCGTGCGAATTCATAGAAAGATGTTTGACTGTCTCAATATGTAGCAACATTCACCAGCCACTCTGTACCTAGGTTATTTCAATTTTGGATATTTTGCTAAGTGATAACCTACCACGCGTGTTTAAAATTATCAACTTATCTCAAAGTTTGGATTTCAAAATTTAATTTTGCTTCCCCCTTTCCTCATTGATCGACTTAGTCGAAGCAGGCAAAAGTGATTCAGGCTATCCAAGTTGTATTTTATAGGATAATATAGGACTGTGAATACGTAGCGTGGATAGGCAAGTACCTACTCGCATTTCTTTCATTCTCTAAATTAAGTACGAATTTCTTGAAAGGCGTCCAAAATTTGTTGTTGTGAAAGAAGACGTTGTTGTGCAAAAGCTTTTAAGCCAAAATCGTCATATGCTGTGGGATTCAGGTAACTCTACGCGTTAGTTCCATTAGCATACATAAAATATTTCGAACAAATCTAATGGGACAATTCTTTGTTCTCGGTTGATCTCAAAAAGATACTCGTATGAAAAAAATGGTTCTAACTAAGTTAATATTATTCGTTTGCCTTATTTGAAAATGTTAGGTTTAGTACATGGGGAGAATAAGCCCCTCTGAGTCCCCCCAAATCAGTCTTTTTCTTGTGCATACAAGAATCATAATCATACCAAATATAATAGAATTATAACATATATAATAAATTCATAAGTTCAGTTATGTAATAACCTTCCTTAACACCTGGTCAATTTAATACTTTCCCTTGCATTCACCACATACATAATCACGTTTTAATAAAATGTCTTATCTTTGTCGTCATCATATGTCTACTTAGATATCGAAAGAACCTTTGTTCGTCCTTTTTCATTTCCAATTTCCGAATTTGCCATTGAATAAATTTACTGTGGAGTGAATGAAAATTTCTTAGTTCGAAACATGACAATTTTAATAAGATTAGCAAAAAAGGATTCCCTTTGATATTGGACTTTATTCACATGCGAATGAGCACAAGAATGTTTGATTGATGAGAATGCTGAGTTCCACAGGATATCCGGTGTTATTTGTCATTCGATAAAGCCCTTCTAATTGAAAAGATAAAATCAATGTTATGTTTCGTTGATGAAAGGGATGAAATGTAGATGGTCATACAAATGATATTAAACGGCAAAGTGTTGGTGGCATAAGAATTTAAAGAAAGAAATGGGATAGGGAATTAACTTCTTAAGATCTAAAGATGCATATTTATGACTAGTTTCCGGCAAGGGTAAATTTGAAGCAGAGTGTTAAACAATCGACTTCTTTGGCAAACAGAATTTCGGGATCCATGAAAATTCAATATTTCAGCAGGGCCGGTGATATTTGTAATTCATTTATAATTATGCGTATTAACTTTGGTGCGCATATGTAAGACCTATAGAAAATTGATCCTTGTGTGCTTAAGGCGGTTGTGTAGTCAAAGTCTTGGAAGTTGAAATCATCTAAGACTCAAAATGTAATGGTTGGCAAAAAATCTGAGTGTTTCGAGAAAGACAGAAAAAGGGAAGAGAATATGAAGAAGGTTAATGCAATCTTCACCCAAGCCTAAGCAGTAGGTTACCAGTGAAATAATAAGTACTACCAGAGTAAACAAAAACTAATGTGGCACTCTTTCAATTATAAGATGATAATGTAGTCTTAGAGATGTTCGTCTCAGCTAAAGTCAGAGAACGAATTAGTTTTGCCATAATGATAGAAGAGGACAAAGCTCAACAAAGGTAGACATTCGAATATTCCTGCTACATAATGAGAAAATAAATATAGAAAAGAAATCAAAAGCGAGCAAAGAAGTCAAGCGTGCATGTGTGCTTTTGAAATTTGATTTCTACTGTGACACATTCATCTCAAACGCAGTGTTGCCAGCCCTATTCTTAAAAAAAAAGTTCTCCAAATTATGAAAAAAATTACATTTTCTATGAAGAATTCCTTTTGCTATAAAAATTATAGTTATTGTGGTTAGTGAGATTGACAAAATTGCTAACACCGATACCGCTTTTTTTTAAGCGGAATAAGCGGTTGTGAAAAGAGCGTGAGACCGAGGAAATAGAATGGTACAGGGATAAAGGTGAAGTCCTATAATTCTACCAAAATGTAAGAAGTACACGATATGGAACGGTGCTCACTACCTGCAAAGACAGCGAGGGAAATCTGGTTACAGATACGCAGAATAAGTTGCAGATATGGAGAGAGCACTTTTATATGCTATTATTTTCGGATGGCAGCACGAGTGAGTAAATCACTCCAATTATCGACAATGGCATAAAAAAACAAACAGAGATCAGAACACCAGTATTGCGGCGTAAAAATAACAACGCTGCGGGCGGTGATGGCCTGCCAGCAATGCTGTTTAAAACTGGTGGGGATGAGCTCGCAAACAGCCTGCATCAGCTCCTAAATAAGATTTGGCTCGAGGGAAATACGCCCGATGATTGGAACTTGAGTGTACTGTGTCCTGTACTTAAAAAAGGCGTTCCAAATGTTTCCAAAAACTATCGCGGTATCAGTCTTTACCCATTGATATGTGAAAGACTAAAGCCGTTTCTAACTGACCTGATTGGACCTTATCAGTGTGGCTTTAGACCTGGCAAATCAACTGTACCAGACGTTGGTTCTACCTGTCTTGTTATATGACGCTGAATCCTGGGTCATGACATAAGCGGGTGAATCAGTACTGGCAGTTTTCGGGAGGAAAATACTCCGGAAAATAAATAGACCCAGCTGTTATATGACCCAGAATCCTGGGTTATGACGCAAGCGGATGAATCAGTACTGCCAGTTGTCGAGAGGAAAATACTCCGGAAAATAAATGGACCCATCATCGTTAACGGAGAGAATCGGCGTCGCTTGAGCAATGAGCTGTATGAACTATATGCCGACATCAAACGCATGGACCAAAATGCTCCGGCACGGAAAGTTTACGACAATGAACTCGATGGACGACGCTGAAGGGGGCGACCGAAACTCCGTTGGAAGGACCAGGCTTTTGAAATACTATCGAAACTTGGTGTGACGAATTGGAGAAGAAGATCGAAGCGCTTGGAATTATTTTCTACGGGCGGCGTGTAATAGATAAGCGTCTATTCCAGTCGCCACCTAAGATGAACTCGGGAACGGAATGTCAGATTGCACCCCGCTTTGGAAGACCAATTGTCGAATATGTTGATAGAATAATGGAAATCGTCAAGTAAGACCATCATGTAATGACTGCTTCAATTGCCCAGGAGCTAAATATTGTGGACAAAGAACATTTACTTAATCATTTACTTACTTTACTCACTTAAAAAAAGCCCATTGACCAAATTTCCAAAAAATGACTGATGATGAAAAGTAGGTCACTTGAGACAACGCCAAATGAAAACAGTCATGATCGCATTGCAGAGAACCGGCTCAGATGGTGGTCAAGCCTGGATTGACGGCCAGGGGTATTTTCCCGTGTGCGTGGTAGTATTGACACGGAATATGAGTTACGCCTAAGCTCTTAATTCGGATCCGTACTGTCAACAGTTGGAAAGAATCTACCTGGGCTTAATGAGGGCCTTACCCACGGTGTGCGTCACATTGGACATATTACAATACGATAGCCAATGCCTTCCTGGCACGACAATTTTGGGAACATGTTACTGCAATTGTAAGCCCTTTTTTCCAGCCAGAAGACACTAAATTGATTATGCTAGTACGAAATATAATCCATATTGGCGGAGGTGAGGCCTACCTGCTACTCTATGGGTCTGTTGCAATGCAACTTCACAGTCTCTATCAGCGGTTTTTGTTTCAACCACAACCCGCGTGATGCTCCCACTAGTGATCCTACATCAAATGAACAGGCGAGAACTAAATCCCGGGATCTCCCGAACCCCACGCTACCGGCGCAACTCACCGGTTGGAGTTCCGCAGCAAAAGCAAAAACAGCTACCAAATTCTGATTTACAAAACATACTTCATGGGATGGGTCGCCCTGTGGCAAAAGTGTACAGACTGGACATTTTTACATGCAGGTGCGGAGATAGATAGAACGGTCGGTACTACATTGCAAGGATGCAGTATCCTCACCGGTAAGAGACGGGGAAAACTCGAAACCACTTTCGTTCGACGACAGTAAACATCAACTATGAAATATAGAGGTCAAAAAGATACAGATGAGAGATCTGTCCGTGTATATCCCTATACCGTACAAAACCTCTGGTCAAACTCTGTAGCTATCCTACTCCTAGTTTCAACCGGTTGCGGTCCAGCGACTGGTGCCCCTGCACACGAGCAGCCCCTGCACATCAAGCTGATCGAAATAGGGGGATCATTATGATCAGAACAATCTCGCAGCCGCTCAACACCTAGGTCAGACTGCTTTGAAAAGGTCAACAGACCAACATTCTACAACTACGTCGAAGTAGCCTTACGCCAAGCAAACGCTTTGGAATTAACAGTTGGACTGTCCGAATGAAATATACGCACAGAAGCGACCAGCTTTGGACAATAGGAGGGGAATTGTGTTCCATCAGTATAATGCCAGGTCTTGCCCTAGTTGGAAGGTTTTCATGCAACCACTTTATCTGCCTTATAGATGAGACCTGGCACCAAGTTATTCTCATTGGTCCCAGTCCATGGCATATAATTTTGCTGCTGAAAAACTCGCCCAAAAAAGAAGTTTGTAAAAATCAAAGGTCCCATTTTTGTTAATAAGAACGATAGTTTCTATGAGAGAGGCCTAATGGAAGTACCTTCAAAATGTCAAGAAATTATCGAACAAAACGGTGCCCATTGGATCCAAATCGGATCATTCTAACTATGTTAATTGAAGCTTTCAAAAATATAGAGTTTATTTTTATCTCGTTCAAATATACCGAGTTTATTTTTGTTACACCATACAGTGTTTATCCGTTTTATTACTGAGTATTTATGCCTGCTACTCGAGTGATGTCTTACAAAGTTACAAAAAAATTGACGTATTTCCTTCCGATATCTATTACCTTCTACAGCATATTGCTCCTCGTAAACTAATAAATGGCAAATATTTTGTAAAAATATGTAAAACAGCCACTTTTCAAAACAATGGATCTATAATATCTTACAGCTGGATAAGTGGACGTAGAAAAACTACTCCTTCTCATAGATTACACATCGATTTTGGATTTTTTCCAATGAAAATTCATTTTTTTTAATTTTCCAATAACAATGCCCGAAATTGGCTATGGTTTAAAAGGTATATGAGCTGGGATTGACCTTTCCGATGACAATTCAACCAATAAACAAAAGCTAAAATTAACGAAAGCTTGTTAAACGCTTGTTAAACGCTGAGAATGTCCATTATTCGTTGCCTGCGCAAGTTTTTTTGGATCGATTTCGCCTCTTCGCCATGTAAGTGGTACTTTCAAATATGCCCTCTCATTAGACATTACATCTAGAGTTCGTCCGTTTTTCCAGTGAGAATGGATTTTGTTCGGTATTTTAGGGCGGTTTCTTAGCAATACGAGTTGAGTTGATTATTGCCAGATTTTATACAATTTCACCTTGCATTGGTAAAATTAGTAAAATGATAACATTTTCAAAAAGTGACACTTATGTTGAAGTGGTTTCAGCCCTTGTATGAACAGCGCGGCCCCCTTCTTGCGTTTAAAAGACATGCTTTAATCGCTGACGAACATGCTTATATCAATATAGATTTATATCTTAGTTTATTTCGTTGACATGGCTATCAAAGAACTTGCGGTTTACTATGAAAATTGTAGTTAACAAGATAACAGAATAACAGGTACTTCCCACCGCATTGAGATCTTATTAATACAATCACATTTACACATTATTGGAAAAACTTTGCAGAACGCTTAAAGGAAATTATCGGAATTGACCACATGACAAAGTTTTACATATGAAGGACAATAACGGATAACCACGCGGCATAACCAAATCTCTGAAGTGTTAATAAAACTTCCAACATCACAGCTCATAACTTTTGTATTTAAATCAAATATGGCTAAACCGTAGTAAATTGGTGAAAAGGAGAAATCCTCTGCCATTTTGGAAAGTAATAAATTGAAAAATGAGACTTATTTGTGACCTCACGCAATAGTAATCCTTGCGCATATGGTTATATATTATAAAAAAAACCAATACCCTTTCTCTAATACATAGACACAGACACGAAAACATAAGTACACAACTGGGAGCGAAAATCCGGGCAAAAGTGTGAGTCCTAGCCTAGCAAATGTGTACCTATGTATGTATGTGTGTGTGTAAGGTATAATAAATGACCAACAATTTCATTTTTGTACGCCTTTGTAATAAGAATAAGTCAGAAAAACTCTAGAGAAAATCTGTTTCTTAAATAATCTTTAGCATTGTGCATTGTGCATAATATCATCTGCCTGTGAGCGGTATGTGAACTGTATGAGCCTATGTAAGTTAGTGTGTGTGTGTATATATGTTTGTATGATCCTTTGGCTGAGGTTAAGTGAGAAAAATGATGTAAATTGAGTCACGTTTCAACAATCACGGCCATCCTCTGACTTTTTGTATTACTCACATACTTTACGTTACGTTCGTGCATACATGCGTGGCTTCTTTGTTGTACGTATGTATAAGTGTCCATGCATATGTTACGAATATTGATGTCGGTTGTTATTTTCATGTCGTCTACAATTGCCTTGCATGCATCTTTAATATGTAATTTTACATAAAGGGTGCGCTGTAAGTTATTTCCGATAGAGTGACGGAATTTGTTCATTTTCGATGGAGTCAAAAATTTCGCTGAATCGACACAAAGAAATCTGGAAACTGTAGGTACGAGGGCGGTCCCAGAACTAGCCGACGTAACAAAGTAGATACAAAAAGTTGGGAAAAATTGTCTTTATTTTTCAACACAATCTCATTTTATCTCGATACACTTTTTCCAGCGATATTCAATAGCTTCGTAGACTCCACCTCTTAATTGTTGACAAATCTTTTACCATCGAGCCACTTTTTGAAGTTTGGGAATAGAAAATAATCCGAGGGAGCTAAATTTGGCAAATAAGATGCTTTATAAAGCAATTCAAACTTTAATTCAATAATTTTGACCACCGCAATAATGGATGTGTGAAATTGAGTATTGTCTTAATAAAACAACGCTTTATTTTTCGCCAAATGAGGCCTTTTTCCATAATTTCATCCAAACGCTGCAGTAAATTAGCATAACATTCGCCGTTGATGGTTTTTCCTTTTTAAAGTAATCAATAAAAAGTAATCCCATGCGCATTCTAAAAAACAGACACCATGGTTTTGTCTGCAGATGGAACCGTCTTCGCATTTTTTAGAAATGATTCTCCCATTCCAGTCCACCTCTTTGGCTGTTCCTTTGTCTTAGGTGTGAATTGGTGGAACCATGTCTCATCTATGGTTATAAATTGATGCGAAAATTCGATTTTGTTGTGGTGAAACATCGCCAAACACTCTACTGAAACATCTTCACGATGCTGTTTTTGCTCTACTAGTAGCAAGCGCGACATCATCTTGCGCACAGTTTTTTATCCTCAAGTCTTCGGTCAATATACGGTGTATAGCATTTTCTGAAATGCCCATCATTTCATTTATAATTTCCGCCGACTATCACCCAATACCATTTTGCAGATTTTCATAACCATGTCTGGCATGGACACAACCAAGGTGTTCGTCTTGGTTGCTCGTACCGCCTCGTTTAAACTCTGCTACCCGATATTTTACAGTCGTAATCACAGAGAAAAACGTCCACGGAGAAGAATCTAGCTCGTTTATAGTGTTAGTCGGACTGAAACACTTTCAAATGGATATATTGAATTATATAACGATGACCTTGATTTGGGCATCTTCGGTTGTCCGAATCGTTGGGAATTCTTGAATGTTCTGCGGTCAGTATGTGTTCAATGAATACGTTGGGGCCTTAACTATACTGTCTAATCCACAACCACAATGGTGGATTAGGCAGCATGACTTACTATAGGAATCGACTCGGGGGCTATTCGGCAAGGCTAAGACAACGGAGAGCAAAGTATATTGGAACTTTTAAAAGTCTGGTTTTAATCGATGTCAGAACGGAGAGCAAAGTATATTGGAACTTTTAAAAGTCTGGTTTTAATCGATGCCAGAACGACATCAGGAAAGTGAAGAAATCAGCATGGAGATCCGCTTCTGCAGATGCTGCTTAAGCATTCAAAGGTCTACGGCTTTGCCGTTCGGGTAGGTGGGCTTTGGATCGATTCGAGTGCTTAAACGTTGCAACATTTGATGGATAACCCATTTCTTGATTGAATGAACGTGGCCAGTGTCGAGAGTTTTGTGAGTCCTCTTGCGTTTTTAAATTGTGTGGACTTGAAAATCAGGGAATTTGTGAATAAAGCAATGTTGATATGGATCATTGGTAATTTTGAGGCCTACAGGTTCCATAGCACTAATGGGTAATTCCACGCGTATTGCGAATTCTTGCATATGAGAGTATTACCGCACTTGTCGACATTTTCATAGCTTTTCTAAGGCCAAATATTACTCTGAGGAGATGGAGAAAATTGAAGGTGATCTTCTTGCCTTAAACCGGTCACTGTATTCACTTCTTTCCTATAAACTAAAGGGCAGTTAGTCTCTTTTCCTTCTTTCAAAAATTACAGAGAAATTAATCTATTTGTAAGTAACAGAATACACAAATCTCTGAGCATAAATAGCTCGCAACACGCTTATTTGGGTATTAAGAGTTGTGTGCTAAACCTGAATTATTATATATAGACGCCTTTGATGTAGTTCGGAGAACTGCTTTGTTGGGCGTCTAAAAGTACTAGCCTGAATACCCTAAATGGTATTTGTATGCAGACGGAATTATTCAAAGTTGGGCTAATGCCACCTTCCCATTCTAAAAGGATATTAGAACCCAATATAATCATTTTATTGACATGACCAAGACAGCGACCGTATACTTCGTCTGGCACACAAAAGTAATATGTTTGATCAGAAATCAGCATAACGTTCAAATATTCAGCATTGCTGCGGATTGATCACTTGTAGATCCTATAAACAAATCTGTATACAAATAAATGCAATCGGGACCATTAAATGTCCTGGCAGCCTCACTTTTTATATGCGTCAAGAATATCCGCCAATTGTATAGGGCAGTCCGGACATTCCAGGTGAATATCTTTAAATGGTGATCGTCATTAAATTTACGGGGAGCGTCAATGTTTGGGGAGTTTTGGTTAATTAAATTTTCAATTTTCACAATAACTTTATCTAGGATGAGTAGCTTATTAAACCATTGCACTATAAAAAAATTGAATTTCAGTAGGATGGCTTGGTATCAGTATGCTATTTAGGATACTTAAACTAGTTAACTAGAACATCGGAAATGTAGCTTTAAGACATGACCAACACTATGCTTTGGCAGCAACTTATTAAGAAAAACTTTTGTTATAACTGCTTTGTTCCCAAATCAGTCTATTAGATTTGGTTTTTGAATTGTTTTCGAAAAGTTACAATTTGACTTAAAATATTGATATCAGCTTTATATGTTCGCGCCAGTTCACGTTTTCTTAATAACGATTAAGAGCTTTCTTTTAATTCTCCTCTAATTCTCCTCCTAACCTCTATGTTAGGTTATTTTAGGTGTCACGTCCCTCCATTTCTGTGAAAAGGGCGTAAAAACTGGTGCAAAGGTTTACCAAAAAGATGTGTTTGACCAATACCCTATTCAATGGACGTAGATGGATCTTAAAACAGGACTCTGCTCCTGCGCACAAAGCTAAAACCACGCAGGAGTGGATCAGAGCCAATATTCCTGGCTTTATAGCAGCAGAAGATTGGCCATCAGGAGTCCAGATCTCAATCCACTGGATTATGCTTTGTGGTCAGAATTGGAGAATATGGCTTGCAAGACTCCCCACAGAAATTTGGGAAGCATTAAAACAGCATTAACCAGAGCAGCGTCCTCGATCTCCATGGAAATCGTACGTGCGGCTATAGCCCAATGGCCACACCGTTTGAAAGCTTGTGTTAAAGCAAAAGGCGGCCATTTCGAGTGAATACAATTTTTTTTTAATAACCAATATTGTCTTCTAATAAATGAAATAATTTTGAATACAATATGAATATTGGTTTTTTTATTGCGTTTTATATTTGTAACAGAACATATGGCAGGACTAGGTATATCGTCCAGATCTCCTAGTTCCCTAAAGAAATTAGAGCCCAGTGTTGATCCCGCCTGTTCGCCAGTCCGAGGCAATTGCAGAGAAGGTGTTCTATGGACTCCTCCTCCCATTCATCTCTATAACTCCTGCAGAAGCCACTAGTCGCAACCTTCAGTCTCATTGCGTGTCTTCCAATCAGACAGTGTCCCGGCACGACGGATACTAGTAATGAGATGTTGGGTCTTGATAGCGACAGCAGTTTGTATGAAAGCTTCAAATCTAGGCTAGGCCACACCTGTCTGGGTTGATTACAGCCTCGAATAGACGCCCACCTACCATTCGTTGCTAAATATGCTCTATCTCGCAGTAGGAGTTTCCAAGTGGCTAGAGGCATGTCCACGGACCCCAACTCGTCTGGAGTCCGTAATGTTGTCCCCAGTCTTACCAGTTCGTCTGCTCTGCGGTTCCCTGGTATAACCCTGTAGCCCGGCACCCATATAAGGTTGAAATGCTGAGCCATCTCGTTAAGAGATCTGCAACATTTCAGGGCTGATGTTGAGCTCAAGAAGACAGAAGTCAAGGATTTAATGGCAGATTGACTGTCAGAGAATATGTTAATCCCCACCGTTGTGAGGACGTTATACGTCAGTCATTCTACCAAAATTTCGGCCTGATAAACAGTACAGTGATTAGGTAGTCTTCTTGCTATACTTAGCTCTAGGTTGCTCCATAGAGAAAACCCGAACAAAATTGGTTTACAGACCTTTTTGGGGTTGTCAGGAATTAGACAGGAAGACATAACTAATGGGCATGAGCATATTCCACCAACTCATATACCCTTCATAAAGGATTTCAATTTATAATATTAAGTGCAATCTATCAATTAACTTGGAAAATATTACTTATTGTAACAAGCGGAAAAAACCACATTAAAAATTGTATGAACTGAGATTATTGTGTCCATATATTATTTTAATTATTATGTCTTACTGTTTAATAGTGAATTTGTGATGAGAGAGTTAGGAAAATGCTGAAAAAACTTCTGACTGGCTGGTCCTCATGTGGTCAAGTTTTTTTCCACTAAACAAATGTTGTCCTCATTTCAACTTAACTTCACAATAATAGTATGCCATTTTCATGAAATGATTCCGTCATCAAATTAAAACGATAGGGATCCATTTTCCATCAGAAGCTCGAATAATCCTATTTTATGTTTCCTCATTCACTTCTCATTGTTACGATGGTAGTGGCGGAAGACTAATCCTATATTTTTCATGACCAAGTTATGTTTGGCATAAAATCTATCTTATTTTTTAGAAAACTTTATCACTCTTAAGTTGAAGCCCTTTTTCTGGAAGTTGATTTCTTAATACCATATTTGTCTTCTATCGTTTGTTTTCTGGATTATTTTCTTTTTCGCTCATTACTATTGAGCCCATTTAATAGAATTGCAAATGATTGCAAATGTTTTTTGATGGATATCCCCTTTATATGAAATATTAATCAATCTGTCGCATATTTTCGTTATTTCTTTTGTTCCGGTTGCTGTTTAAGGAGAAAATATGAAAATGTTTTGTTTGGGAAGTATGCCAGGATCAAATAAAAGTTAATTTTGTGGTAAACGTTTCAAGTACTTTGTTAAAGAAGAAGGCGATTTTGGATTTTTATTAATTAAAGAAAGAACTGTTAATCTATGATATGGAAGCTGGAAATACTGGTTTTATTTCCAAGTGACGATAATTGGTTATTATAAGTTTAATTAAAATTAAAAAAGGTAGCAGGACGTTTATTTGAGACTTAACTGATTCTAACAAATGAGCTCGATGCCACACATACAACTAGAAATTTGAAATGGATATTTAAAATATCTATTTGTCAAGAAATTGAGTGCATATACGGGGTATCCGTCGGGAAGGTATACTACTTTGTATGTTTATAATTTTTGATTAAATGAAAGAGAATGGATCGGAATGGATGGAGAATGGATAATAAATGTTTTATTTAATGTCGGCAATTATGTATGGAATACAATATCAGATAAAAGTCCGTCTCTGTTCGTCTCGCAAATGGGAGCCCTTTTGAGCATATTTTTCATTACATTCTCACACATTTCATGCGGTATTTCATTAATTTCATTACGAATATTTTGTTTGAGTTGCTCAAGCGTTTCTGGTTTGTTTGCATAAACCTTGCTTTTCAGATATCCCCACAAAAAGAAGTCCGGAGCAGTCAAATCAAGCGACCGTGGAGGCCTATCAACATCACCATTTCTTGAAATATTTTGTTATGGAGAGGTCTCGCAGCAATTCCATTGTAATCCTAGCTGTATGCGATGTGGCACCGTCTTGTTGATACCACATGTTAATCAAGCCCAAAGCATGCAGTTGTGGTGTTAAAAAGTTTTCACTCATATCACGATATCGCTCCCCATTGACGGTTACCGTTACGCCGTTTTCAGTTTCAAAGAAGTAAAGTCCAATGATTCTTCTTGACCAAATTGCACACCAGACTGTCACTTTTAATGAATGCAAATGTGACTGATGAATAATTTGAGCATTTTCCATTGCCCAGAACCCACTATCCTGTTTATTCACATATCCATTCAAATGAAAATGGGCCTCGTCACTCACTATGATTTTTTCATAAAAATCGGGTTGTCATGGGCGAGCTGTAACATCCTATTGGCATAGGTACGGCGACGTAAATGGTCTTGTGGAAGAAGCTCTTGTGTCAACTGAATCTTAAATGGAAACAAGTGCAAATCTTGGTGCAAAATTGTGGCCAAGTTGTTTTTTGAAAACCAAGCTCCTGACCATGGCGACGAATTGAGGTTAATGGAATGTTTTGAACACTTTTTTGAGCAACAGTAATGGTTTCAGCCGATCTTACAGTACGTTGTGGTCCATGTTTGGCCTTATCAGCTACAAACTCTCTTTCTTCGAAATCATTCACCACACGATAAATAGCGCGTCTTGTTGGCACGTTGCTTCTCCCGAAAATTTCACGTAACTTTCCCATCGTCTCAGTAATCGATGATTGATTTTGATAAAATGTTTTAACGATTAAAACTCGTTAGTTTATCGAATATTTTTCCATAATAAATTTTCCACGTCTCTACTTCACGTCTGCGAAATATAAACTGTCAACACTGATGTTTACCAAAATGGCGGCAAAACAAAGTAGTATACCTTCTCGACGGACACCCTGTATTTTTTTTGTTTACGAAAAGTTATGATTAGGTGAAGTGGCGTGGCAGCGCCCATACAACATACAACTTTTATAGGCTATATCTCATGAACTGCTATAGGTATGAAAATAAGATTTCAAATTTCTTGTGGTCTGTGAAAGGTTTTATGTTATGTTTGGTTGTTACTATCAAAACGATCGCGGCACAATCCTTACAGCTTGAAAATTTATACAGTGACATCTTACGGACTATTTGAGGTATGAGTATGATATTTGGTACATACGTTATCGATACAAAAAAAAATAAATTATGCATAGTTGTATGTGGTCAGTATCTCGCATTATTAAACCGCATTAAAAAAACCACTCTAGTGGGCATAACAATAGATCGACTTAATAACATCTTTATAAGGTCGCACTGATTACTGAAAAATATTCATAGGCTATATTTTGTTATATTTGCAATAATAGTGACTCCAGCTGTACAAGTGAATGTTTAGTATGGACATATCTCAGCAACTAGGAGAGCCATAAAGATGAAATGCATTAAATACTAGATTACATTTTAAAGAAGACGGACAGCGATGCACCACATTATAAAATCTTCTGCAGTCTTGGAGATACTCGAGAACGGCTCGATCGATGTGGATTATTCTTTTTTTTTTTGTTTTTTTTTTTTATTTTGTTTGTCTCAATACTGGGCTGACTTTAAAATTCGGCAAAGTCCTTGGGCAACAAAAACAAATGTATGGAAATGCACTCAACTCCAGCAATGGGTATTGTATTTCGGCAATAACTCTACATTTATTTATAACCTCTTATATGCCCACTTAAAACTCATCATTTCACAGCGGCGACATGTATTAAGATAACTTTCAGTTACATATTTTTGATCCAATTGCTCATACTGTGCGATTATTCTAAAAAAAATAATTTGTTATATGTAATAGATTTAACATTATTTTTCGAATAAAACTTCTCAACGAAAACGATTTGGAAGATTGATTGCAATCCATAATCGCTTATGAAGAATTACAATCAAAGCAATTTTAGTGATAAGAATTTCACAGAGTTTTAACAACTCAGTTGTTTTTAACTGGCCGTGTATGACTGAAGTTGTATCACATTGCCTCCATGAAAATTGTTTTATGTGTTGTACAGGAAAGAAATATACAGCTGTTTCTAATTCCATTTCATTGCAATTCGTCATTCACTTCTGAACTAACCATGTCTGTCATACAAATTATTACCTCCGTTATTACTTATATTTTGATCTTCATAGTACTACAAGAGTTTGAAGAATGAACTAGTCTTTACCAGAATATTTATTAGATTATTGCAGAGTGGATTTTATGCCAGCCTGGGATGATCATGTGTAAATGCAGGATTGCGCACTAATTGTGCTATAATAAAAAAATTCAAGTACCTTTTTTAATCAATGTATTTCATTTATTTATTTATTTATTTATTTTTTTTTGTTTATTGAATAGAAGATGTAATTTTGTTTTATTAGGTTCATTTTTTAATCATAGTTGTTTTTTTAAAAAATCGATTAAAACATATGTTAAAATTTTTTATTGGAATCGAAAAATTAGTCTTTGCCACTTAATTTTTAAAGATTTTTAAATGTTGTCCGCGGCTCCGTCTCAAAATGTCCATTCGGAAGGTCCAATTTTTCGTCACTTTTTCGAGCATTTAGGCCTGTATTCTACGAATAACGTGCAAGGCTTCAATAGTGTTCGGCTTGTCCACATAGACTAATGGCTTGACATAGCCCTACAAGAAATAGAAAAGAGGCGTTAAATCGAAAAATCTTGGGGGCCAAATCACAGGCCATATCAGGAGATGAGCTGCTCACCAAATTAATCCCTCAACATATCCATTGTTTCACGAGCAGTGTGGCATGTTGCATCGTCCTGATGAAACCACATGTTAACCAAATTCAACTCAGTCAATTGGGGCAACAAAAAAATCGCGTGTCATGGCTCGATATCGTTTGTCGTTGACGGTAACGTTTCTCCCACGGTCGTCTTTGAAGAAAAATAGACTGATGATGTCACCAGCCCATATACCACACCAGACTGTTGTTTTTTCGGGATGCATCGGTAATTCATGTATGGCATGTGGCTGTTCATTACTCCAAATGCGACAGTTTTACTTGTTTACGTATCCGAATGGTTGATACAACAGGTCGATTATGACGACAATGAAATGGTCGTATCAAACGATGCACATTTGTCACAGAGCACGAATTTTGATAATAAACTTCAATGATTTGCAAATGACAGAGTACAATGGTAGAGTATACTGTATACTTTTCACTTTGATAGGTGACGTTTGGACGCCATTACTAACCAGTGCTGCCAACTTGAAAAACTTAAATCTTAAAACATCACCCTATATTTTGCCAATTTGTAGCCGGGAATTGTAAATTGACTATATCGACTTTTCAATTTAGGTGTGGATAGGCGGGTGTCTCCTAGGATGCTCTGTACCGCTTACCCATAAAACGCAAGCCTCTCTACCTGATCCTGTAATTAAGCAGGCAAATGGTATGATGCTTGCGTACAAAAACAAAGTAGTGTGGCCTTGTGCAAGGCGCCCTAGGAAAAGGTGGATTATGTCTTGAGATTCACCTATAATATGACATCAAACTGATCTTGGAACTCGTTTTTCGAAAACCAAGTAAAGGGGAGAATCATAGTTAAACAAGACACATCCTGGCAACAGGTGCGGTTATAGAGAAGCCGTCGGGAGGTATCCGAAGATTTATCTTTTCCGTTAATATAGTTGTATGACCAGAGAGATCTGGTTAATGAACTATGATTGGAGCATGGTGTGCTTTGCTGTGTTGATATTTTCTCCTCGGACATTGAAAATCTATGCCGCAGATTATGGATTACCAGTTCCATGCGAAGTATGATAAAGCAAAACTGGAGTAGCTTGTCTGCGAAACCCAGACCAGAGGGTTCCTCTCTTCTGGTAGCACGGGTGACCAGGGGCCCAAGCAACATTGTTCCTTCCTGGTTAATGGTGTTGGACCACTTGTGGGAGCATCGTGCTGGCTGTGGTTGCCCGAACAAGTGTTTTCAGTGCTTTTGCGTTGCTTCAGGTTGCGTTGCTGAAGGAAGGCATTAGCTTGGAAAACACTGTTCATGTCTGTTCGAGGTTTCCTAGATACCTCAAATCCTACCCGGGATGTAACTCACTTCATATCAAGTGACTACAAAGGTACTTTGGCCGAGTGAGGGAGTAAGACCTGAGGAAGCTTTTCCAAGGGACCTACTTCCAGTCTCTGGTAGTTTGGCTAATCCTTCGGGATTAGTTTGAGTACCCCAAAGGAGCGCTTGCTGTCGTAAATTTCAGCTTTTCCGAATTTTAAATATTCTCCAGTAAGTCATAATTCGTAGATTGTAATAATACGAACTGTAGTTCATTGCCTTGCTTCATACTTGGTTATAGGAAAATGCCGACCGATTAACAATATCTCTTATAGTACGTCCCACACAAATGACTGATTTGGTCATTATTGTCTTAGATTCCACATCTTCTACTCAGCTGCATTAAATGCAATCATATTTGGTACACGTTAAGAGTTTGACAAAATATTGTCTGGAAGTGGTAATGGACAGCATTGTCAAGACCTTTTTGGTACCTCCCACAAAAATTAGTCGAATTTCCGATATGAAATCTATCATTTGCGATTTGTAGCTAATAGTGTAAAGTAACTTAAATCTATGTCCGTTGTACAGATTTATACCGCTTGATATACTTGTAAGTTAGAAAAGTCGATCAAGTAATCATGACTCTTCTGTTACTTTCCATATGAAAGACTGGTTTAATTTATTTATTTTTAGTTTTAAGGTTTTTAGGAAAAGTATACGGAGTTAGTCACATCATGCCCTTAATAAACTAAGTTTTAGTCATTAAAAGGATGGCATTGCCACACCCCTTCTGGTACATTCTAGACAAATTGATCATTCTATCGAAATTGTATTTTTTCCTTGTAATTTCAAATTCGTAGATGGCAGGGCAGACAGTAACTTACATTTTTGTCAATAGTATTATATTATAATGGTTGTTGAAATAGGAAAAATTTGCCCGGACACCCAAGTCCTTTCTAGTAACTCCAATACAAATTACTTAGTTTAATCCACACATTCCTAGGTTTATTCATTTTATTTAATTTCATTACGTGCAGCATAATGTAGCACACATTGAATGCTATGAAAGTGAACTCCACTACCATGGAATGGATATCCATAAGGTATCAACGGTTTCTATATAATTTCAGTAATTATAATTTCAAGTTGATGTACAATTAAGCACATTCTATGAGCCTAAGGGTGTCGCAACAAGAACGCAAGATTTAAATGACTGATACAGCAATTGAATTGTATCTCTGGCTGTAAGACATGTATCGCCGTCTTGTTGAAATCACATGTCCTCCACATTCATTTCTTCAATTCTAGGGACGAAAAAACTAGTTATCATTTCACGATATCGAACGTCACTGACAGTTTGCGCTTGACAAGCCTCATTTTCATAAAAGAAGGCCCAATGATTCCTCCAGCCCAAAATCCATACCACACAGTGGCATGTTGAGGATGCATTTGCTACTCGTGAATCATTCCAGGATTTTCCTCACCCCAAATGCGACAATTCTGCCTATTGACGAAGCCATCAAGATGGAAATGGGCCTCGTCACTGAAGATGATTTTATCGGCAAAATCAGCATTTTCATGTTGTCTCTCCAATACCCAATTAACGAACTCCCTTCACTGTCCATGGTCAGCTGGCTTCAGTTCCTCAGTCAATTGAACTTTGTATTGTATTGTAATTCGCTGCATAGTGGATTTGGAGAAACCAATTTGCTGAGCTCGGTGGCGAATTAAGGTGGATGGAGGTTGAGCGACATCATCGCGTACAGCTGCGATATTTTCGGTCGATCGACCTGGTCGAAGGCGCGTTGTTGTCTTTACATCACTAACAGACCCAGTTTTGGCAAATTTATCCATTAATCTCTTTACAGTTGACTCGTTAGGGGCATTATTGTGGCCCCAAATTGATCACAATTTGCGAACTGTAGTCGCAAAACTTTCACCATTTTGGTAAAACAATTTCACAATGAGAATGAGTTGTAGCGCTCCATTTTTACTAACCTCGTACCTTCTACTAGCAAACAATAACAATTGTTGAAATGTCAAACAATGACACTTCGAATGACGCTAAATTTAAATCTTGCGTTCTTGTTGGGACACCTTCTATAATATTTTCCATCCCCATTCTTAGTACTTCAAATATTAAAAACGTCTTTTCTACTTCAGAGTCTTCCTCCGTAATCCGAGAAAAAGGTACGGAGAAGTAGAATTGGGTGATATGGTGCCATTTAGAACAAATGCCATTCAAATGCCACTTAAAATTTGATTAAATAATTAATAATAATAATAATAATAATAATAATAATAATAATAATAATAATAATAATAATAATAATAATAATTAATTAATAAATTTTGCATCGATTAACGTAATGAAAGCGGCAAAGAAAACAATGACACTTTACCACAACTCGATTAAAATTGTCTGCATTATTAGAATCCAACAAGTTATACCATGAGGGACGCGTAGACATCTCGGGTTAAAAGCTATTACCTATGTCAGCAGAATTGGTATTCCCTGGAGAAATCAAGAGCAGAATTTAAACAATGACAGTAAACGAAAGGGCGGTGGAAAAGTCGCCATGGGAAAGGGGGATGCATTGAAAATCTAAAATTTTGTTTCCCTATTTTTGTGTGCAGTTGAAAACTTTACCATTTGCACACAAAATGCTAATCTGATATATTGAAATTGATGGCATGAATGTTGGTTCGTAACCTCATTTTTAGCTTGTTATGTTTCACACTAAGGAGAATTCTGTAGTAGATTCACATCAAATGTGAAATGATTTATCAGATGAATGCTTTCAATTTCTCAAATGTAAGAGCGCTTAAAGTGCCATACATTTACTCATAATCAAAATTGCGAACCCAACAAACTCCCACTGAAAATATCACGATAGCATTCTCTGCAAGAAACTGTCATTGTTCTTCATGCCTGTGTCATCATAATGCCGACAGTGCATGACAAAAAATTAATTTTAGCATTCACAGCAAATTGGAGCCCTTTTTGTGTGGCCAACTGAACTCGAGTGCAA
Source organism: Philornis downsi (assembly GCA_019455685.1). Classification (NCBI taxonomy): domain Eukaryota; kingdom Metazoa; phylum Arthropoda; class Insecta; order Diptera; family Muscidae; genus Philornis; species Philornis downsi. The sequence goes on from JAHXMU010026610.1 coordinate 87,052, forward strand.
CTCGGCTTGAACGAACGGTTGCAATGATTTGGCAACGTAATTGTCGTCACAGGCTTTGTGTCTTGTGCCAATGACGTCTTCGTCTGCGCATATAGTCGTATCGTACACTGGTGGACATAAGTGTTGAAAACATTACACAAAAGTTTCCAATAGTAAAATAGTAATAGTTAAATTTTTACTATTCCTTAAAATTTATTGTATTGCCTTCAGATTAGGGCTTTAAAGAAATGATACACTTACTCGTATATCAACGAATAATCTAATCGTTAAAAAATTTTCAAACACTTTTTCTTGGAATTCTCGTTTATGTCTTCTATTGACAGAAAAGGTGTCCTTCGAAGTGGTCATTTGTGTTTTGGAAAGAGAAAACGGTCTGCTAGATCCATGCCAAGCGCATTTGGTGGTTGTTCTACGATATGTGTGTTGACTTTTTGGTCAGAAATTCTCTTACAGTGATATCCTTCGATATATACAAGCGTTAATCTGGGGCAAAATCTAAGAGTCTTCTCTCCATATATTCGACTAATTTCCTCTTTCAAGCGTCACATTACGTCCAGATTATATTTTTTGTTTACTGTCTGAGATTCTGCTAAGCATTTAGACAACACCGCGATATTCAAAAACAATAAAAACTTGATTTTTGGTCGACTTTAACATGGTCGACTCTGGGCTTCTGCGAAGAATTTCGACAACACCGCGATATTCAAAAACAAAACAAAAAACTTAAATTTTGATTGACTTTAATATGGTTTTTTCGATCCCAAGCAAATTGGAACGTACTATTCCGAAGCTTTATGACTGACAGCCATGTCTTCAGCCACCTTTAGGCCATTAGGGTTTTGGAGAAAATTCAGGTTTTTAGGGACATAAAGTTTAGCATGTTTCTCTCACTAACGTATGTAACGCATTTCAATCACCGTTACTTTCACTTTATCGCTGTTAATTTCAATTGAAGACTTGACGGCCGACCAGAGCTTTCACCATTTCTCGTCCACATGTTTATGATAAAATCAATTCACCGTATGTCTCCCGTAATATTTCCAGTGATTCGTCACACGTCCAGTTATTCGTCCATTTGGAATACTAGATTTGAGACAAATTCTTTTTTCGATATTTACACTTCGTCGGTGTCGAAGACATTTTTATCAATATTGGCAACAGCAAACAAATTACAGTACTGTTTTGAAAGACTGCTCCTGAATAAACCTGAATATTGTTGCAGTTAATATCTCTATTAATTTTTTGCCATACTTTTGTTTCAGTGAGCGATGAATACGGTGGAATAAGGAAACTTCAATTGGCCGTTTTGCACTTGGTAACAACAAGAACCCTGTTTGAAAATTTGCCAAGAAATTCAAGAGTTTCGATCTTCGAGCAAGCATTCCCTAGTAATGGCATCATTAGCTATTTATGCAGTGATAGCTAACGTGAGAAGGCGACTAACTTCGGTAACCTAAATGGGCAACTAGCTAACAATTGTTACTGGAACTTGGCTTTTATATCCGGTTGCTAATAATTAGCCGTTCTTCTTAAATGACATTGTTTAGAAAACATGAGAGAAGAGAATGAATAAAAATCTTCGTTAGTACGATAACAAGCCCTTAATCGTGATGTTCTTCAGGCACAGCGGCGTTGGATGGCAACTGATATAAAAAACCGAGATTAGAGAAACCCTGGTATAACGAAGGTGCTGGCATTGGTTCTGATACGAAGAAGGGGGTTGATATGGAACTAACGATAGAGATAAAACACTCTTACGGAATTGAGTTGAAAAAATAAGCAAATTCAAATAAAATAAAAAAAAAAATAATTTTCTTATTTGTTTTGAGTAAGGGGGCACATGGCACCATATTTAGACCAATTTTACTTAACTTGAGTATATTTTGGCTCAAAATTAGTTAACTTTTTTTTTAAGTGTAAAAGCAATTTGACAGCGTATTCATTGGCCACAGACAATGTGCGATGGCGTATCTGGAAATATCCATCATAACTCTAAACATAACACCGGGTTATATATACATTTTTCGGTTTCAAAAGTTAAGCTAAATAAAACACACATAAAGCTATGATTTCGATAAAACTTTTATTTCGTTCAAATGATTGGACCGCGAAATGCGAAATACGATGTCATCTAAATAGTTCATTTTTGACCACTTTTTCGGACATTTTGGGCGATATGTCGGCGGTAACTTAATTTTTTGACGTGGGCTCACAAAAAAAGTAAAATCGTATGATCTTGGTAGCCAACTGACGTCGCCAAAACGTGAAATTACGCTTTCCGGGAGTTTCTCATACAATAAAGCTAAAATCGGTAGTATTATGTAGCTTATGGCACCGTCTTGTTGATGAAACATATCGTCCAGTTCATAATCTTCATAGCGCTCTGAATTGGAATTCGGATTATCCGCCACTAACAGAAGCTATATTTTCAGCAGTGCATACACTGCGATGATGCACAGACCTGACCACATCTGCAATGCTTCCAGTCTCTTTAAATTTCTTTGTAATCTTGCCAATTCCTTGTACATTAGGTCGATTATGATGCATATAATCACCCCGTAGTGCACGAAAACTGCGAACGTTTGAATCACCACTTATGTAGTAGGTTTTAACTATGTTTACGCGATCTTCGTACGCGAAAACAGTAAATGGATAACCCTGTTCAAAAAAGTATCAGTTTTTAATGGGTAAATGGGATGAGAAGACATATTTGGCATGAAAACATCACGTTTCTAAAACACGCTTTAATGTCGCGATAAGTCAGTGCAACGTCGACAATACCATATCTAAACTGTTTGCCTGTACTGGCAAAATACTTCTGTCGTTTATGCTTTTAACAGTTTGTTTCCACAAAATGTTCAAAATGGTGTAGGAAAGGAACCTTGGGTTTTTTATAAAACATACGAAAGTTTCGTCAACTATCAAAGGTTTTAGAAAACAATGTTGTCATTATTAATTTGTTCATATTGGTTCACACAACGATAAAAAATTGTTGGTAACCGTATTCAATAAACACTCATCCAAAAGAAAATCTATTAGAATTATGTATGTAGAGTTATTCGTTTGTTTGACTTATGAATTGAGTGATTCGTTTTATAGAAACAGGCTGTAAATAAAGGGTGATATTTTAACTGTAGTTTTTTAAAAATCTAATAAAACACTCAAATTTGTATCATATATAAAATTTTTTTATTGAAATCGATAAAGTGATCTTTGCCATTTAATTTTTAAAGATAATTTTATGTAAATGTTGTTCGTGGCTCCGTTTTCAAATGTCCATTCGAAAGGTCTAATTTTTCGTAATTTTTTCGAGCATTTCCGCCTGTATTCCACGATTAACGCGTGTTATGTTATCCTGTAAGGCTTCAATGGTGTTTGGCTTGTCCACATAGACTAACGACTCTCAAGATCTTGGGGGCCAACTCACAGGGTCAAATCGAGAGATAAGCTGCTCTGTGATGAAACCACATGTCAACCAGGTTTAACTCAGCCAATTGGGGCAAAAGAAATTCCTTGTGAATAACACATGCCCAATCGCTGAGAACGGCGACGAATTGACGTTTCACGATCGTCATTAACACTGGTCGCTACGGTTGCAATATTTTCTTCGCTACGCACCCTACGCATGCGAGTCGATGGTTTTATGTCCAACAAAGTAAATTTGGTGCTAAATTTGGAGATAACTGCGCGAATTGTTGATTCAGCGGGTCGGTTATGATGACCATAAAATGGTCGTGTTAAACGATGCGCATTTGCCATAGAACACGAATTTTGATAACAAATTTAAACGAATTGCAATCGTAGCTCGTTTGTTAGTCCATGTTTCATGATGAAATGGTAGAGTATGCTGTACACTTTTCACTTTGACAGATGACGTTTGGACGTCATTACCAACCAGTGCTGCCAACCTGAAAATTTTAAATCTTTAAAAATCCCCCTATATTTCGTGAAAAACGTTTGGCTGTAAATATTTATTCATTAACCAAATTCAATATACGGGAAAGAATAAGCGGCAAGAAACTACTTCAATTGGACCGCCCTGGTTGCAATTGTGATCAGTGCATACTGCATTATGCAATGAGAACTCATTTTTGACACGATGAGTTGATACTTCAGCCACGATCTAATTTACACTCCGGAAGTACCAAAAAAAAAAAACAAAATCAATCCAAAACGGAGTAACTTATCCAAACAGAGGCATACCTTCTCTGGAACAACAAAAAATATGATACTTTTCGAATATATTTCTGAACTTTATTTATTGAAGTAAAGCAATATAAGTTAATAATTGATAAATGTGAGAAGAAACCATCACAATAAATTTATTTTCTGTTTTTTGAAGATACTTCGCTTCATACTGCAAAATTAGGTACATCGACGTAGTATGCATGAGGAGAAAGACTTAACGCCACACTCTCTTATCTTGAGGCAAACGGATACATCGTTCAAGCCGCTGTGGACCATAATTGCTGGTGCGTAGCATACAGAAATTTTAAAGCCTATCAAATTCACCGTTTGTTTACTTGTTTAAACTAAATAAGGGGTCGTAAAATAAGCGCGAATTTCGAAAATATTAGAAACGAAACTAAGTTCCCGCTGTTTGCCAATAGATGGCGCCAGATGTAAGTGCTAGTCAATTCTGCCATAGTCTGAACGTCATGAGCCAAGCTGAGGCATATGATAAACATATCGCTTCGACACAATAGTGATTTTCTTTTGAAGTCATAATCTTTTGGTTGTGTCAATATGTATGATTTTGTGCCAAATAATCGTCATATGCGGCAAGTATTAATTTTCTTCCTTCAATCGAAGGAAACGGCATCTGAAGCTCATCGAGAGCTTCAAAACGTTTACGGAGGTGCTGCTCTAAGTGAAACAACATGTCAAAATTGGTTCCCTCGCTTTAAATATGGTGATTTTGATGTTGACGACCGTTCGCGAGAAGGAAGACGAAAGCCCTTCCAAGACACTGAATTGGCGGCATTGCTTGCTTGGTGGCGATCCATGTCAAACGCAGGTAGAGCTTGCTTCAGTATTAGGAGTTACCCGCCAAGTAATGTTCAAGCGATTGCAAGTGTTGGGAATGATTCGAAAGAAAGGACTTTGGGATCGATATGAGTTGAAGCCAATTAACATTGAGCTTCGTTTTTTTCACCTGTGACCAACCGCTTCAGCGACAAAAAAGTAAGGGTTTTCTTCGTCGTATTGTAACGGAGAATTTAAAATGGATTCATTACAGCAATCCACGTCGTCGCCTCGGCGAATATTCACGCTGCGAAGGTTATGCCCTGTATTTGGTGGAACCAGGTCGGTGTTATTTATTATGAGCTGTTGAAACTAAGTGAAACCATCACTGGGGATCGGTATCGACTTCAATTAATGTGATTGAACCAAGCTCTGCGCAAGATGCGCCCACAATAGGAAGAGAGGCACGAAAAACTGATTCTTCAGCATGACAATGCTCGACCTCACGTGGCCTAGCCCGTCAAAACCTATCTGGAAACGCTGAAATGGTAAGTCTTACCCCATCCGCCATATTTTCCAGATATTGCTCCGTCAGATTATCACTTGTTCCGTTCGATGGCACACGGTCTGGCTGACCAGCAGTTTCACTCATGTGACGACATCAAGGAATGGCTAGATTCGTGGATAGCCTCAAAAGGTAAACAGTTTTACCGTGGCGGAATTCGAGTTTTACTATAAATATGCGAAAAGGTAGTAGCTAGAGATGCGCAATACTTTCAATGAACCTTTTGCAAACATGTTTTCATAATAAAGTTGCATTTTTATAGAAAAAAAAACAGCGAGAACTTAATTGTTCAACTAATATTATACCAAGATGGTGATATTCAGGAATCAAATTAGTTAAATTATCCTAATGAAAATCGTTTATATTTTTTGCTTTTTATAAGAAACATTGCCTTGCACTCCATTTGCAATAATAAAAAGGTAACAATTTTGTATGAACGTTATGTCTGCCAGTGTTTCTCTAATGCCATGCAATTTTACCATCGTCATTGTTACCAGTTTCCCATAATTTGTAGCTATGAATTCATTCTATATGTAAAGCTCTTCAAGTGTATTCTGTCATGTCAACAAAACTCTATAAGAAGTAAAAATTATGCTAAATCTATTAGGTTACTCATGGAGCAACACATTCATTATACATCACGGTAAGAAGTTGCTTTTGTTTTTACGATGTGATAATGCAAAAGTGCACTAAGATTTTGTAATTAAGGAACGAATACATTTAAATCATAAACGGTTTACCGCAAGAATGAGCCCAAACACACTGAAATGCCGTGAATGAGGTTAAAACATCATCGCTGTTAACTAGCGTAGTTGATAAGCCGACAAGTAGATATGCCCATTATGGAATGGTAGTGTCCAATTTTGGGAAGGTGGCTTATCAGCTAATCATGAATTTGATTACTTGAATAATATGAGGAAAACACTGCACGCAGAATTATAGCAAGCTTACAATAAGACAAGTGGACAACGGCAAAGTTGCACAGACGCCATAAGTTCGGTCGATATATATGCACCACCAAGTGCTGAAGTTGACAGAAACTTCTTGATGCATTGTCAAATAAGTGAAAGTGTCAGAGACGTCTTCTTGCCGTACAAAACATATACATTTTTCTTATGTTCCCAGCGCAAAACTTAGTTTTTTTATTGCTAAAAAACAATTGAAGTCACTCTTTCTATTATCTATCGAATATTGCTAGGCAACTGTTTGTATTTCAATAGTAGAAAAATGAAACTTGGATTTAGTTTTTGTATGAACAGTTTCTTCCAACCAAATTTGTCCCAATTGAGACACTTGAGAATCTCAGCTTTGGGGACTATGTGTCGATTTATTACAAGATAAGGGACTAAGTCAAAAACGCCTCCTTTTCTCACATAATATATTGAATTTGAAAATTCGTAGCTTTTTGTATTTTTCATAAACCGCTGCCAATAGAATCCGGTATGTCCTTCACTTCTTGTAAATGCAAATTTCACCATAATGTGCAGATTTTGCTCAAACTATCACCAGAGAAATGTGTGTATCAGAAGCGAATCATTATCATATATTGTATATTGAACGGGACAGTCTTTATACCTCCTCTCGAAGAAAGTAGGGTATCTATTATTTGATTCGCCAAAAATTTAACTTCGAGAAAAAAGAAGCGTTTAAAGTGTCAAGTACCTTTTGATTACATGAAACTTGACATAATCTAGTATTTTGCCTGATCGTATCTGGGGATTGTAAATAGGTAATCAAGTCATTCGTTCTGGTACCTCCCATATAAATTAAACATTTTTCGTTTCTTTTAGTGAAAGTGTGGTGGTGGATTTCTTGCGTTTTCAGCAGTAGGGCTTATGGACTGGATTTGCATATACATCCATATAGAGTCCAACTCACGCAATAATTAAAGCCGTCTGACCATTCACACCGCCGTAGGTATGCTGAATAGGCGCTATAGCAACAGGCTTTAAATGCTGATTTTTCAAACAAAATTTTTTTCTGCTATCAAGCACATTTCTCACTTGGTGGCTACACCAAAAAGCAAAACTGAAACCATAGCATTCGGAAAAAGCCACGTTTTGGTGCGCATTATGCTCTTGAGGGCCTTATTTTTTTGAAAATGATGCTGGAGGAACCGTTAGCCTCAATTCAGAACGCTATAGCTGTATGATAAGAGTCTTTTTTGGCATGCAATTGAAGATTATAAACTGAACGATATGTGGTTTCAACACATATCACGGATCACACAACACGACCGATTTAAGTTTTATTGCATGAAAAGTTTCCTGAAAGCGTATTTTCACGTTTTGGCAACATCAATTAGCCACCAATATCATGGGATTTGACGCTGTTTCACTCTATTTTTGTGGGGCTACGTCAAAGACCCTGTTTATGCGGATAATCCCCAAAGGTAGGAGCATTTGTGAAGTTAACGCCGAGATACTGCCCGAAATGTGTGAAAAAGTGGTCGAAAAATACCTCGAAAGAATCAAATGTCGCAACCAATCCAGAGGCGGTCATTTAAATGGAATTGTATTTTGTACATAATGGCAAAGTCCAAGCATTAAGATGAAATACAAGTTTCATCGAAATCATAACTTTATGTGTATTTTATTTAACTTCACTTTTAAAACCGATATATGAACAAAACCCGATATAAGAACAAAAAACGTTAAAGAAGGAAGGAAAGGAAGGAGAAAATGCTAATTATCGACAACTAGTTGGAGCCTCCAGCATTTTCTTGTAGGCAGAAATAAATGTGTCATATTTTTTATTGATTTCATTTAGAAACAAATCAACAGTTTCAGTGTTAATTCTTCTATAAATATGTTATAAAATAGATATAATATATATGTTTGTGTAAATATATTTAAGGAGGTGTGAAACAATTTGACGTAGATGATTAAGGATATTCGTCACTTTCATATTAATACGCTTTAAGTAAGTTTTTCCCAGCATTATCTAAGCGATGTCCAATAAGGTTTCTAATAAAATTCGTAATATTGTTATAGGTTCCAAAAACTTATGTTGCGTTATTGAGTTTCGCATTAGATATATATTTTGAGAAATTACCTACAGTTGATTTTTAGATGGCCATCGTTTCCTATTTTCATATACGATGGGACGACTGGTGCAGGGCAGAAAAATTCGACTTCGGAATGGGCAGGAGCGGTACAGATAATATTTTTTATCCCGCTACCAGCGCTGTATAATAAAACACAAGATTTACAACCAACAAAATGTGCAATGATCGGCAGAAAATCTGTGTGATATTATTGTAAACACAGCACTGACCGCATGATAATTCAAATATGTATCGTTGTATGTAGTGTTGATATGACAGGAATAAAATCTATTGAAAATTATTCATATCAGATTTGATACAGCCTTCATGGACTGCCGAACAATAGTTTTACGGTTTCGGTTATTCTTTTTTCCAGAATTTCATTTAATTGTGGAGATATTCTCTGTCTGAGTTAAGCACACAGATTTGTACAATTGTACATATTGGTATAGTAACCCAGATCAGAAAAACATTCGAAGATCGGAATTATTGCTCAGCTCTCTTTATAGACATCTACCAAGGCTTCGATTAAATATCCATGCCAAATTCACATTCATTAACAAAATAGTTCCTTTTCTAACGACAAACACCCACGAGCAGCTGGAGAGCTATCTCAAGGATTGATCTTTTGTAAAATCTAAGGACTCTGTTTCAACTCAAAGAAAAGTTTTAGCAGGAGTTCCCCAGGGTAGTGTACTAGGACCTGTATATTATACTATCTACACCTCTGACATGCTTGTTCATTCCCCAATTCAATCTTCAACTTTCGCTGATGGCACTACATTCATTAGCACAAGCACTTGCCCCTTATTGGCTTCTAGATAGCTGCAGTCTCATATACATACATTAGAATCTTGGCTCGAAAAGTGGAAGATAAAAGTAAATGCTTCTAAAAGTGTACAGGCTACACTCTCTCTCTCGGGCAGAACAATTGTCCAGGCCTCACTATTCACGGTAGACCATACCTGTTCATAACCATGTTAAGTATTTGGGTATTCATCTTGATCGACATCTCACCTGGAAAAATCACTCAATTGAACTCAATTGACTCAAAAATCACTCAATTGAAATTAAAAATGTCTCAACCCCCCTGGCTTGTTGACTCTCAGTCCATTCTCAGTTTGGAAAATAAAATCACTATCTACAAAACCGTATTGAAGCCAATATGGATATATAGCATCCAGTTGTGGGGAACGGCATCAGCTTCTAATATAAATAAGCTACAGAGAAGACAGTCAAAAATATTGCGCTAAATTTGTGGTGCCCCAGTATATTAGGAATGGTAACATACACAAGGATTTAAACATTCCTTATATTTCCGAGGAAATAAGAACATTAAGCAGGTCATTGTGTATATCGAAGTTGTCCTGCCACTCAAACCCGTTCGCTCAAAATCGTCAAGATTTTCCCGGCCATATCCGGCTAAGAAGAAAGGACACGCTAGACTTGGTCCGGTGATATAAAATTCGACGCACTAAAAATAAGATCCGGCAATGGCAGTATACTTTAGTTTAAGATAGGTTTAAGATTTGAACACTTATTATGAATTTCAAAAGAGAGATTCAACAAAGGAAAAAAATCGTACAAATTACCAGACCTAACATTTTATTTTGCTTCTAAAAGGAATACCTTTCAAATTAGTAATCCTCATCCGTACAGTCACAGCTTGTGCTGCTCTAATGTATCGTCCTATTTTTTCTAAATACATGTGTATTTGAGGAATCTCTTATTATTATTTATTTCATCATAAATCATCAATAAGCATCACCCTTTTTTGCCGAAATTTACTAATTTACCATTATTCTTTCGAAGTGTATTGATGATCCCACCTATTTTCTCTTATATCTTCATAATAATTTCAATAGACATTTTTATCTCAATTCACTTTCACCGATGGAAACAATGACAAATATTCCTAAGCCTTGGGAATGAAGTCCATCATAAATTTGAGCATCATGTGCAATTTCCCACATAAAATATTGCTACCAATATATCTTTTTTTTTTTTTTTTTTTGTCCTCATTTCCGTAACATTCCAAGTCTTCATTCGAGATTGATGCGATACGATTCGATGTGATCTGAAGTGATGGGAAAATATGATAAATGACCCTCAACGGTGACACATATAAAACTAATTTATTATCCTTATTTTAATTCAATGGTGCAGGGACATCAAAATTTTGCGGATATTTGTCATAGACGGTTTGATATAAAATAAGATAATAAAGATGTACTGGGCAATGTTTAACTGTAATTCCTTTACCCCGGCATCCTCACTTGGCCGACTTGTTTTCGGTGAGTCATAGATTTATCATCATCTAGTAACACCTTTTATACTTTTGTACACAGGTTGATTACACTTCAATGCGGCTAAGTTAATTTTTATCAATAAATATTTAAGATAAAGTAAAACATGAAAAACGTTTCAGTGAGCTTTGAATAATGTACAGGGCGAATTGTTTTCGAGTGATGGCGATAAGGAAAGTAAGCAGTATTTTTAAAAATTTATACTCGTACATAGAATCCTTTTTAAATTTAAAACCCGTAATGACAGCGTATAGAGGTCTTGTTTGGTTGACAGAGTTTGTCTATGCTTGATTAGTGGGGAGACTTCTAATAAACCTGACACCTCTCCTCTGTTGTTATAGAATAAAATTATGGATAAAATTAAAAGAGATGGGTCAGGTCCGACGGAATTGCGTTTTGTTGTTACGAATGTTATCAATGAAAATTTAGAATTGAGTAATATGACCACTTTGTAACTTATGGTTAGTTGAAGGCATTTATACATTTGGTTTCTGATTTTCAGAAAATTTTAGAAAATTGTATGAATAGTAGCGCTCAAAAATGTATAAACACGGGTTGGCGCACAAATTGCAATACAAAAAGAAATTCAAGTAACTTTTTTTTAATCAATGTATTTGATTAATGTTTCTTTTGTTGTATTGAAAACTCAATTTTATATTACATAACTAACTGGTGTTGAAGATGATAGACCGTAGATAACCCCCATGCTCATACACGCATATGCGACACCTAATCAGAAAATTATTCATTAAATTCTATTCTTTAAATTCAGTCAAATTCCTTGGTTTCATGTTGTGCACCTCTTGCTTGAC
>JAHXMU010026610.1:98755-426764 GCA_019455685.1 Philornis downsi
TGGAAAGTGGAGTTTTTGGATATTCATTTATTTGGGAATTTTTATTGCAGCTCCGCCGGCCTAGTATTGTGTGCTTCATCTCATTGGAACTAAATGCTGTTAAAACGGATACATCTTCGGCGCAGTTCTGGCAAAAAAAAGAAAAAAACTTCTTCAACATCTTTAAATAACAGTCATGGGGACCAATGACAGCTGACAGTAGCGGCATTCGTGCGCCACCCTGTATTACTTTTAAAATCGCCACACATACATATTTGTTCGCTTTCATGGAGGGTGTACAGTAGTCTAGTCTACTTTGGTGTTATAAATTTTTGTCATAAAATGGCAGCAATAACAATTTTGTTCGAACGTGATGTAGAGACATGTTTCTTTTTCAAAAAATCTGGTTGATTAATAATCTTGTTATGAACATTTTCTTAAACAACAAAATTTTACGACATTTTTACATAAAAGCGGATGAGATAAGTAAATTCTCTTGCAATGGAATATGGGAGAGCCTCTTAATTCTATTAGGTGGTTGATAACTGTTGCTACATTAAGAAACTTAAACCTTCCTTTAATTTATAAACATTATAATTTTTTAATTTTTTTGAAAAGTAAGAGATTCTTATTAACCCCGCCTAATAGTTTTTAAAAATAATTGAATTCAAATTATGTCCACGCATGTGCGACACTATTATTCAATGCAGCCTTAATAGTTACAGTGGAAATTAACTCAATTATCGTTCGAATGTATTTCTATAAATCATGGAAATTTGTTGCTTTCGTTTTGTAAACTTCTTGTCTACAACTACAAGAAAAACCCAGGCTAAGAGATGAGTGAATGCCTTATAAGTTTTGAGATCAAGTGCAGTCGTGAAATTAGACGATTTCTCAGGAAAATTGCCATGTTTGTTTTAAACAATAATAGTTGTGTTTTTTTCCTATGTAGGATGCCGCTATAGGATACCAAAATAACGCATCGGCGCTTAACAAAATTAACTTGGCAGCATTGCTATTTATGAAATGTTTATTCATTTTGTTTTGTTCTTATTCTTAATAGTTAGACTGCCTTTGCGCAACTCTACATTATCAATCGAAAAGCAAAGCTTCAAATACATGTTATTTTCCGTTGCGTTGAGATCATAAGAGACGTTAAAATGGTTGTAAACTGTTTTATTTTATTATATTTTAAATGAATTCTACGTAGCTCGTTCATATGGACCAATATTATTTTTAATAAGAACATATTACTGTTACAATCAATGCTATTACATAACTTTATAAAAAAACGTAAATCAGTCCTACAAACCACATTTGTAAGAACAATTTACAAAATATTTTGGCGACATTTCAGCTATTTTGCCGACATTCGGCGATGCATTTGGTGGGCAAGCTACAAAAAACTTGGCGGCATTGATTGTACCACTCCCATGTTAAATTTTCGGAAACCCTTGTTGGCATTTGAGAGCAGTAGTAGCTTTAGATTTGAAATTGTTCATCTGAAATTAACGCTCTTGCCATTGAGGCTGCAGTTCCAATAGCTGCTGCTGATGATTTATCTGACAGAAAAAAAAACATTAGAAATGTTGCCGAAAATATATTTTTAGAAATTTTTAAAAATTTTGATAAATCATAAATATTAACGTAAACGTTGTTCCAAAATAAATATTCTATTATCCGATTGACTGCTCCGGACAACGTATTTACGTTATTTGACGTTCTCCTTCTTCTTTTACTTTTTTGTTTACTTTTGCGTAGGAGAACTTGGACGCATTGTTATTTCCATACTTTTCTACTACTTTCTTATACAACTTATCCCCGTTTAGCTTACCGTGCAAAATTATCGCCGTTAGCGTATATTGGATAGCATTTATATGGTGAAACGGCTATAAAATACCAAAATAAAACGCAATCAACGTTGCGCAGCGTTTTTGAGGCATGTTATCTTCGATCCAATCTCCAAAAAATTTCCAAATAGGATACAAAAGGGTGGCGCATTAAGTAACGTTAACGGTGACTATATTGAATGCGTTCTTGGGCATCATTTAATTTTAATTCGTGAACCAATTGCATCTTATATGGGAAAAGATGTAACATATGTAAAATTCTTTGCAAAGACCGCCTAGACACCTTTAACTGCTGAGAACGTTGCCTGTTGGAAGTTTCGGGGTTTTCCTCAATACTTGCTTGCACTCGAGCAATGGTCACTTCATTTCCAATTGCACGAGGTCTACCAGCACGCGGAACATCACACACAGCCCCTTGTTGCCGAAAACGCTGAAACAATTGGTAAATTGTTGGAGTGCCAGGAGCATTTCGAACATGAAAGATATTTCGATATGATTTGAATAATCGAATGCTGACTTTCAAAGTAAAATTGGACAACTTGGGTTCTTTGTTCTGTGCCTGGCCTTTCCATCATAAATTTCCCAAGTAATATTTAGTTAATTCTGTAAAGAGACGAAAATAAGACTTAAACAAAAAATGTATTCACTGATCAAATCTCAACGTTACTTATGCGTCACCCTATGCAAATAATTTTGTAGAAATTCGTTTTTTAAGGAGTAAACCAGTGAAGAAGAGAGATAAAAATTGTGCAGTCACCTAAAATAAATGGTTGAACCTGCAATCATCCAACTAGCGATGCACTTTTATTTATAAGAATGGATAAGGAAGAGTTTTATAGATTTTTATAACCAAATATTGGGTATTTTCTTACATAAATGCAACCTTATTATGAAAACATATTTACAATGATTCATTGAAAATATTGCCATTGCTAGCTACTACTTTTTCCCGTCTTTCTGGAAAAGCTCGAATTCCGTCACGGTAAAACTGATCACCTTTTGAGGCTATCCACGAATCTGGCCATTCCTTGATGTCGCCATATGAGTGAATTTGCTGGTCAGCCAGACCGTGTGCCATCGAACGGAACAAGTGATAGTCGGACGGTGCAATATCTGGAGCATACGACGGATGGTGTAAGACTTCCCATTTCAGGTAGGTTTTAACGGGTTTCGCCACGTGAGGCAGAGCGTTGTCATGCTGAAGAATCACTATTTCGTGCCTCTGCGCGTATTGTGCCCGTTTTTCGCGCAGACTCAATCGCATTAATTGAAATCGATACCAATCCCCAGTGATGGTTTCACTTGGTTTCAACAGCTCATAATAAATAACACCGATCTAGTCCCACCAAATACAGGGCATAACCATCGCAGCGTGAATATTCGGCCGAGGCAACGACGTAGCAGCATGACCAGGCAGCCCCCATGACTTTCGTTTCTTTGGATTGATGTAGTTAGTCTATTTGTCATCACTCTTTACAATACGATGAACAAACCCCTTCCTTTTTTGCCGCTGAATCTGTTGTCCACTGGCGAAAAAACGACACCCAAGTTCCTGAGGCTTCAACTTATAAGGAACCCATATTCCTCGCTTTCGAATCATTCCCAACACATCCAATGGAAATGGCTTGGCGGGTAACTCCTAACATTGAAGCAAGCTCTACCTGCGTTTGTCATAGATTCCCATTAATCAATCCCGTCAGTTCAGTGTCTTCGAAGGGTTTTCGTTTTCCTTCGCACGGCCAAAATAAAATGGCCTAAGCTTGGCTCATGACTTTTAGGCTATTGCAGAATCGACCAACACTTACAGCTGGTGCCATCTATTGGCAAGCAGCGGGAACCTAGTTGCTCACCTAATATGTAAGTAAGAAACAAAATTGGAAATACGAATGGTACTATGAGAAACAACAGGGAAATAGTAGGAGTATATAAATGGTAGTACCGCCTAGAATAAAAAAACGATAATTAATGTCCTGAAACACGAGAAAGATTTTTGAAAATTTGAACTTTTTGGTCGTACTGCAAGGAATAAATTAGCAAATCACGTGCTATTGGCCGCAACAATTGGCTACGATTGAAGTAATCTTGATAGCGGGGATTCATAACTGATTTTTGATAATTCATGCTTTTGTGGGGCAATAAAAAGGAAATGTGAATGTAATAGAGAACTACCGATGTTTTAGTCTATAACTGATATACTTAGGGTCATATAAACGACTTTTAGAAATTCATATCTCTACTGGGCAAAAGAGAAGAAAGATTGACAATGAAAAAACATTTTCGGATATTCCTACTCGTACTGGTTCGATCGCCTAGAGCCAATAGCTACAGTTAATGTCAAGAAACTGAGAACGAATGCCGCAAGATCAAGATAAACGCACAGTGAAAAGGTATTTTTTAAAATTGGTACATTCAGTGTTTTAAAATGCCGTCATTACCTTAAAAATGAAGTTACAGTTTAGCGATAGAAAAATATGCTTCGAAATTTGAAGAAAAAGGACATTAAATATACTTACTGAGATAAATGGCTGAGGCAAAAAATCATGAAATTATAACCAACCATTCCACACATATAATCGAAAATCTTGTAGAAAAGAAGATTATACTTATGCTGCTTTCCTTCAAACGAACACAAAGTAAATGTTATGAAGGCCTGGTGGCCTTTATCATGCTTTGTAAACCACCCTTTGTTCCTGGAAATAAAAGTAAATGTACATCTATAAAATATCTATTTTACGCAATGACAACTGAATCAAATATGAAGCTCTATATTATTCAAAATATATGTAGATTTATCCACAGATGAGAAAGGAAATTGTTTATAGATTTTTGTACGAAAATTGACATTGATTGATAAATGATTGAGAGACATATCCCCTTAAGAATTACTTTCTTTATTTGCTATACCAACCTTCGCATTTTCCACAAACGGAGAAGGTAAGATGCTTTGCAATATCCTGGGCGAAATAATTCATCTGTCAGTTATGATTTTGAGAATTCAGATGTAAATGGAAATTCACATTTATAAAATATAAAAACGACGTAACTGTGTGAATGGCAGTAGGCCCAAAATTTGAAGAAAAGTATAAAACTATATTACTTTTATATTTATAATGCGTACATTTGTAGTGAATTGCAATTTTCGAAGAATGCAACGACTTATTTATACGTGAAGTTAGATTTGGTTACTGGGAACTCATATTTTGTTACCGAGTACAGGTATGTTTTACTTATTAAATAAGGAAGGTGAATTTGTGTAGGATTGCCCATTCAGCGATTTTAAAGTCGTCGATCTAGTAAGGCTGTCGGCTGTTCAATACCTGTCATCTGAAGTGTTATATATTTAGTGAACAATTTGGCATTCACGAATGTGGATCATTAGTAACTGATGAGCACATAAAAATAATTAAAACTTACTACAAAGGTGGTAATTCAAACATAGGCTTTTAATCGAACAAAATTTTCTTTAGCGATGAAGCTCATTTCTCACTCGGTCAATACGTCAATAAGCAAAATTGTCGCACATGGGGCTCGGATAACCCAGAACTGATTACGGAAAAGCGATTATATGCGGAAAAAGTAACTGTTTGGTGCGCATTATTGTGTGGAATTGTCATTGGGTCGTATTTTTTTTTTAACAATGCCACTGGAGGACCTTCAAAAGAATTCACTGCTACAACCAATCCAGAGGAGGTTATTTAAATGACATTGTATTTCATACATAATGGCGAGGTCTTAGCATTATAATTAAATAAAAGTTTCATCGAAATCATAGCTTTATGTGTGTTTTATTTAACTTTAGTTTTGAAACCGGAGAATGGATAACCCGTTATAATTAGACACGGCAAAAATGTAACACACAGAAGGAAGCATTTATAGTACTAATTATCTCTTGACCAAATGTGTTTGACTGCTACTTTCTGTGTCGATTGAGCGTTATCCGTCTGTCTGGCTGGCTGGTTGGTGGACGCGATAACGGTCGTAATTCTTTAGGGAGCTCCTAGAAACTTAGCACCGCCTAATATTTTCTCCAAACTTTGTAGCAAATTTTAAATGGGGTATATCGGTCCATCCTTTCTAGCACCTTCTATACAAATTGACTGATTTTCCAAAATTAAATTTCTTCCCTATAAAATCTCATATGCAATATGTAGTGACCCACTACATATTATCACTGCGTCCGGTGCCTCCCACACACTTTACAAATTTAACTCTTTTATTCTAGGCTTCGTATCGTTGATGTTCCGCCAATATATGGTACCAGAATTAAAACGGAGGTATGACAATGTATACCCAGTCTGGCACTATTCATAAAAATTGCCAAATTTTTCCAAATTCAATTAAACCTCTGTCATTTCTAACTAGCTGTCTCCATTGGTCTGGATTTTTATTCATTACATTATTTTACAAATCTCTACGTTACTTCCCAAACACGCCCGTTGTCATACTTTCTACGCAAATGGCGGCTTCAACCCATATATTCTTACTTCCATATCTTCAAATAGATCCAGTTCAACCAAATTTACTGGGAACGAAAGCGAACGACGTCGTCATGCCCATTCTGGTGCCTCTCATACAAATTAAACGATTTATCGAAATTTGATTTTCCACTGTGATCCATAAGCCGCAGCATGAGGTTACTTACCACGGCGGTCCCAAAACTAGCCGACCTAATAAAGAAGACACAAAAAAGTTGAGAAAAGTTTTCTTTATTTTTCAGCATAATCTCCTTTTAGCTCGATGTACTTTTTCCAGTGATATTCAATAGCTTATACACTCAGTTTACAACAAAAAGTGTCAAACTCGTTAAAAAAACCATCAACCAAAGAATGCTCCTCTTCATTGTTGGCAAGTCTTTTACCAACGAGTTATTTTTTTAAGTTTGAAAATAGAAAATAGTCCGAGCGAGCTAAATCTGGTGAATAAGGTGCGTGATGAAGCAATGCAAACTATAGTTCATTAATTTTGGCCATCGCAATAGTGGATGTGTGAACTGGAGCATTGTCTAGATGAAACAACACTTTCTTTTATCGTCAAATGCGGCTTTTTCCCTCCACACTTTCAATTAATTAGCATAATATTCGCCGTTGAAGTTTGTTTCCTTTATGAAGATAATCAGTAAAAATAATCTCATGCACATCCCAAAAAACGGACGCCATGAACTTGTCTGTAGTTGGACTCTCTTCACGATTCTATCATTCCACTCCACTGCTTTGTCTGTTACTTTATCTCAGATGTGAAGAGGTAGACCCATGTCTCATCTATGGTTATAAACTGATGCAAAAACTCGGTTTTGTTGTGGTGAAACATAGCCAAACATCACGACGTTGTTTTTGCTCTATTGAAAGCAAGCGCGGCACCCATCTTGTGCGCAGCCTTCTCATTTTCAAATTTTCGGTCAAAATATATGATATAAAACACTTTTTAAAATGCCTATCATTTCAGCAAGCTCACGCACCATTTATATGACAGGTCGGCTAGTTTTGGAACCCCCTTATATAATTCTCCTCAATTATATTTCGTTATAACACTGATAGAAATGTGAAAAAAATCGACGGAATGACTGCACTCTCTCTAAAACCTTTCATACAAATTACTTTATCTAACTTATATATTACTAGATTTATATTTTTCTTTCAATTGCACTATATGTATATTCATAGGCTAGCGGTAGATATTTAGATTTACACAAAAAAAAAAGAAAAAAAAAAAACATCGGTGATTCTTCTACATTTCCCAAACTGAGGACTTCAGAAAGTGGGCATTTTGCTTCTTTTATTGTGCTTTTATTCAGAGCATTCTTTGTACCAGCATAAAAGGACTTTGGACAAAGGTATGTAAAAGTCAGTTCATCTGATTGAGATTTCTCTTCCGGTTGTAGAATGTTGATTTATTCCTTTATTAAACGCAATAAAAATAAGATAATTTCTTGTGTAATGTATGAGAACAAGCGTTTTTTGAAACGGCCGAAAAATTTTCATAAGTATGGTTAAATAACTACTTGAAGTATAATATTTAACGTAGAACCAGACTCAGTACCAGCATAAGAGGACATAGGTGAAAGTATATGTAAGTCATTTCTTCTTCTTCTTCTTAGGTGGCGACTAGAATAGACATTATTATATGCCGCCTATAGAAAATAATTACAAGCGCTTCGATCTTCTGCGCTCCTCCTCCAATTCGTCACACAAAGTTTCGATAGTATTTTAAAAGCCTGGTCCTTCCAACGGAGTCAGTTCACCTGACAGAAATTTTTGTTATGGTTCTATAGGGTGGCGCGTAAATAACGTTAACGGCGACTATATTGAATGTACAGGGTGGGCCATAGCTTAGGGCTGTGACGTGAACGTTCATGCAAGCGTCGGAGATTAGTCTCGGACCAGAACCGACAATTTTGCTTGTTCACATGGCCATTAACGTGAAAATTTCAACGAGTTTTTCAAAATTTGTGACTTCGGTTTCAAGAGTGTCAAGCAGCCGAGGGAAGCCATTTGGACAACATTATTTTTAAGTCTTAAAAATTCCCATGCTTCTAGTTTTTAAAAATACAAATATATTGTTTTTATGTTTCGTAGTTTTTTTTTTAATTGAATATTTAAATCGCCAACACCCTAATGGCCCACCCTGTATTTTCGTGCATTATTTGGTTTTAACTCGTGCAAAAGATGTAACACATGTAAAATTCTGTGCAAAAACTGCCTGGACATCTCTAACTGCTGAGAACGTTGCCTGGTGGAAGTTTAGGGGTTTTCCTCAATACGTGCTTGCACTCGAGCAATGGTCACTTCATTTCGAACTGCACGAGGTCTGCCAGCACGCGGAAGTTCACAGACAGCCTCTTGTTGCCCAAAACGCTGAACCAATCGGTAAATTATTGGAGCGCTAGGAGCATTTCGAACATAAAAGAAATTTCGATATGATCTGAATAATTGAATGCTGACTTTCAAAGTAAAATTGAACAACTTTGGTCCTTTGTTCTGTGCTGAGCCTTTCCATCATAAATTTCCCAAGTATTATTTAGTTAATTCTGTAGACGAAAAAAAAAAACTTAAAAGAGGTATTCACTGATCAAATCTTAACGTTACTTATGCGCCACCCTATAGAATGTTACTCATATGTTTATTTATTAAACACAACTTGAAAGAACCAGCTCTAATTAGTGTGCATTTGAAAAGGTGTGCTCAAATTGTACAATTTCTTACGGAAAAAATAAGATAATCTCTTCAGCTATATATGGAAAAAAGAGTATTGTGAAATGTCCAAAAATGTTTATAAGGCTAAATAATGACTTGAATTATAATGTTTAACGTACTGGCGGACTCAGTTCTTACGTTTTCAAATACCTTGAGATAAATTTCGCACACGTATCCTTCCATGCATTACATTTTATCCATATGAAATGATCTTTGTGTATCCTTAGGCATATGAGTAAAAGCATAATAAAAGCATACAAAAACTCATTGAATATTAGAAGCTCGTTCTTATCTCTCTAGAGATGTAACGTAAATCGTTTTTGTTTATTCATCTGTTAACGTGGAACTGTCAATCTTTGTAAATCTGTCAATGGATTGTCACTTATAACGCAAATCATAAAGTACACAAAGTTATATTACGATACAATATGTGCGAAGCATCACAAATATTTAAGCATGATTATAACAGAAACAAGGTGTCTTAATTTCTTTCTCCGTGGTGTTTGAAGGAAAGGCGGCCTTGCGATGGTTATGGATGTTAGGTGTCATTTTGATGTATGTTCAGTGCACAAATGGTGGATGATGGGTTGTGATTAATAATTAACGTTGATGCTTGATATTTTTCAATAAATGTATTCTTTAGAATATTTTAATGTTATTTATTACTTTTTTAATTTTACTCTCTTTGGAAGTGTTAACTTTATTTTAATCATTTCAGCTTCATTCAAGTTACTCGAAACTCCCCCTTTGCGTTAACTGTAGGAACTGCCGCGCATTTTATTTAAGTGGTAAATTAATATTTGAAAATCGGAAAAATTTTCCCAACACATTATGCCGTTATTGTTGGTTGTTAGTTATCACAGTTCCGGCATGATTGCACGGAGGTTTTGTATCTTTATCTTTATTAAAAACGTTTTGCCATCCGTTTCTAACGCCGCACTTGTTCATTGGTCACATTTGTGTTACTCTTGTTGTTCTTGAGAAAACGGAAAGCAATTAGATTTTTCAGTACAAGGCAACGCAATGGTACAGAAAGCTGCCAAATTGTACCATCAGGAATGTTTACGAAAAATAACAATTACAAATTAAAATAGAGTTTAACATCTGCGGCCACAATTTTAATGTTCCAGAACATTCGCACGAAAACTGTTAAATGAAAAACATTTGGAAATCGTCATATTTGTAGAATAAAAAAGGTATCCATTTAGGATGGTAGTAAAGTAAAGAAATTTAGTTGGTAGACGTTTTCTTTCTTCTTTAGTTAGTATAGCGGCTCGTTGAGGATATTTAATTCAAAATCAAATCGCTCCATGCGGTCAAAAATGTCAACGGATTTATTGAAATGGAAAGTAATTTCTAATAAAAAAAAAGAAAAAAATTGAAGGACAGGACAGAAATGCAATGGGAAATAAAATGTAGAAATTAAACACATTTCCATAAATGTTTGGAAAGTCCAGATGCATTAATATTGTAGGTATTTACTGAATATGGTTGATTTATAGATAAAAGCGCTTTGAAATGAGTACAAGATTTTGTTTTTGATCGATTTGTGAGGTACCGCCAGTAAAGAACTTTCAGTCAGATGAACAGATTTATTAATACCTTCACTCAAAGTCCCTTTGCGTTTACGCAAGAGTATAAAGGGTGCCAAAAGAGCTGCGACGAACCATTAGAAACGATGAGGAAATTCATATTCATTTTTAGACATTAAGAATATGTCATCATCGGACATATGACTGGGAGGTACCGTAAGAGTAGTGGCTAGTTTTTCGATTTTTGTTAAATTTTACCAAGCATTATAAGTCCATGTGATGGATGAAAGTCTGGATTTCATCCGTTTACCAGCTACAAAATTTTTCGTAGGAATGCCAGAGACGACTTGGCAATGCAATTCATTTTCGACGTTTCCATATGGTCAATTGCAAACCCAGCATTGACATGGCAATATAAAGGGAGGCGCATAAGTAACGTTAACGGCCACTATATTGAATGCATCATTTGGTTTTAATACGTGAACTAATAGCATCTTATATGGGCAAAGATGTAACATATGTAAAATTCTTTGCAAAGACCGCATAGACATCTTTAACTGCTCAGAACGCTGCCTGGTGGAAGTTTCGGGGTTTTCCTCAATACTTGCTTGCACTCAAGCAATGGTCACTTCATTTCGAACTGCACGAGGTCTACCAGCACGCGGAAGATCACAGACAGCCCCTTGTTGCCCAAAACGCTAAGCCAATCGGTAAATTGTTGGAGCGCTAGGAGCATTTCGAACATGAAAGAAATTTCAATATGATCAGAATAATCGAATGCTGACTTTTAAAGTAAAATTGAACAACTTTGGTTTTTTATTCTGTGCTGAGACTTTCCATCATAAATTTTCCAATTATTATTTAGTTAATTCTGTAAAGAGGCGAAAAAACAAGACTTAAACAAAAAATGTATTCATTGAACAAATCTTAGCGTTACTTATGCGCCACCCTATATTAGTTTATATTTTAAGAAGAAGCAAAGTTGCAAAATGTTTGAGACAGTTGTCTAGGTTAGTAGTCAAGCATATCGAAACACATTTCATCAAAACATAAAAAAATAAGGTAAAATTTCACATTCGACTTTCGATTATTTTTTTATGTTGATACATTCGTCCCGAATATATGTTGACGGTTTTATCCATATAGTATGTTTAGTTCGTATGTGAGAGGCATAAATAAGACAAGTGTTTTGCGTGTTCGGCGATTTTCTGCTATCGAAAAAAATGGATCAAAGAAGTTGCCTCAAATTTTGTGTAAAAAATGGAATTAAGTGCTCGAAAACACTTGAAATGTTGACAGTTGCATACGGCGAGAGTGCTCTGAGTCAAAAAAATGTTTACAAGTGGTACAAGCTTTTCACAGAAGGTCGAGAAGATGTGAATAACAACGCTCGCTCTGGACCCCCCAGCACATCAACAACCGATGAAAATGTTGAGAAAATGAAGAAAAGTTGTTGTGAAGAATCGTCGAATCACAATAAGAGAAGTTGGTGAGAATGTCGGTTGGCTCATGTCATGCAATTTATTGGGAAATTTTGAGCATGAAGCGTGTGGCAGCGAAGTTCGTTCCAAAACTGCTGAATTTTGACCAAAAACAACATCGCATTAGCATCGCTCAGGAATTGTTGAATGTCGTCAACGATGATCCAAATTTGCTTAAAAGGGTCATAACTGGTGACGAATCATGGGTATATCGTATGGTTATGACATCGAAACCAAAGCTTGATCGTCCCTACGGAAGAGTCCAGAAGAGCCAAGACCAAAAAAAAAAAAAAACACGCCTATTTCCAGGTTTTGCTCACTGTTTTCTTTGATTACCATGGCGTAGTGTATCAGGAGTTCTTGCCGTAAGGTCGTATGGTAAATAAGGAGTACTACCTTGAAGTTATGCATCGTTTGCGTGAAGCAATACGAAAAAAACGTCCGGAATTGTGAAAAAAAAAATCATGACTTTTGCATCTTGATAATGCACCTGCTGACTCATCTTTGCTTGTAAGAGATTTTTTGGTCAAAAACAACACCGTTATCATGCGTCAGCCACCGTATTCACCAGATTTGATCCTCTATGACTTTTTGCCGTTCCCAAAATTGAAGAGACCCATGAAAGAACGGCGTTTTTCGACGATTGAGGAGATAAAAAAGGGAACGCTGAGAGAGCTCAAGGACATGCCAAAAAGTGCATATTAGAACTGCTTCGAGGATTGGAAAAAACGCTGGCACAACTATATTATATCTGAGGGGCACTACTTTATGGGAGATAAAGTAGAAATTGATGATATTCACATAAGTTTTTGAACACACCTCGTATACTTTAAATGCTTGCTTTAGTGTTGTACAGCTTTTGCCGTATAAAGTGTTATACACCTTCAATTCTTCGGAAGATATAAAATTAGGAATTTTCACTGAAAAAATAGCAAGAAACATTCAGGCCGGTGAACCGATTTACGTATACCTTCACCCAACGTCCCTTTGCGTTGGCGCAAGAGTGTGGACTATGCCATAAGTGGTGCGGTGAGTTGCTTAGTTCCCATCCAATACTGCTCTAAATTAGAGGTCAAAAGTAGAACCAAAATTATAACCTCCTGAAGTTCTCCTTTTAGAAATTATAAATGGATCTCTGATTTTTGCTTAATCGACCCATTTTGCAGGTTTGGTATTCTAAGTAGGTTGGCAACGCAGATAATTTTTATTGGCAATACTGAATTTGTTAAAGGCTGATGCGTGCTAAATTATATTGAATTTGTTCATATTGAAATTAGGGAATTTGCATGGGAAGTAGCAAAACGGCCTGGCTATCCCAACGATATTTTCCAAATTTTGCAATACAATTGGTAAAAATTTAAGTAACTGCAATACAGAAATTTGACATTACATGGGAAAAACTAAATTTCGCTTATCGGCCACCAAAAGGGGCGTGGCAATGCGATCCATTTCCATTATCAGAACTTAGCTCGTTAAGCGCATAATGTAAGCCACATTTGGCTGAATAAAGTACAACTGCTTGAAAGACAAGAATCTAGAAAATATACTGGTTTAAATCGGTTATTTGTATGGGATATACCAGAATGGACTTGGTTGGATTTTTTTCGAGTGCTGCTGAGTAATAAAGGGTGCACCAACAAGAACGCAAGATTTAAATTTTAAATAAAACACAGATATTTAAAAAAAAATCGTGAAAATTTATTATATCGTAAGGTAGACAGAATGAGGTTATGTATGGAACAACACATCGGACAGATGGCCGCCACGGCTTTGCTGGCACACACGCGATCTTTTAATGAAATTTTCAATGACCGTTTTGCATTAATGCTGCGGTATTTCATTAATGAAGCGTCCAATTTCCTTTTTTAAGAGTTGAGTCGTCGTCGGCTTATTCGCGTAAACCATCGATTTCAAAAAACACCAAAGAAAAAAGTCTAATGCTGTTAATTCGCACAAACAAGGCGGCCAATTCTGGTCTCCAAAATGATGACTGATGCAGCAATTGAATTGTTTCTCTGGCTGTATGACATGTGGCGCCGTCTTGTTCAAACCACATGCCCTTCACATTCATTTCTTCATTCTAGGCACGAAAAAACTGATTATCATTTCACGATACCGAACACCATTGACTGTTTGCGCTTGACATGCCTCATTTTCATAAAAAAAGGTCCAATAATTCCTCCAGCCCAAAATCCACACCACATAGTGACACGTTGAGAATGCATTTGCCTGTGGTGAATCACTCGAGGATTTTCCTCACCCCAAATGCGACAATTCTGTCTATTGACGATGCCATCAAGATGGAAATGGGTCTCGTCACTGAAGATGATTTTATTGGCAAAATCAGCATTTTCATGTTGTCTCTGCAATACCCACCACACCACACCCACCACAGACACCAATTTGCTGAACTCGGTGTCGAATTGAGGTGGATGGATTTCGAGCGAAATCATCACGTACAGCTGCGACCTTTTCGGTCGATCGACCTGGTCGAAGGCGCGTTGTTGTCTTTACGTCACTAACAGACCCAGTTTTGGCAAATTTATCCATTAATCTTTTTACAGTTGGCTCTTTTGGAGCATTATTGTGACCCCAAATTAATCGCAATTTACGAACTGTAGCCGCAAAACTTTCACCATATTGGTAAAACAATTTCACAATGAGAATGCGTTGTTCATTCGTGTAGCGCTCCATTTTTACTAACCTCGTACCTTCTACTGGCAAACAGTAACAATTTTTCAAATGTCAAACAATGACACTTCGAATGGCGCCAAATTTAAATCTTGCGTTCTTGTTGGGATACTATTTATAAGCCAATACAATGGACAATGGAGAGATTGATTTCCGGAAAATTCCTCAATTTTTATCGGAGTTACAAGGAGCGACGTGGTCAATCGGTCGATGGTCGATGGAGTATTGTTTATCGTATATCGTTTTTTTTTTTTTTGTATATCGTCTGTATATGTGTATATATAGGTATATGTATATCGTAATAATAAATTTTGTTGACAACACTGGTGTTCGTTGACCCACAACAATTCGCAATGAGTGCAACACGAGCTGGTTATTATTAAAGTTGTGCTTATGTTGATTAATGTGGAATTGTGAGCTTACTTTTTCATTCACCTAGATTTTTTGCTTAGTGTTAATGAAAGCAAGTCTGGGTGATTGAACTTTGAATGCACAATCACATTAAGTTCTTGCCGATTGAGCTTCCGCTTGAACAGCAAGAATTACTCTTTGGTTTTCGGTCACACATGGCATAGGCAAATATAGTTTAGGGTAGGTTAAGGTTTTGATATAAATAAAGATGACACACCAGGTGGTGAGGTCGCTCCATTGTGTTTCATTCTTTCCTGGGGCTAGATGAAATAAGATAGCAAACCGCAACACGAAGGGACACCGTAGAGTCCTACTGTAATCACACAACACTGTGATCCAAAAAGTCCCTACGAAGATACACAGCAAATTAAATAACTGCCGCCTACGAGTGAGAAGATATAGGAAACAAATTGAATTTCGAAAAATCTCTCAATTTGTAATGGAGATACCGTTTATCGATGTAGCTAATTAATCAGAAAAGTTAACTTTGTAAAACGGAAAATTTTGCTTTATAAAAACAATCTAATTTTTTTAATTCTCTAAAGCCAGCCTCCCTCTCCCAAATATAATGTAATTCCGAGAATTCTGTCTTATAACAAGAATATCTACTTTATATTATTATTACTTTACACTAAAGTGCCTTTTTCGCAGAAAAATGCTGGGAAAAGATGTCTGTCTACGCAAAGATTTCACCACAAAGGCAACTCCCATTCTAGCATTCAACTGCAACCATTATTCATTTAGGGCTCTTCCCAAATGGCACAACCGGAACCTCCCTCCCTGCATACCCGCACCTACATGGGAGACAGAGTACGGTTACTTTCGTACGTGTCCTCGTTGAATGATGGAAATTTGATTTCACAACATGAATCTGCAATTTTTCATTTGATTTCTGTTCAATCATTGGAATGATGGCTGGCATTTGATTTTTGAGTATTATCATTCTTTCTCACCCTCCATGTGAATATCTTATCAATATTCTTTTCACTTCAGCTTTTTTTTTATCAGCTTTGACGGCACGCGTGTATGAGTGGTGATTGTGTTTGTTCGTCTAAAAGATTTGTCAACTGTTCCCCGGGGGGAATTCACCAATAACATTATGGGATTGTAGTCATATTTTTAAGGGGATAGCTGTTTTGTTGTTGCCACTGCTGTTGGTTACTACAATTGGTGATACAATTGTTTCCATTACTGTTGTTGTTGTTGTCGTCGTTGTTGCAGCTTTTGTTGCTGTCAACGCATATATATACGAAAATTGCCAAAACAATGGGGAAAAATGTTAGAAATACGTGAATAAAATATATAAATATTAAATCGCAAATATAAATATGCGAATTTTTGGATATCCGTCATGATGATTTTTGGTTACTGCTCGTTGGGTCGGTGTGATGTTTCTTTATTCGTTTCGACAATTTGAAATCACTTAAATTTTTTTTATTCTTTTTTTTAGTTTTTTCTGCTTGCAGCGATGTTTCATCGTGAAGAGTAGTTAGTTTGGCAGTGGCACAACTGCTTGCCGACACATGTATTTGATTTTATCTCCATGGCTGTTAGACAGAAATGGGTTATGCACTGGCACCACATGATTTTCCATCATTTGTCATTTGATGCCAATGAAGAACGCTAAACATTGATTTTGTCTTAAATGGAATCAATTGAAAACATCTCAATGAATTTTAAATTCAATCAGTATGTGAACATTTGCCTCAAAGGAATGAAGAAAGAAAAGAAGAGTGGATCGGTAGAAGTTCTCTGTGTTGGTTTACAACACCAGTGCAAACTTTTCTGTCGATCTGAAAAATTACCCCCCTTGCGACTTTAATAACGTAAGAATTGATCAAACTATTCTTTATTTCACCGGTTAAGTCGTTTTTATGTCAAAACGCGTAGGTCGGTTTTTCCGTTGTGGAAAGTAAGTAACCTTGAAACCTTGATTTATAAAGTCGATTATTCAATTATTATTGATTATTGAATTGACAACCATATGCTTATATGTTGATATCTTAGTTTGAAGACAACTTTAAGATGTTAAATACATAGAATCTTTTGTTTTCTTTATTGCTTTGAATATTGATAGTTATAAAACGATATTTTAATAATTTAATAATTTAAACCAAAACAAATTTAAAACCTCAGCTTATGTAGACTTTATAGAGGCGAGTTAGCAATACTGCGAATATTACATTATTTGCAATATTTTAAGAAAAAAAGCACAAATACAGGGTGGCACAATAGAACGTGCATATTTAAAAAATAAATTAAAAATTAAATACAAAAGCTATCGTTAAAATAAATCTAAGGCATTGTAGAGTAATAAATGGAGTTTATTTTTCAAAAATAACATCATCTAAATGGTGACGCTCTCTACGACGGCACTCCTCTAACCGCAAACGAAAATTATTGAAAACTTTCTTCAGTAATACTGGTGTAATGGCTGCCATTTCACCACGGATATTCTCCTTGAGCTGAACGATGTTTCTTGGATTATTACTGTATGGGTAGACATTGTGTTTGAGGTATCCCCACAAAAAAAAAGTCAAGAGGCGTCAAGTCTGGACTACGGGGGAGCCATGGGATATCACCTCTTTTTGAAATCAGTCTGCCAGGGAACATCTGCTTCACCACCGCCATGGAGTCATTTGATGTGTGACAGGTAGCTGCATCTTGTTGAAACCAAGTTCTGGAATTCACTATTTTTGAACTTTCAATTTCTGGAGCCAAAACTCCGCCCAACATCTCAACATAGCGTTCCGTATTAACCGTGACGTTTTGACCCCGCGCATTTTCGAAGAAAAAAGGACCAATTATTCCTCTGCCAGAGATTGCTGCCCATACTGTCACTTTAGGACTATGCAATGGTTTCTGGTGTTTGATTTTGGAATTTTCACTGTTCCAGTAACGATTTTGACGGTTTACGAACCCATTCATAAGGAAATGAGCCTCGTTAGAGAAAAAGGATATTGTCAAAATTGGAAAATCGATTAAGCATTTCATTAGCATATGCGAGCCTTGCTATGAAGTCAGACTCTTTCAATTCTTGTGTTAATTGCAGCTTATATGGATGCAGTTTAAGATCCAATGTTAAAATTCGTTGCAAAATTCGTCGCGATAATTGTAAGACAGGCGATATCTTGCGAGTCAACATTTGTGGATTTCCTCGTACTGACTCCATAACTCTCTCAACATTGTCTTCGGTCCTAGATGTTCTTGGGCGACCATTTGCTTGTGGTTTAAATGTTGAACCGGTCTCTTCAAAACGCTTTACCCATATTTTAATTAAATTAGCACTCGGAGCTTCACTAATTCGCCATAGTACATATTCAGCACAATATGGTCGCCTAGTAGCAATATATGTACGAGAGTTCTCGCGCGCACGCAAAATGCGCGACACTTCCCGTCGAAGTGATTCATAGCGACCAAAACTCCATGAGCCCGCCAACCCAACGATGTAGGCGCCCCCCGCCCGCGCCTTTTCTACAGCGCAAAAAAAGATGATGCAATATGCACGGTCTATTGCTCCACCCGTTATATTAACTGAAAATTAATACAGGTATTTATGAGCAATTCTCTCATTTTACTTATTTTCTGATCAAATATTATTGTTGGGCATAAGTGTCCTTATTATTTTTCACATCACTGTATATATATATATATTTAGAATGGAGATTACTTCTCGATTTATTTTCTAAATCAGAAGTTCTTCTACGTTGTGTAACAAATAAGTTTTAAGCAAAGTTTTAAACGAAGAAATTCTCGTTTCAGCCTTATTACGCTCAGATTGCTACTATTTCTTGCGTTAAAATTGTTTGGATTTCTGGTAAACTTTATAGTATGATGTCCTATACTACGAACACATTTAAAAGCGTATAATAAAAGCTGCAGTTTAAAGATTCCGCATATTGGCAAAATCGTCGGAAAAACATCTTTATATAAGGAAAGATTCAAAAATGTCACAGGAAGATTTGCCACTATTTTCAGTGCCTTTGACTGAAACCTTTGCAAAGATTTTAATTCACTACTTTTCCCATATCCGTATACAACAGTCAAGTAATTGAAGTTGCTTTGGATCAACGTCTTATACACCAATAATCTAGTATTTCGGTCAAATTTATTCTTGAATTTACATAGTCCTGCCATATGTTCTGTTACACAATTTCCAGCGCTTATCGTTCAAAACTTCTTGCGGGAATAGAACCGTTAACTTTTTTTTTCAGAACACATGCACTGATTAGTGAATAATACTAGTCAGTTTGGTTTCAGTTTGCAATCTATTAACATGGAGTGGGGCGTTAAAGAGAATCGAGTCGGCGTAATAGCGTTGCATAAGTGCGGAAAGAGTGCTGGCCAAATTTTCGAGTTGATAAAACCACTCGGAATATCAAGAATGTTCGTTTATCGTGCTATTGCTCGCTTCGGCGAATTGTCTGGAGTAGAAGACAGGCCAAAAAGTGGTCGCCCGCGCGTTGTCCGTACGAGTGCGGTAGTAAAGGCAGTGCGTGAAAGAATTCGGAGAAATCCCCTTAGAAAGCAGAAAATCATGTCCAAGGAATTGGATATATCAACCAGATCCATATCTAGGCTGATTCGGGATGATCTGCATATGAAAGCCTATCGTCGGTCCACGGGGCATCTTCTAACTCCTCAGCTAAAAAAAATTAGGCTGGAAGATGCAAGCGACTTTTGCAGTGGCACGCGGATAATGGCCATGAAAACATTCTCCATGAGAAAATTTTTACCGTGGAAGAAGTTTCCAACAAACAAAATGACAAGATTTATGCCACTTCATCTAAGGAAGCGAATAAAGTTGTTCCAAGGGTTCAACGTGGCCATCATCCCTCTTCCGTAATGGTTTGGTGGGGGGTCTCCCACCATGGTGTCACATCCCTCCATTTCTGTGAAAAGGACGTAAAAACTGGTGCAAAGGTTTACCAAAAAGATGTGTTAGAGGGTGTTGTGAAGGGTTTGACCAATACCCTTTTCAATGGACGTAGATGGATCTTCCAACAGGACTCTGCTCCTGCGCACAAAGCTAAAACCACGCAGGAGTGGCTCAGAGTCAATATTCCTGGCTTTATAGCAGCAGAAGATTGGCCATCAGGGAGTCCAGATCTCAATCCACTGGATTATGCTTTGTGGTCGGAATTGGAGAATATGTTTTGCAAGACTTCCCACAGAAATTTGGGAAGCCTTAAAACAGCATTAACCAGAGCAGCGTCCTCGATCTCCATGGAAATCGTACGTGCGGCTATAGCCCAATGGCCACACCGTTTGAAACCTTGTGTTAAAGCAAAAGGCGGCCATTTCGAGTGAATACAATTTTTTTTAATAACCAATATTGTCTTCTAATAAATGAAATAATTTTGAATACAATATGAATATTGGTTTTTTTTATCGCGTTTTATATTTGTAACAGAACATATGGCAGGACTAGGTATATGTATAACAATCCGAGAGCTTGCGCTGACTTCATTTTCAAGTGTTGAATGTGATGATCCCAAGAAAGGTTACTTTGAAGGTATAAGCCTAAGTATTTTATAGCATTGACTTCTCCGATTTCTTTGCCGTCGACATGGACAACTAAGTTGCTACTGTGAACATTCTATGGCCTAAAACGTATATGGTTTGTTCTATCAGGGCTTAAAAATACTGTATTTATTCGTGCAAATTCTGATACGGGAGAAAAAATTACGTTCTATATAAGCTTCAACTACAGTTTCAAAACGGTAGGGATAAATCAGACATATATCGTCAGCATATATGAACAGCTTGCCTGTTAACCCAAGGTTTATTTTGTCATTTATAAATATTTTAAATAAGGGAGGTCCAAGAACACTACCTCGATGCACACCATGTTCAGCATGAGCCAAGTTACTTTTATGATCACCTATACTGCCTTCGTTTGTTTGTAGTTTTCAGTAATTTGATGTTATGCAATTTTGTATTAGAATTAATCCTATCAATTAATTCCTTCAGTGTTTTATTGGGCATAATTATACATTCGGATAAAGAAATAAAGGAATACTTATTTTGATACGGCAAAAATTATAACGCACAGAACAAGGAGTTTAAAGTATCAACTATTTTTTGAGCAAATCTGTTTCTTGACTTTTAAGTCGATAGATCGAAGTCTGCCGGTCAGACTGGCTGGCTGGTTGGCCTATAGCCATGATAATTGTCGTAAATATTTATTAAACTAATTGATAGTCATGATAACTGTCGTAAATATTTACTACACTGCCTATTTTGCCATTTAATCCGCATCAGAGGCTCATCAACACAAACAGATATAGCCAGCTGAAATCCATTATTTTTGTACGACATTGAAGACTTCACTTAGCGTAGTTAGAGTAGTCCAATGTAGATTCAATATGCACCGTTTTGTCCGGTGACTTGTTGCCATTTTCAAGGGAATTTTATTACCCATTACTTCTAGCGAATCACTGTCAATGTGTGTGGCCTTGGATTGTCCCGATGGAACTCAAGTATATTCCTATAAGCTGGCTGCTACTGACCAGTTGCTTCCCTCAAGCGGTGTAATTGTTGACAATGCAGGTCAGGATTAACAGTTTGCCCGTACGTTAGTAGCTCATAGAAGGTGATTCCCTGACAAAGAATAACAAATGTACTGCAATACAATCCTAGTTATGCCACGGTTTGTCCTGAATTACCTCGTTTCGACTACAACCGTTTTCTCTTGACATTGACCAAATTACTTCCTTTTCACCACCAGTTTCACAAATGAGTCGATTCTGTTGCAATACAGCATCGATTCCTAGATGGAAATTCGGTTCATGAGGTTTTTTGTGTTACATGTATTGAGCTCGTGTTTGTATCCAGCTTTATTCAATTGACTCTGAACGGTGCTTTTTGCTGTGCTTAGCTCCTGAAAAATTGCAACAATCCGTACTTGATGGACGGATTCCACGATTTCCATTATTCTATCGATAATTTTCAACAATTGGCCATATAGAGCCTGGTGCATTTTTGACTTTTAAACTGCTGTAACAAAATCGACGACACCAAAATTGTACTTGGCTGGCTGTTACAATATAGAGACATTAACTCTGTTCACATTTTCAGTCTCTTGACTTATGTTTTACCATTTATCGAAGAAAATATTGAAAATATATGGAAATAATATGGAAAATAATAATGAAAAGTACTGTAAAATATAAGGAAAATATGGTGTACTTTCTCTTTACTGGTGTTCATTTTTGATGAGCGCTCTTTCTAGTGCAATCTAGTCTATACAAAGTGAGATACCATGATACAAAATAATGTCCCAACAAGAACGCAAGATTTAAATTTGGCGCCATTCGAAGTGTCATTGTTTGACATTTGAACAATTGTTATTGTTTGCTAGTAGAAGGTACGAGCTTAGTAAAAATGGAGCGCTACACGAATGAACAACGCATTCTCATTGTGAAATTGTTTTACCAAAATGGTGAAAGTTTTGCGACTACAGTTCGCAAATTACGATCCATTTGGGGTCACAATGATGATCCAAAAGAAACAACTGTAAAGAGATTAATGGATAAATTTGCCAAAACTGGGTCTGTTAGTGATGTAAAGACAACAACGCGCCTTCGACCAGGTTGATCGACCGAAAATGTCGCAGCTGTACGTGATGATGTCCTCAAACTCCATCCACCTCAATTCGACACCGAGCTCAGCAAATTGGTGTCTCCAAATCCACTATGCAGTGAATTTTGACGAAAGATTTGCATCTTAATGCACACAAAGTTTAATTGAATCAGGAACTGAAACCAGCTGACCATGGACAGCGAAGGGAGTTCGTTAATTGGGTATTGGAGAGACAACATGAAAATGCTGATTTTGCAGATAAAATCATCTTCAGTGACGAGATCTATTTCCATCGTGAAGGCTTCGTCAATAGGCAGAATTGTCGCATCTGGGGTGAGGAAAATCCTCGAATGATTCATGAGAAGCAAATGCATCCTTAACGTGTCACTGTGTGATGTTGATTTTGGGCTGGAGGAATCATTGGACCTTTTTTTTATTAAAATGGAGCATGTCAAGCGCAAACAGTCAATGGTGTTTGGTATCGTGAAATGATAACCAGTTTTTCCGTGCCTAGAATTGAAGAAATGAATGTGGAGGGCATGTGGTTTCAACAAGACGGCGCCACATGTCATACAGCCAGAGAAACAATTCAATTGCTGCATCAGTCATTTCCCGGTCGTGTTATTTCGCGTTTTGGAGACCAGAATTGACAGCCTAGATCGTGCGATTTTACACCATAGACTTTTTTACTTGGGGTTTTGTGAAGTCGATGGTTTACGTGAATAAGCCGACGACGACTCAAGTCTTAAAAGAGGAAATTGGGCGCTTCATTATTGAAATACCGCAGCATTAATGCAAAACGGTCATTGAAAATTTCATTAAAAGATCGCGTGTATGCCAGCAAAGCCGCGGCGGCCATCTGCCCGATGTGTTGTTCCATACGTAACATTATTCTGCCTACTTTACGATATAATAAAGTTTCATTATGTTTTTTGAAATATCTGTGTTTTATTTAAAATTAAAATCTTGCGTTCTTGTTGGGACACAATGAAATTTGGCATACATTAAGCAAAGAGCACAACAACCCTTTTCTAAAATGAAATTGAACTAAGTAGCCAAGGCTCTTCTACTACAGCTCATACAAAGTGAAAACTACACAAATTCAACATTTGCCTTTAATTATTAGTTTTTAGTTAGCGGTAATCTTTCGTTATAAAATGGTAAAATTTTATTTGCAAAACTGTGAAAAATTTTCTTCTCCGGTTCCTCCCATATAAATGTTAATTCTATACTATCGCTTCACCTCAGTTCTCCCTGCAATCATAAACTATTGCACCTATGTAATATGACATTGAGTGAACGTATTTGCAAGTTAGTCTACTTGACTAAAATTTCTGTACTGTGGCTTAGTTGACTAGGCTAACTTAATCTGCCTATGCCTATAGTGGTCTGCATAAAAATTTGATCATTGAACTATATTTAGACCAATTGCAGAGCTTAATTAAGGTAATAATAATAATAATATAATGTTGTATTGATCCTACATTTCGATCCTGGATTATAATGTACTACTAACATTTATGAACTCTCTCCATCTCCATTTTCCTCCATATTCACGAATTACCCCATACGAGTATGAGACATTTTACTTTATTAGTTGACAATGACTTTGTAGACTTCAATATCAGTTTGTGTTCATCGGCATATTCAAAGGATGTCAAACATTATAAGTTTTGTGAAGTGACATGGTTAACTTGACAACACAACTTCAATTATGTAACTTTAGGTAATGTCAGTCAATATCAATGAAATTTCTACGAACATACAGTAGCCACCTATCTACATTCATACACACAAAGAAATACATCCTCACGATGTGAGCCGCACACAAGGACGACATTGTAGTGATATGAAAGGATGTCACATAGCCCCAGAAAAAAAACCAAACCAAGCAAATAATTTCGAAAATTGAATTTTACATTATGTCCTCGAACAAACAAAGCCATAGAATTTATGAAAGGATACAATGGCATTAAAGAAAGCATGACAAAAAGGAGAAAGATGTAATATTAGAAAGTAAAAGTGGGAATTAACAAACATCACTTGTGAGATAACCGTGGTTTTTGCTATACTTAGAAATCGGAAGAATCCATACTTGATGGACGGAATTCACAATTTCCACAGCCTGATGAATTTGAGATAACCGTCATTAGCACAGACGGCTATCGTTCGCATGATCCCGTGTTTAATCCCTATACAGTCACCTATCATTATTTACATTCAAAGCCTTTCTAAGGCAAAGGGGACAGATTCTAAATATATGATTGAAAGTGATATCAATATATTATATCTGTCAACATTATTAAACCTTGCCGTTAAATCCTAATAACATCGTCAAATCAAATCCAAAAATGAAATCATCAACATCATCCCCCATAGGAAGGGTTGTCAATTCTGCCTGTAACAATTGAAAATATTTCTCTGAGATCCCATACAGTATATATATTTTAACAATCGTAGGAATTTGTATCAACAGATGAACATCTGTCCGCATGTTAATTCAAATTTCATTAGTGGCTGAAAGGCTTATGCTGATAAACTGGAGTTTCGAACGTAAATATCATAGTCATGGATAGTTTAAATTTGAAATTTGAAAATAAAAACATAGCTGCTCCTACTTAAGATCGACATCCACTCTGGCAAAATGAAAACTTCTTGCCACCTTTTTTTAGTAATTTACCAATTTTGTTGTTATTTAAAGGCAGTATTTGAATATTTATCCAATTTCATAGAAACCAACAAAGAAATGCCAGTCAGATGAACTGTCTTTTATATACCATTACCCACCGTCCATTTGGCATTGGTGCAAAAATGAGAGTGTTGACATTTCGGTTCTTATCAAAAGATACTTTGGATTAGATCAAAATGCAAGAGGCGATTATATAATTATCAGGCAACTCTCTGAAGTTCTCCGGTTAGCAATTTTTGAGGGACAATTGATTTCAGCCAATTTGTATGACGATGCGGCTCATTTTCATTCGCAGAACTAAATTCACTAAACGCCTGAAGCCTGATAAGTCATATGGAATTTTTGGAATTGGTCAACAAATATGAAACTAGAACTATATGAGTTCAATTAGTTAATTCGAGTAGTTATTTGGTCGATTTTTTCAACTGTAATTACAAATTATAATGCAGGACTATCGACAATAATGCAAGTAACTGCAGTCCGCGAATCACGGATTGCAGAGGAAATATAAAATCACAACAAATCGGTCACAACTCCTCCCAATTTCATACTCAGAACTTAGGCCGTGGAATGCATGATGTGTTAAAGCTTTAAATGATTTCAATACAACACTTTGAAAAACATAAATGGCAAAAATATTAATTAAATCGGTTACTCAAGTGGTAAGTGGAAGGGGCTCTGTTACTTGATCATTTCTCTCAAGATTTACATGGAATTATGGATCAAAATTTATGCTATTGCAGCCTATTAATAACAAGAAATTTAATTTCGAAAAGTCGCCTAATTTGCATGGGAAGCACTAGAAGGGTTGTGATTCCACCCTCTTCTTTCATTTTAAGAATTTATACCAAGCGCATAATGTGTGCTAAAGTTGACTGAATCCGCTGTAACTGCTTGAAGAATAGATATACAGATTAAATTAAATGAAATAAAATAAATGGTGACTTTTTAATCGTAGTTTTTTTTTAATCGTATAAAACACTCAAATTTTCATCATATATTAAAACTTTTTTATTGGAATCGATCAACTGGTCTTGGCATTTAATTTTTAAAGATAATTTTATATAAATGTTGTCCGCGGCTCCGTCTCAAAATGTCCGTTCGGAAGATCCAATTTTCCGTCACTTTTTCGAGCATTTCGGCCTCTATTCCACGAATAACGCTTGTTATGTTATCCTGTAAGGCTATAATACTGTTCGGCTTGCCCACATTGACTAACGACTTGATATAACCCCACAAATAATAATCAAGAGGCGTTAAATCGCAAGATCTTGGGGGCCACATCGAGAGATAAGCTGCTCACCAAATTCATCCCTCAACATATCCATTGTTTCACGAGCAGTGTGGCATGTTGCACCATCCTGATGAAACCACATGTCAATCTCGTTCAACTCAGCCAATTGGGGCAAAAAAGAAATCGCGTATCATGGCTCGATTTCGTTCGCCGTTGGCGGTAACGTTTTTTCCAGCCCATAAACCACACCAGACTGTCGATTTTCAGGATGCATCGGTAATTCATGGCTGTTAATCAATCCAGATGCGACAGTTTTGTTTGTTTACGTATCCGTTCAGCAAGATATGAGCCTCATCGCTGAACACAATTTTTCAATAATATAGCGGATTTTCATTGAGCTTTGTAAGGCCCATCCACCAAAAATTAGACGTTGTGGTAGGTCACTCGGCTTCATATCGACGTACAAAATTTTCCTTGTGGTTGAGTAACACATGCTCAATCGCTGAGAATGGCGACGAATTGACATTTACGATCGTCATTAACACTGGTCGCTATGGCTACAATATTTTCTTCGGTACGCACTCTTCGCATGCGAGTCGATAGTTTTGTGTCCAACAAAGTAAATTTGTTGCGAAATTATGTTCGATTATGACGACCATAAACTGATCGCATCAAACGATGCCCATTTGTCACATAGCACGAATTTTGATAATAAATTCCAACGATTTGTAATCGTTGCTCGTTTGTTAGTCTTTGTATGATGAAATGGTAGAGTATACTGTACACTTTTCACTTTCACAGATGCTGTTTGGACGCCATTACCAACCAGTGCTGCCAACCTGAAAAACTTAAGTCTTAAAAAATCACCCTATACAAGAATGGACTCTGTTACTGGATCAATTTCTCTCAAGATTTACATAGAAATATGAGTCAAAATCTATTCTATTGCATTTTGGAGGGTCGCCCAATTTGCATTGGAAGCACTAGAATTGTTGCGGTGCCACCTTCAATTTTCATTCTCGGACCTTAGACCAAGCGCATAATGTGTGCTAAAGTTGACTGAATCTATTATATTTGCTTGGAAGATAGATGATATATGGATTAAATTAAATGAAATAAAATGTATGGACTAAAATGGCCAAAAGCGCTGGTCTAAAAAGACTGTCAGCTGTTAAGTACCTGTCATCTAAAGTGTTATTTATTTAGGAAAAGGTTTGCCATTTACGAATATGAATCGTTAACCAATCGAAGAACGCGTCAAAAACGACTAAAACTTACTATAAATGTGTTGATTCAAACGTGGGCACTTTTAGTGCATTACGTGGTAATTATAGTCGTCATATTAGACCTACTGTACAAGGAATTGTCAAGGTTGTGCATGAATTTGAGGAAACTGGAAGCGTTACAGATTTGGTCAGGCCTGTGCAACATCGCGATATACGCACTGCCGAAAATATCACTTCTGTTGGTGAAAGTGTGGCAGATAATCCGAATTTCAATATAGAGCGCTATGGCCGTATGATAACCGACTTTTTGTGCCCTACAATTGCAAATTATAAAACGGTCGATATGTGGTTTCGTCAAGACGGTGCCACGAACCACACAACGCTACCGATTTTGACTTTATTGAGTGAGAAGTTCCCAGAAAGCGTAATTTCACGTTTTGACAAAGTCATTTAGCCACCATGATCATACGATTTAATGCCGTTAGACTTTTTTGTAGAACTATGGCAAAGACCGTGTTTACATGGATACTCTTCAAGCATTGGAGTATTTGAAAATCAACATTCGTTAAATTATCCCCGAGATGCCACCCGAAATGTGCAAAAAAGTGTTTGAAATCTCCTCTAAAGGATCCACTACTGCAACTAGCCTAGAGACGGTCATTTAATGGCAAAGTCCAAACGTTATGATGAAAAAAAATTTTCATCGAAATCACAGCTTTTTGTGTGTTTTACTTAACCTTACTTTTGGAACCAAAAAATGGATAAGCCGGTATAAACGTTTTGTGAAAACTTCCTTTTTAAAAGTTACAAAAGAATATGATCTCTCAAAAAAAAAAAAAAAAACCTGGCTACGGCTCTGCGCCGAAATGTGTATTATATACTTAATAACTGTTGTGGCCACCTTTGTAACTCCCATAAAACCTTCATTAAAAAATAATAATTACAAATTCAATATAATCTTAATATATTTTTCGAACAACAATAAACCATAAGGGTTTAATTTAGCTTTCACTAGCTTATGAAGAGCTCGTATTTGAATTTGAGGTTTATTAGTCTTTTAGTACGCAAAATTTATGAAATGCTTGATAAATTCTAATATTTTAATTAATTTCATTATTCGTCATAATTAAAATTCATCGGCCATAATTTTGTGCGGTGATGAAACTCCTTCCATAACTAGGAGCTCAGCACAAAATTTCGATAGGGGCAAATACTCGCATGAAGCTTGCGGGTTTGAGATATGATAGGCAATGTGCGCTCTTAATGCCACATGCAAAAATTTAATTATAAAATAAATAATTATCCGACAACATTGGTTTCTGTAATATGTATGTGATGTTTGCACATAGGCGATATGGCTTATCATATGTACACCGACAGACATTCCCTAACACATACCAGTATCCACATATTAAATTTGCACCTTCAGGAGATGCCAGAGACTTATGGTGCACTTTTGTAACGAGGTAAGCATTGTCAGTATGGTAATTAAATAAATAGCGTTAACTGTGGAGCATCGTGTGACGCAATGCCTGCCATTTGAACGTTGCTGAAAATATCTGAATTCAATAGAAATGGAGAGTGTAGATAAAAAAATCCCTGGAATTTTCGACCTGAGGAATAATAAAATTTTAAATACACAACTTCACAGAAAATCATATGAGTGCAATAAAATTTATTTATAGAATCAATAGAAACGAAAACTAAACCAGCACAGAACTTCCTTGCACATACCTCCAATGTGCCAGAAAGGATGAACTGAATGTATCGGTGCTCTGAATTACAGCACAATAAAATTGCAGGAATAATAAATCGATCAATTTGTATGGCAAGTAGCCGGAAGAGAATGACAATGCATAAAATTTTCATCCTCAAACGTATTGGATTGACAAATCTTTTACTTAAACAAAATTTCAAATTTCAATTTAAATAATCAATTTTAACCTACAATATAAATCCCATTCCGTTCAGTAAAATGTTACCGCAGGCTTTTAGGTTTTCATGTCTATTAAAGGGTATACCATTCAAAAAATGTTGTAGATTTCGGAATAAATTAAAATCTGATCAAGACTATAAGGTAGATGTGGCATGAACTCTCTCCAATATTTTTGACGAGTTTGCAAAGATGTGCGAAGCATGCAATTGTCGTGGTTCAAAATCGCGTCTTTACCATTCACCAATACAGACTTCTTTTGTTTCTTTGCTTCACCTAATCTCACAATTTGTGATTTGGTTCCTTGGCAGCAGTTTAAAGTAAACGGTTCTCTTAAAATCCCTCCAAGTTGACAGCATAACCTGCTGCTGTGCTAAAGCATTTCAAAAATAGCAAGAGTACAATCTATGGGGGGGAAAAAATTAAATTGCTTCCTTCCTTTAAGGAAAATTGAACGAGGGACTAAGCCCTTCTGTTAAATCATGTACCT
Source organism: Philornis downsi (assembly GCA_019455685.1). Lineage (NCBI taxonomy): Eukaryota > Metazoa > Arthropoda > Insecta > Diptera > Muscidae > Philornis > Philornis downsi. The sequence goes on from JAHXMU010026610.1 coordinate 129,046, forward strand.
TAGGTTCACATATTTTATTGAGTTATAACAAAGGGTGTTCCAACAAGAACGCAAAATTTAAATGACTGATGCAGCAATTGAATTGTTTCTCTGGCTGTATGACATGCGGCGCCGTCTTGTTGAAACCACATGCCCTCCACATTAATTTCTTCAATTCTGGGCACGAAAAAACTACACGAAAAAACTGGTTATCATTTCACGATACCAAACACCATTGACTGTTTGCGCTTGACATGCCCCATTTTAATAAAAAAAAGGTCCAATGATTCCTCCAGCCCAAAATCCACACCACACAGTGACACGTTGAGGATGCATCTGCTTCTCGTTAATCATTCGAGGATTTTCCTCACCCCAAATGCGACAATTCTGCCTATTTGTGAAGCCATCAAGATGGAAATGGGCCTCGTCACTGAAGATGATTTTATCGGCAAAATCAGCATTTTCATGTTGTGTCTCCAATACCTAATTAACGAACTCCCTTCGTTGTCCATGGTCAGCTGGCTTCAGTTCCTGAGTCAATTGAACTTTGTATGCATGAAGATGCAAATCTTTCACCAAAATTCGCTGCATAGTGGATTTGGAGACAGCAGTTTGCTGAGCTCGGTGTCGAATTAAGGTGGATGGAGTTTGAGCGACATCATCACGTACAGCTGCGACATTTTCGGTCGATTGGTCTGGCGCGAAGGCGCGTTGTTGTCTTTACATCACTAACAGACCCAGTTTTGGCAAATTTATCCATTAATCTCTTTACCTTTCTCTCTTTACCTTTAGGTACAATTGACTCTTTTGGAGCATTATTGTGGCCCCAAATGGATCGCAATTTGCGAACTGTAGCCGCAAAACTTTCACCATTTTGGTAAAACAATTTCACAATGAGAATGCGTTGTCCATTCGTGTAGCGCTCCGTTTTTACTAACCTCGTACCTTCTACTGGCAAACAATAACAATTGTTCAAATGTCAAACAATAACACTTCGAATGGCGTTAAATTTCAATCTTGCGTTCTTGTTGTGACACCCTTTATTTAATAATATTTGTTTATGTACGGTTTACAGTTAGGAATGCGATAAAGTAAATATTTCTTGTTTTTTTTTAAACATAAATTAAATAAAATAACATTGCGTACCCTCAATGTTTGTGAATACTTTACTTCTCTCTAAACTGTCAATTTCGAGGTTGTATTTAAACTTTAGTCCCTGATTGTAAGTCAGTTCACTAGACTGAAAGTTCTGTATTAGTTATTATTCTGAAGCGTTGCCTTATAATTGCTGTCTCATAATTGTATAGCATAGCTGTAGGAGGTTCTGACATACCTGTATTCTTCTCGCATTAAATTTTCATCACCAAACTTATCCAACGTTGCCTCATAATTCCTGCATCCCAATCCATCCATTTTATTATGAGAATTTGTTAAAAATTTCAGCACATCACGTGCCAAATACCAAAATATTTAGCATTTTCAAATTCTTATTGACAACATATGACAGTCGTTGTGTCAACGTTTGAATTTGTATAAATGTGTACGTATGCATGAATGTGTTAGTGCCAATAGGCAAACACACTGACACACTCATTTACATACAAATACACAAACACTTTTTATTCTATTTCGGTAATTGTTGTTGTCATAGTCGGTTGCTTTGTCAGCTATATCCATAGGGCAAACTTTTCACGCACCCTCCATACAAATGTCACGTTGACATTCATATAAACACAAAAGCCATATTATACACACAGACACACACACATCTATACGCATATATCGTTGAGCATATTTGCGTTAGAATATGCACGTGTGGGCGTGAGTATATGTGTGGGCACGTGTTAAGCTGTCATGACCAACTATTTAATGCAAAGTGAATATTTATCCAACACAGTCATGTTCGCGCGAATCACAACCTACACACGCACACACACACACACACACTCACACACACGCATACTGACGCAGCGACAACTATGAATTTTATAAGTGAAAATTATGTGTTTGGAATTTTAAATAATTTAATCAATTTAAAACTTTAGATTTTCAAATGTTATTTAAAATATTTTGTGCCACGGGAATTACCCTGTCGGCAATTACTTAGTAGATGTTGGCAACACTGCAAAAATTTGGCCATTCAAATGGTTTTATGTGAGGTTTAAGAAATAAACGAAATTTACAATTTACAGGAATGTTCAACAATTTTTCGTTTTGTAATAAGAATTTAGGTCGCTTATAAATGCAAATCGCATATTGGTGCTAAATTTGGAAAGGAAATTTCCTAATAGAACCCTCTCAAAGTGGCTGACATCCAAACCCAATATAGAAATTTCAATCAAGTGAACTGACCTACATATACTCGTACCTTCTTCCAAAGTCTTTTTGTATTGCCGCAAAAAAAAAAAAAAAAAAAAACACTCGAAACTAAAGGATTAATAAAAGAAGAAAAATTGTAACTTTCTAAAGTCTTTCATTTGGGAAACGTGTAATGACCACCAATTTTTTGTCACCGATTTGGTCAATTTATATGTTTAAAACCCTCAAAGGCATGGCAATGCAATCTACTTTCATCCTCAGTACCAAAATATTTGTTATGAGCTCAATTATACTGAATGCACTGCAATTGAATGAAAAATACAAATCTAGGAATATGTGAGGAAAATAACGTAATTTACGAGGTGTGCTGAAAAAATAAGGTGAATTTTATTTTTTCTCAAAAAAATATTTATTTATTAATCAATTTCTATTTTATCTCCTTCAAAGTAATCCCCCTCAGATCATCGAAGCAGTTCTGATATGCACTTTTTGGTATGTCTTTAAGCTTTCTCAGTGATTCGGTTTTTATCTTCTCAATCGTCGCAAAACGTTGTCCTTTCATGGGTCCCTTTAATCTTAGGAACAGGAAAAAGTCGCAGGGGGCCAAAGCTGGTGAATACGGAGGGTGAGGCATGATAACGGTGTTGTTTTTGGCCAAATAATCTCTTACAAGCAAAGACGAGCGAGCAGGTGCATTATCGTGATTCGCAAGCCATGAGTTTTTCCACAATTCCGAGCATTTTTTTTTAGTATTGCTTCAAGCAAACGGCGCATAACTTCAAGGTAATACTCCTTATTTACCGTATGATCTTGTGGTAAGAACTCCTGATGTACTACGCCATGGTAAACGAGCACAACCTGGGCATTTGATCGAACTTGGCGTGCTTCTTTGGTCTTGGCTCTCTTGGGCTCCTCCATTTGAACGATTGTGGTTTGGTTTCGATGTTATAACCATATACCCATGATTCGTCACCAGTTATGACTCTTTCAAGCAAATCTGAATCATCGTTGATGTCATTCAATAATTCCTGTGCGATTCTCATGCAGCGTTGTTTTTGGTCAAAATTCAGCATTTTTGGAACGAACTTCGCTTCTACACGCTTCATGCCCATAATTTCCGAAATGATTGCCTGGAATGAGCCAACGGATATACCGAAATCCTCAGCAACTTCTCTAATTGTGATTCGACGATTCTCCACAACAATTTTCTTCACTTTCTCAACATTTTCATCAGTTGTTGATGTGTTGGGGCGTCCAAAGCGAGCGTCGTCATTCACATTTTCTCGACCACCTGTGACAAGCTTGTTAAACTAGTAAACATTTTCTTGACTCAAAGAACTCTCACCGTATGCCACTGTCAACATTTCAAGTACCTTTGAGCACTTAATTCTATTTCTTGCACAAAATTTGATGCAACTTCTTTGATCGATTTTTTTTTTCGATAGAAGAAAATCGCCAAGCATTCAAAACTCTTGCCTTATTTATGCCTCTCACAAACAAAAAAACATGCTATATGGAAAAAACCGTCAACATATCTTCGAGACGAGCGTACCAAAATGAAAAAGAATAATAATCGAAATAAATAAATAAATAATCGAAAGTCAAGTGCACGTAGCCCGCGAAATTTGAAAATTCACCTTTTTTTTGTACACTCCTCGTATATGGCAGCCGACTCCGGGCGTTATAACACTGTATTATTACTGAGAATCGAAGGTAACTTCAGAGTACAAATTGGTGATTACTGTGAAAATTGGAAGATAATGGAAGGCATGGAGAAAATAATGCAAAAGTTAAGTCGGCCGTTGTGAGATTCTACTCTGGTAAACGCTTAACGTGTGGAAAATTTTATTAAATTTAGTGCAAACGATGGAAAGGTACCAGTCATTTGTATGTGACGTACCAGAATGGTGAGCGTAATCGGTCGAGTGTTTGAACTTTTACCAGGAATTACAAAAACAATACAACGGGCAAAAATTTGGGTTACCGCAGGGTCAAATAAAAATACTACATAACTTGAAGCCTTGAAACTTAATGCATGTATTTTATAACGTTGCCACTTTTCACCAAAACAATTTTTTCCATAGTACCGCCAGGTCAGCTAGATTTAGGACTGCACTCGTAACTTTCATATAACTTCGTCCAACATCCTTTTACATTGCTACAAAAGCGTGAGGAATGCCAGGAATGTCACAGTAGCTCTGAATCAACGCACACTAAAAGAAGGTAATTTATAAATTTCTTCTTCTTCTTCTTCTTCTTAGTTGGCGACTGGAATAGACATCCTTTTCTATTATACACCATCCGTGGAAAATAATTTCAAGCGCTTCGATCTTCTGCGCTTCTCCTCCAATTCGGCACACCAAGTTTCGATAGTATTTCAAAAACCTGATCCTTCCAACGGAGTTTTAGTCGGCTCCTACGCGCCGCCCATCGAGTTCGTTGCTGAAAACTTTCTGTGCCGGAGCATTTGGGTCCATCCGCACAACATGTCCCAGCCAACGCAATTGCTATATATTAATACGTTTGATCACGTCGATTTCAGCATATAGACAGGAAGACCCAATTTCTGGTCGGATTTTTCTTTGTCGAGGTAGAGCTTTACCATTGAATCGCTTGCTTAGCCCATAGCAATATCCGTTAGCAAGCAATACTCTCCTCTTTATCACCATGCTGACATCATTCGTTTTGTTTACAGTGGCACCAAATTCATTCCTCAACATATTCATTGTTTCACGAGCAGTGTGGCATGTTGCACCGTCCTGATGACGGTGAACTTGTCAACCAAGTCCAACTCACCCAATTGGGGCAAAAAAATAAAATTCCTTGTGGTTGAGTAACACTTCCCCACTCTCTGAGAACGGCAACGAATTACAATTTAACGATCGTCATTAACACTGGTCGCTACGGCTGCAATATTTTCTGCGGTGCGCACTCTACGCATGCGAGTCGATGGTTTTATGTCCAACAAAGTAAATTTGGTGCGAAATTTGAAGATAACAGCACGAGTTGTTGATTCAGCAGGTCGATTATGACGACCAGCAAATGGTCGTATCAAACGATGCACATTTGACATAGAGCACAAATTTTGATAATAAATTTCAACGACTTGCAATCGTTGCTCGTTTGTTAGTCTTTCCATGATGAAATGGCAGAGTATACTGTACACTTTTCACTTTGACAGATGACGTTTGGACGCCATTACCAACCAGTGCTGCCAACCTGAAAAACTTAAATCTTAAAAAGTCACCCTATAGTTGGCCGAATGGCTTTAAATTACAAGCCAGACAAATAAATAAATAATATTATTTTCCAAATTTCATAGCATTAGATCTCAGAAATTAAGAACGATTAAGAACAAAACTAATATATTTATTTATATAATGTAAATATTATTTTATTCAAATCAAGAGTCAAATCAACAGTCATTACTACTTGAAGAATATCCTAGCAAAGCGATAACAAATTCGATACTATACTGGATAAATAGTCTTGGTCTATATGACAAAATTTATGTACATTAATGATATTGTAAGGTAATTGGTAAAATTTTGTGATATATTTTCTGCGGCATATTTAGGCGAATAATTCGTTATTTAGCCACCTGAAAGGGCAGGCATTTAAGTGTAGTAAAATAATTGGTAAAAATCTGTTGTGGCGTAGTCAGGCAAATAATTCGTTATTTAGCCACTTCAAAAAACCAGATATTTAAGTCGAAATTGTAATGGAGAATACGCTTTCTGTTATTTTGTACTGCCATACTTCTAAATCCGATTCGCTTGATTGAAACTTAATAACGACACCCATAACTTTTGCGGTTCTAACAAACCCACATTTCTTATTTTACATGGTCTCTTGTAAGTCTAAATCATCACTAAAAACCATACTATTAACTGACAGTTTACTTACAAAGTTGTAAAATATTACGTAGAATTCCTCAATCCACCCAATTTAATGATCCAACACAGTGCCCAACTTTCTCCAATTTACATTAAAAAGCTTTTACTTAATCTGACACATGACCATTATTTAGTAAATCTCCTTTACCCACTCCCATGAATTTCAAATATAACAACATATTTCGTTTGAAGTTGATTTCGAAAACATAAAAAAGGTCGGAACGAATGTAATGCCACAAAAAAAATCATTAAAATTTAATAAGAAACCATCAGAGTACGTAGGAAACAAAACATTTCATGAAACGGAATGAACCAATACGAAAACAACAGTCAATCACAGTGGAAATTTTAAGGATATGTGTTAACCGAACACACACAATTCAGCAAAAGGATGAGAAATAGCAACCCCTTAACATTTGTCTAAGCCAAATAAGAGCTGTCAGTTTTGTTTCCAGCCATCAATATTATTCCGTGCCATCAAATGTCCATCTTACGCGACAGGATGTGTCTGAATGTATATCCTGCTCAATCCTTTCACTACTGCCCATGTTGTGTTCCGTTCCGTTGCGTTGTGCTCTCTATCATTATTTGTTCCAGGGCGCTTGTTTCGACAAACAGACAATCTATAATTCGCAATAACATTAAGCAAAATGTTTTGTAATTTTTCTTCCTGTTTACGTATTAGTTCCGTTTCCGAAAGCCAACAACAATCATCATCAGCAACAACAAAATCTCACGAGCATCACTGGCAGGAGTGGAATTTACAGCCAGGGGGAGCTAAGACAGACAAAACAAAACATTGGAGCAGCCAATGCATGGAATCAGCTACTGAAGAATCTACTCAGCCATCTAAGCAGAGGTAATACATATCAAACAGCCCTCCATGCATTTGCACACACTCAACACACATGCCTTTGACAGCAAGGATATGTACTCGCTTATGTATGGCTATGTGTATGTTTGCTCTTCTGAGTACGTACATCGCCAATACCAAATACATGTACACAACATGACAGCGCGCAACTTCCACGTAATGGCAAAATCAATTTCTGTATTTTTGTATCCAAGTGGCAGAGGATGTCCTGGCAAAGCTTGCAAGATTCTCTTGCATTTAGTCGTCGTTCAGCGTTTATAGAACCGTACGTACGTACTCATGTGTTGCTACGTTATCGTTTCCGCTTCAATGCGCCCTTACATTCATGATATGTGAATGTTTTGGCTTCTGTAATACTAACATCAGTTGTCCATATCGTATTTTTTCCCCAATGTTACATTGCAAAAGGGCAGTATGAGAAGTAGGATCATTTGAAAGGCTGTAATTGACGGCCGAATGTTCATCGCCAGTTTCATATTCATCCAGCCACGGGATTTCTTTGAAATGTTGCTGACTGTTAAAGGTATAGAATCCAATACCAAAATGGTGACTCGTTATGCTTTACTTATTGGGCGATAACCTGCCATGAATTGGTAACTCGATAGTAACTGCTCCTACAGGATTTCAGGTATCTCATCCAGCAGTTGTCCAGTTGTACAAGATCGAGAACATTCTGCGCGTGGAAAATCGTACCTACCGTTGCAGTCGTTATTATACTTTCACCCGAACGAATATACGTATATATCATTCGATATCATTGATACGGAAGCGTTTGTAGTACCAATCACATTTTGACCAACAGTGGTCCATTATTGGCTGTCTGGCTGGTAGACCCGATAATCGTCGTAAATTTCTTTATGACACTTCTTAATATTTTGCTAGATGATGGCCGCGGATTGCAAATGGCCCATATCGATTCACATTTTCTGGTATGTCCCACAAAAATTGAACGACTTTCCGAAATTCATTTTTGCCGCAATAACTCTTAATTGATAAGATCAGCAGAGTAACTGTGCCCCGTCTGATACTTGCATACAAACGACTAGCTTAGCACATACGAGTATATTGCTAGGTTCACATCCTATATTCATTTCCATAAAACTCAGCCAGATTTGTTAAACGTAAAGTGAGCTTTCCTCTGTAATTTGTAATGAGTAGGTGCTACTGTAGGGGAATGGGGAAACTTCTTATTTGGGCTCTCTGACTGTCATTCACATGGGAATAACCAGATCTCTCTGCAGAATTTCCCAAGCAGTTTATAACTTCCGACCTTCGGGCAAGTATTCCCTGGTAATGCCATCAGACATCCGTTTGATGGTAGCTAAAGTGAGAAGCCGACTAGTTGAGAAAACTAAAATGGAAGGTTCTGCTACTGAAACTCAACTCACCAACCTAGTGGTCTTAGACAGTCGAAACACTACGATCGGATGTAGTGGCCTGATAAGCTGCTCACCTTAAATAAAATGTATATGAAAGCAACGAAGAAAATAATGGTACTGAAATAGTTTTGATTTATATTCACTGAATTAATTGATAATTCGCTTTAAAATTTTGAGAAAAATCGCTCCCTGAATAACTTTAACGCTTCTCTGAACTTTACCGTTCCACGGCTGTACCTGTGAAGAGAGCTAAAGCGATAAAGGAAAAAGATATGGAAAAAATTTCATCTCGAAGACGGAGCGTCCAAAGATAAAATTGATTTAATTTTTGGGGCTTCGTAAAGGGGTTGGACAAAGCACCTTTTATTTGATGCCAAAAACATTTCCAGAAAACACAAAATAAAAATATATCTAAAATTTAAATAGATATATAACTCAAAAACGACAAAGTAGCATAACTTTTATCAAGTAGCATAACTTTATCGTCGAGAATTTTTCCAAAAAATACTAAAATGAAAAAGCGCGAAAAGCAAATTTAAGTCTCAAAAATAAAGCGTCTAGTTGTAGAAACTTCCTATTATGTCTTCACCCGGAGAAATAAAGATGTATAACATTTGATACGGCGAAAATATAACCCACAGAAGGAAGCATTTAAAGTACCAAGTATCCTTTGACTTGATGCGTTTTATAAATTTGTAAGTCCAATGAACGATGTTCGTCAGTCTAGTTTGCTGGCTGGACGGCATAATGGCTGGCGTCTGGACAGGATGACAGTTGCAAATACCGGATTATCCATTTTTCGGTTTCAAAAGTAAAGTTGAATAAACCACACATAAAGCTATGATTTTCATGAAACTTTTATTTCTTTATAATGCTTGGACCTTGTCATTATGTACGAAATACAATGTCATTTAAATGACCGCCTCTGGATTGGTTGCAACAGTGAATCATTTTGAGGTAGTTTTCGAATATTTTTCTGCACATTTCGGGCGGTATCTTGGCGATAACTTGACGAATTTTGATTGTCAAATGCTGCAACGTTTGGGGACCTTCTGCGTAAACACGGTCTTTAATGTAGTCCCACAAAGAAAGTGTAACGGCGTCAAATTGCATTATCGCCAAAACATGAAATTACGGTTTCTGGAAACTTTTCACGCAATAAACCCAAAATCGGTCATGTTGTGAGGCTTATAGAACCGTCTTGTTAAAACCACATATCGTCCAATTTATAATTTTCAATTGCAGCAAAAAAAAAAAAAAAAAATAGTCGGTTATCATAGCCGTATGATGGGTTGCCCTGAATTGAAATTCGGATTATCCGCCAAACTTTCACTAACAGAAGCGATATTTTCGGCATTGCATACATTGCGATGATGTACAGGCCTGACCACATTTGTAAAGTTTCCAGTCTCGTTATAATCTTACTAATTTCTTACACAATAGGTAAGTTATGACGTTCATGACCAAACCGTAATACACGATTTTCTTGCTGTACATCCTTATCCATATTAAGCAGCAAACCAAACTTTTGTCCCTTGCATTTTCTCTTAATTTCCCGTAAAATTTAGAAAATTGACCAATTGCAACTTTCGCTTCTGGCACCTCCTATACAAATGACTGATTTTACACAAATATTCTTAAGTCCACATATTTTATTTAGTTCAACTAAATTTAGTCAAAATTGGTACACATTCAAAGTTTGTTAAGGTGGGATCTCACAATGCAAACGGAGTACATTGGTGCACCCATTCTTGCACTTCCCAAATAAATTGACAGATTTTTCGATATTCAATCCATTCTCTGTAAGTTTCTCATCAATAATTTGCGATAGTCTACATTTTTATCCATTACATTGTTATGCAATTCTCTACAATATCGGATAAAAATCGATCGAGAAATCACACTCCTTCTGGTACTGCCCACACATAGAAATCACCAAATGAATCCATACATTCTTACCTCCATATCATCCAAACGATTGAACTCAGTTGAACTAAATTTCCCAAATATCAAGCGACGTTGTCACACCCATTCTTGTGCCTATCATACAAATTGATCGATTAATTGAAAGTTGATTTTCCACCGTAATGTTTAATGCGCAGTTAAATTCTCATCAAATATGTTACGTAATAATACTGAGTCAAATGTGAAAAAAATCGATAGAGTGACCAAGCCTTCTCCGGTATTCCCTACACAGATTATATAATTTAACTGATATATAAGTACTGCCATCGTCGTTAGCGGCGAGTATCGGCGTCGCATGAACAATGAGCTGTACGAGCTATACTCGTATACCGACATCGACGTGGTAAAAAGCAATAATATACAGCGTTTACATTGGCTGGGTCATGTTGTGGTGATGGATTCAAATGCTCCGGCACGGAAAGTTTTCGACAACGAACTCGATGGACGGCGCAGAAGAGGCCGACCCAAACTCCATTGGAAGGGCCTGGCTTTAGAAGTACTATCGAAACTTGGTGTGACGAATTGGAGGAGAAGCGCTTAAGATCGAAGCGCTTGGAATTATTTTCTACTTGCGGCGTATAATAGATAAGATACTCGTATGTTTATTCGAGTTGTCACCTAAGGAAAAGAAATTTTCTAGATTAGTATTTTTCAAGCAATTGCGCTAATTTCGTTATAATTCAAATCGTCTCAGGCATTCAGTGCTACGAATGAAAATATATTACAGTGCCACGCCTTTTAGAGTATCATTATTCCTTCTATGAGTACGTTTCGCACATGGATGGCCTCAGAAAATTACAATTTTGATTTTTATACTTTAATTTTATTATTATTATTACTTGGATTTTTTTAATTTTTTGCAATGAAGCAAAAGAACGTTGCGTGGAGATGTATGTAAACCGGTTCGCCCGACTGAAATGTCTGCACTGGTTTCGTTCACACATTAAGTTTAGAGATTTTAGCATTTTTCTCTTAATTTTGTGATGAAAATTGTAAATATACCCGTAGATGGCTCCATTATTTAGGCAATTGGTTTTCGAGTTATAAACATATTTGTATTTTGGAGATTTTTTTTTATTTTGTAACTATATGAAAGACACTGCCTTCTTAGAAACGTCCATAACATAAAGTAATTTTCCCTTTTGAAAAATTGGACTAAACTGTGAGAATGAGCTAATCTTCAGATTCATTTTATATGTATATTTTATATAGTGGTTTTTCAATTTAGCAATTCTTTGTTTCAGCACTTTTTTTTAATTTAACAAGGTGTCCGTCGGGAAGGTATGCTACTTCGTTTTGCCGCCATTTTAGTAAACATTAGTCTTGACAATTCATATTTCGCAGTCGTAAAGTAGAGACGTGGCAAATTTATTATGGAAAAATATTCGATAAACCAACGTGTTATAATTGTTAAAACATTTTATTTTGAATGGATATGTGAATAAGCAGAATAGTCGGTCCTGGGCAATGGAAACCCCTCAAATTATTCATCAGTCACTTTTGCATCCATTAAAAGTGTTAGTGTGGTGTGCAATTTGCTCAGTAGGAATCATTGGATGTTACTTCTTGGAAACTGAGAACGGCTTAACGGTAACTGTCAATAGGCAGCGATATCATGATATGATTGAAAACTATTTAACGCCACAACTGCATGCTTTGAGCTTGATTAACATGTGGTATCAACAAGACGTTGCCACATCGCATACAGCCAGGATTACAATGGAATTATTGCGAGACCTCTTTCCACAACAAGTTATTTCAAGAAATGGTGATGTTGATTGGCCTCCACGGTCGCCTGATTTGACTGTTCCGGACTTCTTTTTGTAAGGATATCTAAAAAGCGAGGTTTATGCAAACAACCCAGAAACTCTTGAGCAACTCAAACAAAATATTCATGATGTGCTCAAAAGGTCTCGCATTTGTGAGGCTAACAGAGACGGACATTTATCTGATGTATTCCATACATAATTGCAAACATTAAGTAAAATATTTGTCAATATAAGATCCATTCTCCTTCATTCAATCAAAAATTATAAACAAACAAAATAGTAAACCTTCCCGATGAACACCCCGTATTTACATAACTTTCTTGAAATATGTTATGTCAGTTCTTATTCTGTAAGGATTTATATGTCCATAGCCATAAATAAATGAAATGAAAAATCTGAAAAATTAAGTCATATCCGTGATTGGATGTTTGGTTTCCGAGATATGGTGGTTTTTTCTAGTTTTCTTATATATTTCTGGAATTGTGCAGCCAGTTTTCTGATTAAAAATGTTCTTTAAAAAAATATCCTTTCAAAGTAATAATAATTTTCTCTACATTCTCTTCATCGAATAAAAGACAAAAACGGATAACTAGCGCTTGCAAATTTAAATGAGATAAATTAAAGTCAAGCAGGAATAACTGAGCACGCACAAATGCTATTCGTACAACGCTCTAACATATAAAATCAATTATATAAAAATAAAGAAATTTAAAGCTAAATTTGGTATGGTTCCATAGCTTTATGTATGAATATAAAAATCATATATGTGCACTGAATACACCCACCTCCTAATCGATTGATTGAATAGGGATCCGTTGCAATGTGCACGTTGCTTTCCTTGTTGCAACTGCCACTGCAACTGGAAAACAAAAACTGCTAGGTGTTTTCCTACCACAAACCGCAAATAAACAAAATATCATTATTGATAGCAGAATTTTCGATAACTGCAATAATTCAAGTCCTAGATTACATAAGCACTTCTGCAGAAAAGTTTGCATTCTTGCGAAGAACTGACAGTTTCTTCGCTGGTATTTATTTTCTTGTTCTTTTTATCAAAACGAAAACTACATCGACACAGCCAATACGTGATATTTGACTTGGTGTTTTCTGCTCTGGCCATTTACGATATTTCTTATAAAAATACGAGTGAGATTGGCATATGGAACAGTGGGCATCGCGAGTGGGCATTTCGCAGTAGGTTTGCGAAATGCTCACAATTTTCAGTTTGTACCCGTTCAGTACAGAATTAGGGTATCTATTTATATGTCAGCAATATTATTTGAAAAAGACTATTAAAAATGGTTTCAATATCGTACAAGAAAATCTCCACTGTGACCGACAATTTATGCATACTTTTGGACATATAGAGCCTATTTGGGTTAAAGTATATGTAAAACATTATAGATCACATAGTTTATTCGTCCCGTGCGGTAAAAAAACCATTAGAAGCCAAAACATATAAAACTGGGAATGTCCAACTGGATATTAGCTCGCAAATACTGGAAAATTAATGCACTTTAAATGAAATTTTATAAAAAGCTAAAGTTCTGAGATTAAGTACCGAATTTCAAGTCAAGTTCACATGTCCTGATAGAAGACAAATACGAAGGACTTGGACTATGTTACGCATGAGATTGAGTAAAGGGAAAAACGCGTCATCAATAGGACTACCGAAATAAGCAGAGATTACCTCAACAAACTTGTTATTACTGCGGCAAAACGCACTCAGCACAGTGGGAACATATTCGCATCCGATGACAGACTGCCCCTTCTGTGATGAGAAGTATCAAAACCGCGTAAAGAAATAAAAAAAAGAATAGGGGATGCATACAACCCTTCTGAAGGACAGAATCGATTATACAAAGTGAGGATGTAGAAAAATATTAGCTGTGCAAATAAGTTGCCGCTGTTTACCAATAGATGGCGCCAGCTGTAAGTGCTGGTCGATACTGTCACAACCTAAACGTCGTGAGCCAAGCTTAAGCATATGGTAAACATGCCGCATCGACACAATAGCGATTTTCTTTGGACGTCATATCATTTTGGTTATGTGAATATGTATGATTTTCTGCCAAATAATCGTAGTATTGATTTTCTTCTCTCAATTAAAGAAAACGGCTTTTGAAACACATCGAGATTTTCAAGACTTTTACGGGGATACTGCTTTAAACAACGTGTCGAGATTGGTTCCATCGCTTTAAAGGCGGTGATTTTAATGTTGACGACCGTTCGCATGAAGGAAGACGAAAAACCTTTGAAGACATTAAATTGATGGGATTGCTTGATGTGGATCCATGCCTCAGTATTAGGAGTAACCCGCTAAACACATTCCAAGCGTGGATTCGCCTCAAAAGATGAACAGTTTTACCATGACGGAATTCGAGCTTTGCCAGAAAGATGGGAAAAAGTAGTGGCTAGCGATCATTTGTAAACATATTTTCATAATAAAGTTTAATTTTTATAAAAAAAAACAGCGAGAACTTAGTTGCGCACCTAATATATTGCTGGAGAAGAGCCCAAAAATTCCACCAAAAGGTAAAATGTGATGAGAATGATATGGGGCTGCAAGGACAATAATGCAAATAATATCACAAATATGCAGTATGCTGTAATTGTGGAGAGAAGACTTTTATAAATGCTAACCAGAGCTAAACATGCACTAGCTCTCAATTTCTATTTGATTCAATGACTGCACGCCCGGTGCTTGGAATATATGCAAATTGTGTTCTATATTCATAAAAGTCGATCCAAATTTGTGTACCAACTTTCCGTCTTTTACCAGTCATTTATAATATTCTATCGAATATCAAATTTGGAAGATTGGAGCCTATTCTATCTGGCCTTATCGGCGCAGGTTTGCACCTGTCAAACATGCAACTGGCCAGATATTCACACTGCAGTAAATTCTGTAAAAGAGTAAAAAAATTATAACTACAAATCGACACATATTGTATACAGAGTGGCCCACGAATATTACCACAAATACAATGTCAAAGGAGACCGTGATATAAAGATGCTGATGGAATTCTTTTTTACCCAGTACTGGGCCGAAGACGTATTTTTTCCAACAGCATTTGGTTCCAGCAAAATGTAGCAATTGCACACATAGCCAGACCGCTTATGGCGGAGATTAAATTAGTATCCAGAAACTCCCCTTTCCGCTAGCGCCTAATTTCAAGTGGCCAGACTTATTTTTATGTGGTTATGTCAAGCAAAAGGTGTACAAAATGAAACCAAGGAATTTGACTGAATTCAAGCGCTCCACTTAAACAATAATTGCGCCGATCCCGACTTCAACCACTCAGACCGCAATGAATAAATTTCTGATGTCGCACATGCATGAATCAGCTTGGAGATCATTTACGCTCTATCATCTTTAAAACCAATTATTTATATAAAAAATAAAACAGAATTTTCCATTCAAAAAAAAAAAGAAATAAATAAAACATATTGATTAAAAAAAAGTTACTTGAACTTCTTATTTGTGCACAATTGGTGAGCTATCGTGTATCATACATGTACAAAGCTGATTTCGGTGCTCGGCCATGGCCGAGTTTAGTATTACTACAAAGCAAAATTTGGTTACACTGTTCGAAGAGGATTCTTCAGAAATGATAGGCAAACATATTACTGAGTCATCTCACACCAATCAAAGCTTTAGTCAGAACGACGATCTGTTGTGCGACCTCTTCCTGTTTACTGTTGGAAACGATTTTGAAGAAACCTATAATAAATAAAACAGACTCCATCCTACGTTACTTGCCCACGCTGTTGATAGAGACATCATTGGCGGAAAGCTTCGATATGTAACAGCAACGTTCTCAACTATTGAGAAGGAATCATTGATATACGTTTAATACAATTCCGGTGTGGTTCATGGTTTTATATATCTTGACTCCGCCATCACTAAATCTTGCTATTTCAGCTAAGAAATTAGAAGAAAAGCATGGCTTAAGCATATATGCTACTCTGGTCTTGACAAACAATTTAATGGCAAAGCTCGCTTCCAGTGATTGACAATCCAAGACACTACTCCTGCCTGTCTTACTTTAAAGTGTGCAGAATGCCGGATAATGACATCAGAGGATGTATAGGTTCTGCGAGTTTTTGGAAAATACTCTATGTGGATTCATCATTGCTAATGGAAATTATTGGGGTCATGCGAATCACGAGTTGTATATCGACATCGAAATGGTCAAATGCATCAAAATATCGTGTTACGCGGATGAACCACAACGCTCCAGCATAAAAAGTCTTCAACAACTTTTGCATGGTCTAAGAGAGCATGTTTAAAACTCCCCTGGACGAGCCATGTTTTCGAAACATTACAAAAGCTAGGTATGGCGAATTGATTAAAGAACGAACGCAGTGGACTTAGCGTTTGAAGTTCTTTTCTATTCGTGATTTGTAATAATTAAAAGTTAGTAATAAAGGGCATTTAAGTAAGTAAAATTGATGAAAGTACCTGCCAAATTGGACAAATTTATATGCTTATAACTAATGAATATATAAAAGATTGAGTGGCAAACGCTTCTTTTCCGTGCTACAACAATTCACTCTATTTCGAAACTAGCTTACCTATAACTATAATAAATTTTAGCATTTGGCCCATGCATTCTTTCAAAGGAATAACATTATTTGTGTGCCTTATCTTATGGTGATTGATATAAAGATGGACCGATATAACTGATTTTCAATTTTTTCTTCGGCTGTTCAAAGTAATTTATAGGCCCATAATTTATAAAAATTCGGATGAAAACTTTACCTTGTAGAGAGCGAGGCATCCTCAAGGAAGTTCTGGCAAATCCTGGATCTATTTTCTCGTTTCTATAGTGTACTTACAGGCCCAGCAATAATTTAGTTAAGTTTAGTTGAAAACGGTGACAATTTAAGGGAAACTATTTATGGTTTCGTCGGCGCATTTGCATGGAACTCCTGGCAAATCAAATCTTTACCCGCTTTCTATGGATTTTGCCGGACAACAAGAATGCCCAGTTCATAAAACAACAATGAACCGTCTGCGCATACAATGCAAATTGACATGAATAAATAAATTCAGAAAGTGATTATGCATAGATGGAGTAATATTGTTTGTGTTCTGGAAATATCAATACTAAGTAAATATATAGCATACAACTAAGAACGCTTTTCGGCTACGAAATAATTAATTAATAAAGGGTTATCCATTTAGTGGTTTCAAAACCGCTGGTCTGGCAAGGCTGTCAGCTGATAAAAACCTGTCATATGAAGTGTTATTTATTTAGTCAAAGATTTGTCATTTGCGAATATGGATCGGTTAACAACCGAAGAACGCTTAAAACTAGTTAAATCTTACTACAAAAGTGGTGATTTAAACATGCATAATTTTTGTCCATAACGGTGTTATTATGGTCGTCATAATCAACATATTGAGCAAGAAATTGGCAAGATTATAAAGATGTTTGAAGACATTGGGAGCGCTACAGGCGTTGTCAGGTCTGTGCATCATCGCGACGTACGTAGTGCCGAAAATATCACTTCTGTTATTAAATATGTGCCGGATAATACGAATTTCAATACAGGGCGCTATGGCCTTATGATAACCGATTTTTTTTTTTGACTTGCAATTAAAGATTATGAACTAACCGATATCGGGTTACAACAAGACGATTCTACAAGTCACACAACATGATCGATGTCGGCTTTATTGAGTAATTTCACGTTTTGGGAAAGTTAACTGGCCTCTAATATCATGTGATTTAACGCCGTTAGAATTGTCTTTGTGGGGCTACGTGAAAGACGGATAATCCTCAAACTTTGGATCATTTGAAAACCAGCATTCGTCAAGTTATTGCCGAGATACCGCCCGAAATGTGGAAAAAAGTGGTTGAAAACTACTTCAAATGGATCCAACCAATCTAGAGGTGGTCATTTAAATGAAATTGTACTTCCTATATAATGGCAAAATCCAAGCATTATAATGAAAAAAAAGTTTTGTCGAAATCTTAGCTTTATGAGTGTTTTATTTAACTTTATTTTGTAACCAAAAAATTTATAACTCTGTATATTTATAAGTTCATATAATTAATAATAATAGTGGAATTTCAAGCGAATTCTACTGGGTTCATTTCTAATATATAAAATGTACTCTATTCTAATTTTTTTTTTTCTAATATATTAAACCAATAAGAAGATCGTGAATTAATATGGCGGTCGATATCACTGGAAAATGGAAATGCTGTGCATCTAATTGAAATCTGAATCTTCCTTTGTAACATATGACACGTCTTTAGAGCAGTCATAGTTAACATAGTTTTCTGTCCACCGATTCCACTGTGCTTCTTAACTGACACAAAAATAGTATGTAAATTTGTAAGTGAAGATAAACTAACAGTTTGGCAGGGTAAACGTAGTTTGATCGCATTTAAATGTGAACCTTTTTGGGGGGTAAAAAATTGTAATATTTTGCAAATCGAATTTTGTTTTACTGAAAAGGATTTATTTTATCGCATAAGCATGACACGCCAAACTCTGTTTGATAGAGATTAGACGCAAAGGGAGTGAAGCTTACCCGGTAGCACATATCGATTTATACAAAATCGATAATAAACTCAATAGGGACACCTTTGGATATGTCAGTCAATTGCCGGGGCATATTAAATGCGTATCAAATCAAATTTAATCAGTTTTCGACAGTTGTTAAAATTTCAATATTCAAGATGATACCTACATCTAACAGTTATAAAATATTCAACAAATAGGGTGATATATTCATAACCACATGTTCGAGAACATAAGAACTATTATTTTCGGATATTATTTATTGTCATTCTGTCCATCTGTTTTTACACCTTCACCGGGTGGAATGAAAGTGTATAATTTTAGACACGATAATTGCTGTAAATCTTCATGGAATTTTTTAAAGGTTACACCCGTTTTTCGGTTTCAAAAGTAAAGTTAAATAAAACACATATAAAGCTATAATTTCGAGGAAACTTTTATTTCATTATAATGCTTAAACCTTGGTATTATGTACTAATTACAATGACATTTTAAAGACCTTCTCGGGATTGGTTGCAGTAGTGGATCCTTTTAACGTAGTTTTTAACCACTTTTTTTTTGCACATTTCGGGCAGAATATCGGCGATAACTTGACGAATATTGATTTTCAAATGTTCTAATGTTTGAGGATTATCCACGTAAACACGGTCTTTGACGTAGCTGAAAAATAATCGGTGTCAAATCGCATGATCTTGATGGCCAATTGATGTTGCCAAAAAGTTAAATTACAATTTCAAGAAATTTCTTATGCAATGGAACCAAATTCAGTCGTGTTAAATCACGTTTGAATCACTACTTAAACGATCCATTTGTAAATGGCAATTCTTTTAATAAATAACACTTCAGATGACAGGTATTAAACAACTGACAGCTTTGCCAGAGTGGCAGTGTTGAAACCATTAAATGGATTACCCTTTATTTTACCAGATCTTAGTCGTAGATTGTAAATGAGCTGTATCACTCCACCACTTCTGATAACTCGGATGCAAATTTAACGATTTTTTTTTATAATTCCTCGCAAAATTTGAAAAAATCGAATCATTAACTCTATACCTTCTGGTACCTACCTCCATATCAATGACCAATTCAACTCATATAATGTTGATGTCATATTTTCCTAAATTACGTCAAATTTGGCACACGTTGACCGTTTGACGAAGCATCTCAGAATGAAAGCGAAGCACATTGCCATGCCCCCTCTGGTAATTCCCACACAAATTGATCGATTTCTCGAAATTCAATAAATCCTCTGTCATTTCTTGTGCAGTCGTCTGTAGTAATGCAGATTTTTATCCATTGTGTTATTTTATAATTCTCTAAATCATAAGAGAAAAATCGACAAAGCATCCATGCTTGCTATGGTGGCTCTCACACAAATGACTGATTTAACCTATACATTCTTACCTCCATATCTTCCAATCGCTTGGGCCAAATTCAACCACAGTTGCCAAGTATCATGTGTTTGGTAATCTAAATTCTGAGAATGAAAAAGGGCGGCGTTGCCACACCCATTCCGGTAGCTCCTATACAAATTGACTGATGTTTTGAAATTTAATTTTTCACCAACTACCTCGGTTCCGCTGTAAACGAAACGAATGATGTCAGCATGGTGATAAAGAGGAGAGTATTGCTTGCTATCAGATGTTTCTATGGACTAAGCAAGCGATTCAATCATAAAGCCTTCTCTTGACAAACAGAAATCGACAGTACCAGACCTTGGTTCTACCCGTCTTGTTATATAGCGCAGAATACTGGGCTATGACGTAAGTACCGGCAGTTTTCGAGAGGAAAATACTCCAGAAAATATATGGACCCATCATCGTATATGCCGACATCGACGTGGTTAAACGCATTAATATACAGCGATTGCGTTGGCTGGGTCATGTTGTGCGGATGGACCTAAATGCTCCGGCACGGAAAGTTTTCGAACTCGATAGGCGGCGCAGAGGAGGGCGACCAAAACTCCGTTGGAAGGAACAGGCTTTTGAAGTACTATCGAAACTTGGTGGGACGAATTGGAAGAGAAGCGCAGAAGATCGAAGCGATTGGATTTATTTTCTACTTGCGGCGTATAACAGATAATTTTGTCTATTCCAGTCGCCACCTAAGAAGAAGAAGAAGAATTTTCACTGTAATCTCTAATTCGTGGCTGGAATTTACTTAAATTATTGTCAAATATAATATATATTGCGTTACAATACTAGGTGAACTGTGAAAAAATCGACGGAATGTCTACGCCCTTTCTAATACTTCCCATATATAATATAGTATTTAACTATTCGTATCTTTCATTCAATTTGGCTGTAGGCAGTATAATTGAATCAGCATCGATCATTTAATACTGCGAATAAAAATAGACTGCACTGTTATGGCGTGTAGGGTTCCACATATACCAGTACAAATTGGAGGATTCAGCAAAAATAGGTGGTCCTCTTACATTTTGCAAAAGTTACAAGTTTACTCTTTTTATTGTACTCTAATTCGGAGTATTTTCTGTGGCAACACAAAAGGACATTCAGTGAATGTATATACAGGTCAATTCATCTGACTGAAATTCCCATACTTGTTATATTCTTACCAGAATGAATATAGGTGAATATCATTTTTTACGACAAAAATGTAACACTCGGATGACTTTTTAATTCTGTTGAGTGATGTCCGTCTATCTAGTTAGCTGGCTGACTGGTTGGCTTGTAGATACGCCAAACTAAGCATAGCCTAATGTTTTGTAAGGTCGTAGCCACGAATTGTAAGTGTCCTAAGTCGATACAGCCCTTCTGATACCTTCGATACGTACAGATAGGTTTTTGAAAATTATTTTATTCTAAATCAAGGACTAAAGTATTATAATAAAAGTTTTTATTATTATTACTTTTTTGCACTGTTTGGAAAATCTTGAAACAAATCGACCAGTTAGCGATACCTTTCTGGTACCTATAACAAAAATGATCTGATTATCTGACATGTTCTTAGGTCACTATTTTTTATCCACTTCATGTACACCATTATTCTACCTATATAACTCTCATTTAAATTGGTTGGTTTTCCAGATTTCAAATTTTCCTCGGTAATCTTTCATTAAGCTAAAGTTTTTATAAAATTTTGCATTAATTTGTAATGCTTGGTAGAGCTTGAGAAAAATTGATTGGTAAATTACGTTCTTCCACAATGTCTTTCACACGTATGGCCGATTTAAGCCATATCTTCTTAAATTCAAAATTTTCAGAACGCTCCACTAAATTCAATTAAATTTGGTAAGTCAAGCGCTTGATAAGTCTACTTCAGAGACGGAAATTGGTATCTGTCCAATGCCCCGTCTAGTATCTTCTATACAAATTGTCCGATTTATCGAAATGTTAGTTTCCTCCTTTAAACATAGTCAGAAGACTGCTGTAATTTGCACTTTTGTTAAATGTGATGCGTTATAATACCTGGTAAAATTAAAAAAGTAGACCGGATAACCACGCCCTTATTTGACTTATATGTTCCGAGATTCATATCATCCATTTAATTGCACTAATCCTTGTCTAATTTAGCTCTCTTAAGTCTACCTTGTTCTGCGATTTCTGCAAGACTTAACGGCCATACACCTGACGGCCAAAAAACATAATGGCCGATTATGAAAAAATCGATGGTTCCTCTGTAATTTCCAAGCAAAAGACTTCAGAATGTTTCAATTTTGCTTCTTCTGATGTACGTTGCTACAGAACATTTTTCGATAAAAAGCTGGCGATTTATCATGACCTTTTTGGTAGCAACGAAGAGTATGTTGGATGAAGGTAGATGTAAGTCAGTTTGCTGACTGACATTTCTGTACTGTTTAATGATAGTTTCGGCAAAATGCTGATCGCCACTACGCTTTCTGAAGTTCGAAGTTTCGATGATGCTTTCGAGCATTTGGCATTTGGGATCCTACTCCTCAGTCTTTGCCCACTTATCCACTTATCCACCTAGACTTTATACTTTATGTGGACAAAATCGACATCGCAAATCTTGCAGTCCAATTTATCGGCTCTTCGCCGAATTATGGCAAGAATGTTGGCAAGAAGTGTTCTGTTCTAGAAATCAAATATCATCATGATCGCGTACTTTCGTTGAGATCAGTATCTATAATGGAATATCCAATAATTATGAACAAAAATACCTTTACTGTTAAAACAGTTTATTTTGGGTTTTATATTTGAAATGCAACTCTAAATGAATCAGTCATTACATACAGCGGTTGGAATTCGAAATGATACCGGTTAAAAAATCATTAATTTTATCAATTTTGACTATTTTATTTAAAAACTTTAGTATATCGTAAATGTATTCCCAATTTTAAGAAAAATTTGTTATTGCCCGATGTAACCTCGTGTGGTACGTCTAATTATGTAAAGTTTGTCTGGGAATGCTCAGTACGCTGCACGAATGTGGTCTGATGGTATTTTGTTACATTATGGGCCATAAGCAATCTCCATGATATTGGCTGTCTCATATTTTTCACTGATATTTTGGTTTCAGGAAAGGATCACGTAGAAAACTCCATTGGGCTTAGTTCCGGCAATATACGATATTGGAAATAGTTATGAAGAAACTAAGCTAGTAATTTATTCTTATAAAATATGTTGGCTTAAGTTTATCTATTTTTGGGTTTCAAAAGTAAAGTTAAATATAGGGTGGCGCATAAGTAACTCTAAGATTTGATCAGTGAATACATTTTTAGTTTAAATCTTTTTTTGCGTCTCTTTACAGAATTAACCAAATAATACTTGGTAAATTTATGATGGAAAGGCTCAGCACAGAACAAAGTATCAACGTTGTTCAACTTTACTTTGAAAGTCAGCATTCGATTATTCAGATCATATCAAAATTTCTTTCATGTTCGAAATTCTCCAAGCATTCCAACAATTTACCGACTGGTTTAGCGTTTTGGGCAACAAGTGGCTGTCTGTGATCTTCCGCGTGCTGCAGGACTTCGTGTAGTTCGAAATGAAGCGGCCATTGCTCGAGTGCAAGCAGGTATTGAGGAAAACCCCGAAACTTCCACCAGGCGACGTTTCCAGCAGTTAGAGATGTCTGGGCGGTCTTTGCAACATTACATCTTTTCCCATATAAGATGATCTTCTCTCAAATTATGCACAAGAACGAATTCAATATAGTCGCCGTTAACGTTACTTATGCGTCACCCTGTACAACACACATAAAGCTAATGCTTGAACTTTGCTATTATGTACGAGATATAATGTCACTTAAATTCATTCATTCATTATGCATGAAATACAATGTCATTGAAATTACCGCCTCCAGATTGGTTGCAGCAGTGGATCCTTTTGGGGTTCTTTCACCGTCATTTTGGAAAAAATACGGCTCCTTTATACCTCCAGATCATAATTCGCACCAAACGGTTACTTTTTCCGGATGCAATGGCTTTTTCACAATCACTTCTGTATTCTCCGCGCTCCATATGCGACAATTTTGCTTGTTGACGTAACCACAGAGTGAGAAATGGGCTTCATTGCTGAAGAAAATTTTATTCGATTGAAAGACCACATTTTGAAACACCACTTTTGTAATAAGTTTTAATTATTTTTTCTTCGATAGTTAAAAGATTCATATTCATAAATGGCAAACCTTTCACTAAATAAATAGCAATTAAGATGACAGGTATTTAACAGCTGGCAATTTTGCAGAACCGGCAATTTCGAAATCACTAAATGGATAATCATGGGATTTATGGGATGGTGCTGAGTCTTGTTCGAAATGTCTAATGATTTCTACCAAATTGTTTAATTGCACAAGTTAATAAATTATAGTCTAAAATCTTTTCAAGATACATTTGTTGATTTTACTTTTATGACTTGTCCAATGAAAACAAATGGTGGGCGTCCTTTAGAAGCTAATGCTGTCCAAAAAAATACTGTATAAGGTGTGTGTTTTCGCAGAGTTATCCGCATTGCGCTCTAACCACACTAAATAATTTTGTTTTTTTTTTTTTGATTTTTTTGTTTTGATTTTTTTTTTTTTTTGTATGTTGCTGAACTGTAAAAATGTTTTCATCAGAATAGACGAAATTTGAAGGCTCTCCGCCAACCAGCTGGTATTTTAACAGGGCTTCAATCGTAGTTCATTTTTTTAGTATTTCCCCATGCTACTAGCAGACACATTGAAATTTTGCCCCACATGAGCCGAGTATTTTGTTGAATTGTGCTGAATTTTGGCCTTCACCTCCAGTTATTTTTTGCAATGTTACTTTTTTGGATATCCACTTCAATGCTATGTTTTGATGTCATCAGTATCATTATAACGTGTAGTAATCCGATAAAAAACCATTATGTTCACACGTTTCCTTACTGAGAAAAATATGCTTCTTCGAATAAAATCAAAAAAAAAAAAAAAAAATAATAATAATAATAATGTTGGAAATCTTTGTCAAGTAACTCTTTCGATTTCCTCTCAAAATCGAAAGGATTTTGTTCAAACTATTCAATTTTTTCTCCACAAAATACAAATTGAACTGGAATCGGTTAGTCTATAAATGCGTATTAAGAACATATGTGACTTATTGATTATTGCTCACTGAATATTTGTGTTTTTTTTTGTTCGAATCATTATTTAAATGTTTTATTTATTGTAATTAAATGCAAGTAGTTGAGCCATGAGTATGAAAAAGAATCGAAAACAAATTAATCTAACTTTTGTGTGTAATTTGTTAAAAATTAATTTGTATTATTATATAAATCCACCCCCCTTAATTGACCAACAGCATTTCATTTTCTGCGAAAAATGTAGCAAATAATCCCCTTTGTGATCTATTTAGTAATTTGAACAATTATCTAAACAATTTATCTAATAAATTGTGTTACAAATTTTCTACTTATTTCTACATTTTCTCTTACTCTTATGAACTGCTAATACCGATTTGTCTAATTAGAAGATAGTGTGTGGGTGTGAAAAAGTTTCATGGTATTTCCGGTCTGTGGTTAGTGAGAGCTTTTTGTCTGTATGTGTGTGTGTGTATGTGTGTGTGTGCGTACTAATATATATGTGTGTTTTTCAGTTAAGCACCCTCCGGAAAATTGGTAAAAACCATTTGTTGTCGAAATTTAACTCATCACATTAAACATGAAGATGAAGTTAGTTACTCAAACTCAAATATTGGATCAATGATGCATGCAACACACAAAACACACCAACACATAAACAGCAAGGACTTACATATATACATTTGCAGACATACACACACTTAGATGCTCACACATTTTGAATGCCTGTGTGACTACTGCAATGTTAGTGTGGTATTATTACGTAAACATACTGTACGAACGCGTAACGCTATGAATCAGTACGTAAGCAGATTAGTAAAGTTTGTAATTACGTTGGTAATTGATTAGGTTCGAACAACTAACTCCTAATAAGATTATTGTGGTAAGCATAGAATGCTGTTGCCTTTATACACTAACGATCACATAGCCACCTACATGGGTTGCAACGTCTGTAATAGTAGATGCTATAGCAGCAATACGAGATGTTGTATCCAACGCCATCAGCAACCTCAGCCGTATTAGACGCAATCGTCCGTGCGAATCCGCTCGTTCATATTCATCAATGCATCAACCTCACATTAGCGTATTAGTACGACATACGAGTAGTATGTCTGGCGAACAACGAAGGAGATAGAGAGGAAGTTTTCAATGCGGCTAAGTATCCGTGCAAATGTTCTGAAATGAACGTCGACCAATAGCTAATATAAAACACCACAGAAAAGGACACCGTATCTGACGTAATAACACTCTGAACGGGGTTATTAAGTATTTTGCGAGCACTCATAGATGGATACTCGATTACGTGATAGAGGGTTAAGTACGAGTTTAAGTACGATTCGGCAAACCATAATATTTTTGTATCGATTAATATAGCTTACGATATCGTGACAAATTGATGTGATCATTCTGGCACCCAATATGCAAATAGCTTGAACTCCAAAAATATTGTTTTTATCACAAATTTTGATATGTCTACAATCTACTTCAAGCCTGTAATTATAAAAATTTATATTGTCTGTTGAACGCAGTTAATCCTTCCTTCCCAAGAATTGAAAAATGAATTTTGTAAAGTAAATTAAAGTATGAAATTGAATTGAAAAATTAATTTCATAAAGCAAAGTAAATTACGAATTCTTAAATTATTAATTAAATTGAATTTAAATTGAATTTAAATTAAATTGAATTTTTAAATTGAATTGTATTTAATTAGATTGTATTTTTTTGAATTAAAATTGCATTATTTCAAGTTACACTGAATTAATTTGAATTCTACTGAATTGCTTATATGAAACAGTTTGTAAATATTGGAAATTGTAAAAATTAACTATTTGCCTGTGTAAGGGCCCTTTCAAACAACTATGTAACTGTAAACACCCCTACTTTGTTACGCCCATGTGGCAACCCAGCGGGGCACGGTGGTCTCTTGGTTGAAATCAGAGGAATACTTGGGCTCTTTTTCCACCAGCCGCCAACCAGACCACTTCGCCAGCCGCCCTCAACATACGAATTAAATCTGAAATAATGTAAGTTAACCGTCATCTTTTCCTCATCTCCATTACGAACCCCCCTCGCAAGTATACACATCCCGCTAAGTTCTTCCACAAAACCTCCAATCTCTCTCCCGGAACTTAAGTTCCAAATTAAATCTTCAGACCTAATCTGACAGATTTACACAGTAGCATTTGCATCGACATTTGCATTTTACACTGCTTGTTTTGAAACTACCATACCAAGTGTCGAATTTGACAACAACCGCAATTTTTTTCATTATTTAGAACGGTTTGCTTAATATAACTGAAAGTAAAGAAGTATTTTGTCTGACCCTTTCAGGTGCTCTCCATAAAAATGATCTGAAACCCAAAAATATTGCTTTAGTAATAACTTTTGAAGAATTTAAACAAATATTCCAAAATGTACACCAAATAATTTCTAAATGCATTTTATTGGGTTGGTCGCAAAGTTCTTTCGGTTAATTCATTAGCTCACTATACGTCACTTCTCCTTCAAACACTGTCAAAATTTCCTCCCATCCCTTTAAACTGTTTACTATTGTTTACTTGTGTGCTCGTTCTAGTCGTGAGTGGTTATAGCGTTTTAAAAAAATGTTTTAAAAAGTGGAAAAAATGAGTAAACAAGAGCATTTTCTTAATTTCCGAAAAAGAGAAACGGCTGCTGAAGCCAGCCGAAAAATAAAGTCTGTTTATGAAGAAAACGGATCAAATGAAAGAACTTGCCAGAAATGGTTTAAACGATTTTCTACGGATGACTTCTCCGTAAGGGGTGCTCCCAGATCAGGACGACCAAAAGAAATTGTTTCCGAAGAGGTGAGAGATTTAATTATTGTTAATCGGCAAACAACAGTTAGGGAAATAGCTGAAATAATCGAGAAAATCAGTCTCAGCCATTCACGGGGTCATAAAGGGGCTCAAATTTGTGAGCAGCCTAGTGGTGTGGGTACCTTACTCTCTCACCGAGGATTCACACTGCCTTACGGACCTGTTAGAAACTATCAGAGATTGGACCTGCCTCAGACTTTCCCCGTCTGACTAGCACCCACTTCGCGGTCTGGGCAACTACTTGAAGGATTTGAATTTCCATAACAACGAGGAAGTGAAAAATCGAATTGAATCGAATTTTCTCAGAAAACCCACGCGAGTTTTATGAGAGAGAGGTGGGAATAAGTTTTTTAAAAAGGGGGAGATTATATAATAGATTAAAAGCTTTGTTTTTATGTATATACGATGTGGGCCAAATAAGACCTACTAATGTTAAGCACAAATAACTTTTTTATTTTTTGACATATTTATTTTTCTCTTTTTGTAGGTTATAATTGAATTGTTGGAAATTTATTATGGAACCCTACAGTACAACACAACGCGTTAAAATTATCGACTTTTTCTATTCTTGTCAACGATCATTTGTTTTAACGCAGCATAAAAATCGGCAACATTTTAATTCCAGATCAGCTCCAACAGCCTTCATGATTAGGAATTTGGTCGGTCGTTTTGAGGAAGTGGGATCAGTGGCCGACCGTCCTGGACGAGGTGCCCATCGAAATATTCGCACTGAAGACAACGTGGAAACTGTGGCAGAGTGTTGCAGATGATCCATCTGTCTCAACTCGCCCTCGTTCCAGCCAATTGGGCATTTCCAGAACGACATTTCGTAGAATGTTATAGTTGGATCTTAAGATGTACCCATACAAAATTCAAATTGTGCAAGCACTGCTACCGCAAGACCACCAGGTCTTATTTGTAGACCACTACTTAGGTCTTATTTGGTCCACCCATTAGGACTGTTACTGGATGAATTTATCACGTATGTATTGATATTTGTTACTCAAAATTATGGATTTTGCAAAAATACATTTCATTTTGGACTGGAAATGATCGCATACATTGTAGTCAGATATTTGTTTATAATTCTTTCCGTAAAACACAACTCGATTAAGGAATTTAAATGGATTTATTTTTAGCGTAAGAAAATAGAAATCAATTTCCAAATTATTATTATGTGTTAAATGTCGTTTCGAATTCTAAAATTGGACATGCAGGATAAAAGTTACAAAGCAAGGAAATCTGTCCTTAGTCTAATAATAATTGCATATATTATTACATAATAAGTTAACAATTCATGGCATTTGTGAATGAAAAACTTCGACTAACAAAGATATCTAACTTTTGAGATGCAGCCACAGGCGCATTCAGCTGCCGACAGCCTGTCGCATGTCATGCGGAAGAAGTGGCCACCACGAGAACAAAAACTATCACAAAACTGCGCTTTTTTGGTGGTTGTACATCTGCCCATCATGAGACTGAGTTTAATTGGAAATGTTATACGCCTCCACGACTCCCTACCGCTGTGCCACGTGGTGCCAGGAAGGGGTTAACTGCAAACCGCAACTGCAGCTGCTGTTCGCAACCGGATGTACCAGATAATGGTGAATTTGATAGTAATTCATTATCTATCCGTTGCAAAGTGATTAAAATCACTGTTGCGTATCGCAATGTTGAGATAGATCCTTGACATGACGTTCTTCCACACATATACTCGTATATACAAGTATATGTATGTGTGTAGGGAGAGGAATACTTGAATATATAAGGCGGAAGTATTTTGTTTCATAGCCCAAATGAAAGCTTAAGACAACGAATAGATAACGAAAAATTAAATCGGTTATTTCCGGAACCCAAAACAACGCGACTGAAATGAGGTCAGGAGTTTAGAAAATAATAGCAATAATTTGCAGTGAGGTGCAAAGAACTTCAAGGATAGGATAAATAATATAAACAGCTGTATGACAATCGCAATCTTCAGATTAGAATCCTTGATGATGAAATACGAGGTGTTTTCAAAAAATAAGATGAATTTAAATTTTTCTCAAAAAATCTTTATGTATTCATCAATTTCTATTTTATCTCCTTCAAAGTAGTTCCCCATCAGATATAATACATTTATGCCAGCGTTTTTTCCAATTTTTGAAACTGTTCTGATATGCACTTTTTGGTATGTCCTTGAGCTCTCTCAATGATTCGGTATTTATCTCCTCAATCGTCGCAAAACGCCCTCCTTTCATGGGTCTCTACAATCTTGGGAATAGAAAAAAGTCGCAGCGGGTCAAACCTGGTGAATACGGTGGCTAAAGCATGATAGTAGTGTTGTTTTTGGCCAAATAATCTTAAACAAGCAAAGATGAGTGATCAGGTGCAGTATCATGATGCAAAAGCCATGATTTTTTTCCACAATTCCGGGACTTGTTTCGTATTGCTTCACGCAAACGGCACATAAGTTCGAGGTAATACCCTTTATTTAGCGTCCAATTTTGTGGCAAGAACTCCTGATGCACTACGCCATGGTAATCGAAGATAACAGTAAGCAAAACTTGGAAATTTGATCGAACTTGGCGTGCTTTTTTGGTCTTGGCTCTCCAACGGAAGAGGTTGGGACGATTGAGCTTTGGCTTCGATGCCATAACCATTTACGTACCCATAATTCGTCACCAGTTATGACCCTTTTAAGCAAACCTAGATCATCGTTGACGTCATTCAACAAATCCTGAGCAAATCAAAATTCAGCAATTTTGGAACAAACTTCGCTCCCACACGCTTCATGCCCAAAATATCCGAAAAGATTGCACGGCATGAGCCAACCGATATGCCGACATCTTCAGCAACTTCTCTAATTGTGATTCGATGATTCTCTATAACAATTTTCTTCACTTTCTCAACATTTTCATCAGTTGTTGATGTGCTGGGGCGTCCAGAGCGAGCGTCGTTATTCACATGTTCTCCACCTTCTGTGAAAAGCTTGCAACATTTCAAGTGTTTTTAAGCTCTTAATTCCATTTTTTACACAAAATTTGATGCAACTTCTTTGATCCATTATTTTCGATAGCAGAAAATCGCCGAACACGAAAAACACTTATCTTATTTATGCCTCTCATAAACAAACTAAACATGCTACATGGATAAAACCGTCAACATATCTTCGAGACAAGTGTACCAACATAAAAAAAATAATAATGGAAAGTTGAATGTACGTAGCCCGCGAAATTCGAAAATTCTCCTTAATTTTTGAACACACCTCGTACTATCCATTTTTCGATTTAAAAATTAAGTTTACATAAAATACACATCAAGTTGTGATGTCGATGAAACTTGTATTTCATTATAATGCTTGGACTTCGCTCCCATGTAGGAAATACAATACGAGTTAAATGACTGCCTCTGGAATGGCTGCAGTAGTGGATCCTTTGTGAGGTTCCCCCAATTGTCTTTATAAAAATACATCCCAGTGACACCTCCAGATAATAATGCGCACCATAATGACCAAAAGGCGCACCGGACGCAATGCCTTTCCCACAATCAGTTCGGGGCTTTCTGAGCTCCACATGCTACACATTTGCTGATTGCAGAAAATTTTGTTCGAAAAATCAGCATTGAAACCCTGCTGAGGCAGCACCCAATCAGCATATGTACGGCGTTGTGAATGGTCAGCCGGATTTAATTATTGCGAGGGTTGGACTCCATATGAATGGTGGTGCCAATATAAATGCAATTGCTGAGAACTCCGAGGAATCGACAAATTTGAATAATCCGCTGCACTTTCATTAACAGAAGCTCTATTTTCGGCAGTGCGTACATTGCAATGTTGCACAGACCTGACCACATCTGTAACACTTCCAATCTCTTTAAATTTTTTCACAATCTTGCTAATTCCTTGCACAGTAGGTCGACTATGACGACCATAATCACTCCGTAATTCACTAAATGTGGCCACATTTGAATCATTACCTTTGCATTAAGTTTTAACTATTTCTACGAGTTCTTCGGTTGTTAAATGATCCATATTCGTAAATGACAAACCTTTTATTATTATTTTTTATTTATTACGGCCAAATTGATTACGCAGACCAACATTTTGCGACACAAACTTGAAATTTTACAATTCAATTCTTAAAAAGTTTTAATAATGATAATAATTCTAATAATAGTAATGTCTGAGTATTAACAATGAATATGGAAAGAGATATGATATAAAATGTTTAACACCAACAATTTATAGTCGAGTATAATAATTCTTCGAGCAGGACATTAAGAGCTTCTTAAATCCAAAACATGATAGTGAGAATCTTCTGTATTCATATGGAATTATAGAATTCCATAATCATATAGTACGAAATCGAAACGAATACTGCATTATGAACGTTCATGCCCGTGGAAATTGTAAAATATTGGTTCTTGAAGACGTTCCAAATACAAATTTGGAAACTATGTATTGTGGAATGCCAAATTTCATAGTTTTGTAGAGAAACAAAATAGTTCTAAGGTCGATAAAGCTGTCAAATATACATCCCAAAAATTCAATGGTATATGGTGTAAAATGCTCATAATGTTTCAATTAATGCACAAAATTATAATTACATTGATAACGCATATTTTTAATCGCTCTAGTCTAGAGGTAGACTCTTTCCATAATAAACTCCTAACCCATAAATAACGCATGGCATCAACATTGTCTTTGCAATATGTTTTCGTACTTTTAGCGGAAGAGACACATTTATGTTACATAACTAAATAAATAACACTTCAAATGACAGATATTTAATAGTTGACAGCCTTGCCAGATCTGCGGTTTTGAAATCACTTAATGGATAATCTTTTATTCGGATTGAGTTGAACGAATACGGAAAATTCGCATTAACGGCAGTTTCAAAAATGTCGTTCGTTCGCAATAGAAGCTTTGCAAACTTCTTAGTTGGTGAAGAAGATAGCAACACAAATTATTGAAATTATAGAAATATGTGAAATATAGTTAGTGTTGTGGTGGAAAATAGAAAATTTTACAATATTTTATATTTACATGGACAAAATAAAGAAAATGTATCCCTAATTTTATGTTCATATAAAATTTAGTAAAAATATACCTGTACGGAGGTGGTGATAAATCGATAGAAGTGATTAATATGATGGCAAGAGGAGTAGCGGGGAATCCTCTAATCAATTTGATACCTCTCTCGTTGTAGTTGTGGAATTAAAATGTTGGACTGTATTGTGATTTATCCAATAGCGATGATCTTTAGGAGCACTAATTTCATAGTTGGTTTCTACTAGAGAACTGAAAATTGGAATTCGTAATTTGGATCATATAATTTCACAGTCGTATAATTTCACGGTCATGAGAAATTATATGCAATCAAATTGATCGTGTAGAAATTACAAGTGGCGATAAATAAAAAATGAGAATTAGAATTAGTGCTAATTCAAAGGAGGTTTATTCAGGCAACGAGTTGTGCTTACCAGTTGAGATCTGATTTATAAGTGATTTTTTCTCATTATAGAACTTTCGACAACAGTTAATTTTGTATGTTACAATTCAGAATTCAGTAAAATTTAGTACATATATTTTCACTCAATGGTGTTAAGTAATCACTTCATGGGCCAAAATTTAAGTTCGTTCACAATGATATCTTAATGTACAGGGTGGCGCAATAAAACGTGCATATTTAAAAAATAGATTAAAAAATAAATACAAAAGGTATGGTTAAAATAAATCTAAGGCATTGTAGAGTAATAAATGGAGTTTATTTTTTAAAAATAACATCATCTAAATGGTGATCCTCTCTACGACGGCACTCCTCTAACCGCAAACGAAAATTATTGAAAACTTTCTTCAGTAATACTGGTGTAATGGCTGCCATTTCAACACGGATATTCTCCTTGAGCTGAACGATGTTTCTTGGATTATTACTGTAGACTTTGTGTTTGAGGTATCGCCACAAAAAAAGTCAAGAGGCGTCAAGTCTGGACTACGTGGGGGCCATGGGATATCACCTCTTTTCGAAATCAGTCTGCCAGGGAACATCTGCTTCACCACCGCCATGGAGTCAATTGATGTGTGACAGGTAGCTCTATCTTGTTGGAACCAAGTTCTGGAATTCACTATTCTTGAACTTTCAATTTCTGGAGCCAAAAACCCGTCCAACTTCTCAACATAGCGTTCCGTATTAACCGTGACGGTTTGGTCCCGCGCATTTTCAAAGAAAAAAGGGCCAATTATTCCTCTGCCAGAGATTGCTGCTCATACTGTCACTTTAGGACTATGGAATGGTTTCTGGCGTTTGATTTTAGGATTTTCACTGTTCCAGTAACGACAAGTTTGTCGGTTTACGAACCCATTCATAAGGAAATGAGCCTCGTCAGAGAAAAGGATATTGTTAAAATTGGAAAATCGATTAAGCATTTCATTAGCAAATGCGAGCCTTGCTATGAAGTCAGACTCTTTCAATTCTTGTGTTAATTGCAGCTTATATGGATGCAGTTTAAGATGCAATATTAAAATTCTTTGCAAACTTCGTCACGATAATTGTAAGACAGACGATTTCTTGCGAGTCGACATTTGTGGATTTCCTCGTACTGACTCCATAACTCTCTCAACATTGTCTTCGGTCCTAGATGTTCTTGGTTGACTATTTGCTTGTGGTTTAAATGTTGAACCGGTCTCTTCAAAACGCTTTACCCATATTTTAATTAAATTAGCACTCGGAGCTTCACTAATTCGCTGTAGTCCATATTCAGCACAATATAGTCGCCTAGTAGCAATATATGAACGAGAGTTCTCGTAAAATGCGCGCACGCAAAATGCGCGACGCTTCCCATCGAAGTGATTCATAGCGACTAAAACTCCATGAGCCCGCCAACCCAACGATGTAGGCGCCCCCCCGCCCGCGCCTTTTCTACTCCGCAAAAAAAGATGATGCAATATGCACGTTCTATTGCGCCACCCTGTACAAAAAGAAACATTTTAATGTACAAAAAAAGGTTAATTTAAATGTAAATTATATGGTAAATTTAGACACATATAATCTGAAAATTATTGCTAAAATATTGAAGCTTGGACAATACTAAATGTAAGTAATTTTTCGGAGCAAAATAGTATATCCTTTTTTGAGTGCAGCTACAAGGGAGTTAGATAAAGCTGTATCTCAGCTTACTGATTGTGAGGAACTCTCGCATATATCATCGAAGGGATGCATGGAAATTTGTTATTTGTTATACTCAGCGGGCTGGTGGAATAAGCACTCGCCAGTACAAATTTTGGTCTGAGTAACAACATAACCAATTCAATTAAGTCTGAAATCATACTAATTATTCAGTTACTACCGTTATTTAGTTTTTGCACACTCTATTCAAATTTTGGGATCATTATTAATTTCCTACATTTCTGGAAGCCTGTAAGTAATGACAAAATTTCCTGTAGTCAAGTACTTCATGTTCATTGATTAATCATTCTTGAACTTAATTTTCCATAGACTCATCAACAGTCCTCGACAAATTACATTGTAGTCTATCTGTCTGTTGATGAGTTGATAAATTACAACACTCGCTGTTGAAAGTTCACAAAATATGTATAATGAAATATATGTCTTCTCAATTTAATATAAAGCCCTATCCAAAAGAGCGCAATATCGTCATTGTAATGTTATCTGGAATTTATTGCCCGTGTAAAAGGAAAACATTACCTGCGATAATAAACATTGCAAGTCAGCGTCGTACCTATAAAAAAAAAAGTTAATTTGAGACTTGTGCGGAGAAAAAAAGAAATCGCAAATTTACATAAATAACATATTTTCAATAAACCACCTCCCCTAAATGCCACCAAGCCAGTCAGCCAGCCTGATCACCCAGCCAGTGTGAAATGGAAATCGCACACAAAAGAAAATAATTCAATTGTGAAAAATGCGTTATTGTTTGCTAACGCCCTTAAATGAATATCTAAGCAGCCGCAAACACAGACGCATCGTACATTCTCGACAGGCACACTGATGCAGTGCCGCACATATAAATGGCAATAATCGCATACATAAATCTTTCAGGAGCAACGTATCCTAATGCTACATCATACACATTCATGCAAGCAAACACCCATCCGCACATACATATGTGTGTTGTTCATATATCACATCGTGCTCAAGCCTTAAACACTCGCTAAGACAAAGTGTTTGCGATGTATTTATGCGTGGCTGGGATTGTATCAGTCAGGGATGTTCAAATTGAGCATTTCGTACGATTTCATGCGTACGTACATTTGTCCCCATTCACCAATTTGGTAGAGCAGTTCGCCTGCAATCTAGGAATTCAATCAAATTGACTAGTAAATACGATACTTGAACTTTTAATAAGCCTCTCGGCCGCAAATTGCGAAGGTTGCTGTGGAATTTTCGAAAACTAGCATACTGAAAATGGGTTATACATTTAGTGGTTTCAAAACCGCCGTCCTGACAAGTCTATCAGCTATTAAATACCTGTCATCTGAAGTGTTATTTATTTAGTGAAATCTTTGCCATTTACGAATATGTAGGTAGATTGTTTAACAACCGAGGAATGTGTGAAAATAGTTAAAACTTGCTACAAAAGTGGTGATTCAAAAGTTGGCACTTTTCATGCATTACGTGGTGATTATGGTCGTCATATTCGACCTACTGTCGAACCTACTGTGGTTAGGCCAGTGCATCGTCACAATGAACATACTGCGGTAAATTTCGCTACTAAAGAGTGTCCAAACAAAAACGCAAGATTTAAATTTGGCGTCATTCGAAGTGCCATTGTTTGACATTTGAACAATTGTTATTGTTTGCTAGTAGAAGGTACGAGGTTAGTAACAATGAAGCGCTACACGAATGAACAACGCATTTTTTTTTTTTTTTTGGTTTTTTTTTTATTCTTTTATTATTCATGATTACAAAATTTCTTATGTTATAATAAATTTATTACTAGATATAATACAATACTATAACAGTTTTGTAATTAGTGATAGTTCACAATAAAATTTAATGCCTCAGCGTCAAAGTGACTTTATAGAGGCTTACGGTAAAGTGATTCACAATCCTATTATTTAATCCGTTATTTTCGCCTAACACATTTATAATAACATTTGTTTGTTTTTTTTTTTTTTTATGGAAGTAAATCTATAATATTTTCATATAAATATTTCTTCAAACAATTTTTAAATTCGGATATTCGAGTAATTGTTTTTAATGTTTGTGGCAAGTTGTTATACGCAAAGCTACCCATGTATTCTATTCTTTGTTTTGTCGTGTTTAATCTACAAGTTGGAACTCTCAGATTATTGTTATTGCGGGCGTTAAACCTATTCTGATTGAGAGAAAATGAAATTGTGTGGTATCCAATGTTATGCATACATTTAAAAACATGCAATAACAGTTGCAATTGGTATTGACCATAAATTGGCAAAATATTTGGGTAATAATCTTTGTATATTGATAAGGTAGAAGTTCGGATTGGAAAATTTCCTACAATTTTAAGGGCTTTGTTCTGAGTTCTCTGAAGTGCTTTAAGTTCGTTGCTTTTTTTATAACCGTAGAGAGCAATCATGTAGTTGAAGTTACTTTGAATTAAAGCTTGATAAATTAAAAGTTTCGTTGTTTTATTAAATTTGTTTTTAAATTTGTACAAAAGTCCTAGAGCTTGCGATAACTTACAGCGTAACCTTTTGATATGTATGTCCCAGGATAAATTACATTGAAGATACAGTCCCAAATATTTATGTGAATCCACTTCCTTGATTTCTCTTCTATCAACGAGTATCGAAAAATTGGTATTATAACCGTAAGGCTTAAAACGTATAACTTTAGTTTTCTCAGCATTTAAAAAAAGTTTATTAATCCTCGCAAATTCACAAATTACAGCAGCATCATGTTCAATATATGCTTTTGCCACCGATTCATGTATAAAGGGATAAATAACACAAATATCGTCTGCATAAACAAACATCTTCCCAGTTAGTTCCAAATTAGCTACATCGTTTATATATATTTTAAAAAGAAGTGGACCAAGAACACTTCCCTGGGGCACTCCGTGTTCAATTATCCTGACAGAACTTCTCTGTCCGTTAATGTCTACAAATTGCTGGCGATTATATAAATAGCTTTTTATAATAGAGTGTGCTTTTCCGCGAATACCATACAACCAAAGCTTTTCTAATAAGATCTTACGATCTACTAAGTCGAAAGCCTTTGTAAAATCATAAAACACTCCAATTGCACCCCTATTTCCATTGTCTAGACATTTACATATGCAATTTACAACATTAATTGAAGCTTCTTCCGTTCCGCAACCCTTCCTAAATTATAAATAAATAAAAAATAAAATAAATATTGATTACGACTAAGCAAGTCATTATTGTTTAAATATTCACTTATCTGATTGAATATAATTCTTTCAAATATGTTGTTTATTAATGAGAGCACTGCTATTGGTCGAAAAGTTTCAACCGAAGAAGCATTATTTTCTTTGGGTATTGGAATCACCTTGTGCATTTTTAAAGCTGTCGGATATTTACCAGTTCGAATGATGGAATTAAAAATATTTAGCAAGTTTTGCGACAAACAATGCCTACATTCGCGTAGAATAGTTGCTGATATATTGTCAAAGCCTGAGCTTTTACGAAGGGACATTTGTGTAATTATTCTTTCAATATCATTTAGAGTTGCGTTCTCTATTTGGAAACTATTAGCTTGTCTTGCAACAGAAGAAAACATATTAAAGTTGTCATCAGGAAGATGCTCAATTTGAGATTTTATTTCGCTAATAGACTGTAAAAAATAATTATTGAATTTATTCGCCTTATCCGTATCGTCATTTATTGAAATTCCATTCTCATCTTTGATTTCTATCTTTTTTTTTTTTGATTTCTACCTAAGTTCTTATTAAGAAATGTCCAGCTTTTCGAAGGCTCATGTTTCGTACTTCCTAAATTATCTATATAATAAATTTATATATAATGAATAAAAAATTTATCTAATATAATAAATCTAATATAATAAATAAAATTCTCATTGTGAAATTGTTTTACCAAAGTGATGAAAGTTTTGCGGCTACAGTTCGCAAATTGCGATCAATTTGGGGTCACAATAATGCTCCAAAAGAGTCAAACGTAAAGAGATTAATGGATAAATTTGCTAAAACTGGCAAATGGGTCTGTTAGTGACAACAACGAGCCTTCGAACAGGTCGATCGACCGAAAATGTCGCAGCTGTACGTGATGATGTCGCTCAAACTCCATCCACCTCAATTCGACACCGAGCTCAGCAAATTGGTGCCTCCAAATCCCCTACGCAGCGAATTTTGAAGAAAGATTCGCATCTTCATGCTTACAAAGTTCAATTGACTCAGGAACTGAAGCCAACTGACCATGGACAGCGAAGGGAGTTCGTTAATACCGTTAATACGAATACCCAAGTATTAGAGAGACAACATGAAAATGGTGATTTTGCCGATAAAACCATCTTCAATGACGAGGCCCATTTCCATCTTGATGGCTTCGTCAATGGGTAGAATTGTCGCATTTGGGGCGAGGAAAATCCTCGAGTGATTCACAAGAAGCAAATGCATCTTTAACGTGTCACTGTGTGGTGTGGGTTTTGGGCTAGAGGAATCGTTGAACCTTTTTTTTATGAAAATGAAGCATGTCAAACAGTCAATGGTGTTCGGAATTATCAAATGATAACCAGTTCTTTCGTGCCCAGAATTGTCATACAGCCAGAGAAACAATTCAATTGCTGCATCGGTCATTTAAATCTTGTGTTCTTGTTGGGACACTCTTTATTAGTGAAAGTGCGGCGAACAATCCGAATTTCAATTTATGATAACCGACTTTGTTGGTCTGCAATTGAAGACCGACCGACACAAGCGATGTTGGCTTTATTGCATGAGAAGTTTGCAGAACGCATAATTTCACTTTTTGACGACGTCAATTGGCCACCAGGATCATGCGATTTGACGCCGTTAGACTTATTTCGTGGGACTACATTCAAACCAACTACTCTAAACGGTGGAGTATATGAAAACCGACATTCGGCAAGTTATCGCGAAGATACAGCCCAAAATATGCCAAACACTGGTCGAAAACTACGTATATAGGATCCACCGCTGCAACCAATCTAGAGACGGTCATTTAAGTGGCATTATTTCTCGTACGTAATGGCAATGGTCCAAGCATTATAATGAAATAAAAGTTTCATCAAAATCATACTTTAATTTTTTCTTAATTTAAATTTTTTTTCGAAACCGAAAAATGGATAATGTTGGATGTGTTATGCACCACAAAGTTGGAAAATTATTGTTTTGATATGCCTATATACCACCTGTGTAGACTTCAGTAAATTCCCAGTTTTAACTCGACCAAAAATTAAATACCACGAATGTCCTCGTCGATTATTTCTCATATTTTCTGACAACTTCTCATTTAAGTCAACGACAGAGATAAACCCGTGCCTAAAGTGGAAAAAATATGTGAATTGTTTTGAAAACCGTTTGTCCTGGTTATTCTAAAGAACAAGTTTTTCAGAAAGCCGATTTTCTATTAATTAAATATTAAATTTACTGCAATTTAACGCAGCAGGCAGACTAAAGCAAACTATTGTCTAGCAGAAAGCCATTTTTTGGATTTGTCGATAAGTTGACGTATCCAGAAAGCCGGTTTTTGATTATTCGACTTAAGGGAAAAAGGATTACATCGGTTTAATTTGGATTTCTAAATAAAAGTGGGCGAAATAAGGCAAAGTTAGGCTACAGCATTAAATCAAGTCTAGACTGATCAATAGTACACCAGTGTAGGATACGAATTGTGAAACTATAACACAATTTTTATGTATCATTTGGGCACAATCTTCCAAAAATTGCACGAAATATCTTCTGAAACAGATGTGCAAAATATCAAACAATTCTATGAAAGGCTCACGGTGGCCATTCAATATTGTTATTAGGTGCGCATCTAAGTTCTCACTGTTTTTTTTTTTTTTTTTTTTTTTTTTTTGTCTATAAAAATGAAACTTTATTATGAAAACATGTTTACAAATGATTAATTGAAATTATCGTCCATCGCTAGCTGCTACTTTTTCCCATCTTCCTGGCAAAGCTCGGTTTCCGTCACTGCAAAACTGTTCATCTTTTGAGGCTATCGACGATGTTGTCCTTGTACCTTGATGTTGTCATATGGGTGAAACTGCTGGTCAGCCAGGCCGTGGGCATTCGAACGGAACAAGCGAAAATATCTGGAAAATATCGCGGATGGATAAGACTTGCTATTTCTGCGTTCCAGGTAGGTTTTAATTATCTTGGTCACGTGAGACCGAGCATTGTCGTGCTGAAGAATCACTTTTCCGAGCCTCTCCGCATATTGTGGGCGTATCTCGAACAGAGCTCGGCTCAATCGTATTAATTGAAGTCCATATCGATCCACAGTGATGGTTTCGCTTGATTTCAAAAGCTCGTAATAAATAACATCGACCTGGTCCCACCATATACAGAGCATAACCTTCGCAGCGTGAATATTCGGCCCAAGCAGCGATGTAGAAGCATTGCCGGACAGCAAGACTTTCTTTTCTTTAGATTGCTGCAATGAATCCATATGCTTAAGCTTGGCTCATGACGTTTAGGTTACGGCAGAATCGACTAGCACTTACAGCTGGCGTCGCCATCTAATGGTAAATAACGGAAACTTAGTTGCGCACCTCATACATTAATAAGCTACAATAATTTTTTTGCCCAATAAATACAAATTTTATTATATTTATTCATTTGAAAAGTAATGCGTTGTTATCATGTCTCTTAATTTAAATAACTTGCACTCTCGTTGATACGTGTAAAACATCACATACATTACAGGTTGGAGGGATGTGGGGAAACTAAATCGATTATCGTTGGGATGAATGCATTGTTTTAAATCACCTAAATTTGCTGAATTTGTTTTTTGAAGGTCTTCTTTGTAATAACCCCACAAAAAACCAGTACAGAAATTTGAGATGCTCTGACTTACACGTACATTTACCAAACCCCCTTTTGCGTTGGTACCAAAGTGACAAAATCTCATCGTATCGTATCGTATATGCTCTAAATTACACAGTACATCTTAATATTTCCTAATTTTTCTTTTTATATTTTGCAGTATTCCGTTTAGATATTAAAAATGCAAAAACCCATCGATTTTGGCTTTATCGGCTAATTTTTATGTGAAGTAGACTTGAGCATAACAATTCAAACCATATTAATTCGAAAAACTTATTTTAATACCTGATAAATGTTAATTTATAATGAATTTAAGATATAAAATAAATTTGGATAAAATACTTAATTTTTGTAGATGGTATCAGAATGGGCGGGGTTATTTTGTTGACCGTTTCATATTTTAATAAGCACTGTTATACAATCTAACTGACAGGAAAGCTAAATTATTGCAGTATACAAAGTAGACAGAAAAATCGGTCAGTTTGTATGGGAGGCACCGGAAGAGATATATCAATACCTTCCATTTTTATCCTTAGAACTTGGTTCACCAAACACATAATGCCAAGTTTCGCTGAAGTCAGTGTGACTGCTTCACAAATATCAAGCTAAGAATATATGTGTCAAATCGGTAATTTGTCCGGGAGGTGCCAGGGAAGTTATGGTTTGTTGATCAATTTCTTAAATGTTTTTAAGAGCAACAAATACGATGGACTGAAATCCACATTACTGCATTACAGGGAAACCCTTCTAGTTTAGGAAAATCGGTCAAAAGATATAATATATATTCTAATATAATATATATTCTTAGGCCCATCTCTATTATCCGATTACGCTAAACTCAGTCAACTTTGGTTTATGTGTTTCACGCCCCTTTAATGTTTACTATAAATATTAAACGATTTTACGAAATTCAATTTATTCCCAGTAACTAACAATTCGTAGACACCAGCAATTTGCATTTTTCTTCATTTTATTCATTTTATTGCTGATGAAACTTGGGAAAATCGGGCTAGTGACACCTCCCTTCTGATACTTCTTATACCTATATATAATGCTAATTTAATCCGTATAGTTTTAGCTTCATATCTTTCAAACAGTTATGCAAAAATCAGTGAACTATAGCACACATTAAGCGTATTATGAACTAACCTCTGAGAACGAAAATGTAGCGCAATATCACTTCGCTTCCATCGAATTAACCGATTTGTCGAAATTTAATTTTGTAATAATTTTGTACCGCTGTAATCTGGTATTTGTAAACTGCAATTAGTTAAATTAATGCATATTGTGTTGTATTACACTTCTTGGTAAAATTTTACATTTTCTCATCCTCTGTGTTAATTCCCATAAT
Source organism: Philornis downsi (assembly GCA_019455685.1). NCBI lineage: Eukaryota > Metazoa > Arthropoda > Insecta > Diptera > Muscidae > Philornis > Philornis downsi. The sequence goes on from JAHXMU010026610.1 coordinate 172,450, forward strand.
ATTTGTCAAATTTATTCCACACAATTGTTCGGCACATGAATATTGACTGCATTGCCACATCCCCTAGAATACTACATATACAAATTTTGTATTTTAGAAAAATTCGGTATTCTCTCTATATTTTTATGTGGAAGATACCAAAAAGTTGTAATTTTAAATATGTTATCGTACAGGATGGCGCAACAATGGCAATGCAAAAAGAAATTCAAACAGTTTTTTTTTATTCAATGTATTTTACTCATTCATTTTTATTGTATAGAAAATTGTTTAAAAAAATGCGGGATTGTCTCAATTATTGTTTTAACAGACTGCTTCAATTCGGACAAATTTCTTGGTTTCGTTCTGATTATTTCTTGCTTGACAGAAAGCCTACAAAAAAGTCTACAAATTGGAGTCAGGTCAGATGAGTTTAGGAGCCAACGGAAAGTGGAGTTTCTGGATATAAATTTGTTTGGGAATTTTCGTTGGACCTCCGCCACAACCGGTCTGTCAAATGTTGTTGCAACGAATACGTCTTCTGCGCAGTTCTGGGTAAAAAAACTCCTTCAATATCTTTAAATAACGGTACCCATTGACATTAACACTGTGTTTGTTGAACGATTCGTGTGCTATCCTGTAATTTACTTCAAAGTAGTTCTTAATAAGAATCTAGCTATTTATTTCACATCTGACATCGCTCACGTTGCTGCACCGGCAACGTAAGTTGGATCAAGGTTTATGTATGTAAGTCAGTTCACCAGACTGGAATTTCTGAACTAGTTTTTGTTTCCTTTCTATTATAATCTACCATCCGTTCATTTCTTTCTCACTGGCATGATAACGTAATAAACGGCCAATTTGTAAAATAGTTGGAGTTTGCAACATTTTATTGTCTAAGATTACAGTGTTCAAATAAGCGATTTTTTTCAGAAAGTCGGTTTTAGAGTTAAGGGAAAAAATATAATATTTTTCCTGAAATCCGTTTTGCGGATGTTTGATAGGTAAAAAATGAAAGAAACCCGCTTTTTTCGAGATTTTTTTTTTGTCAGAGCGAAGTTAAAATTAAAAATACTCATATTTCTTGAGAGCTCCTTTATGAATAACTATAATTTAAAATATTATACAATATTTTAAACCTATTGGCTATATTTTACTGACGCATTTATATGATTTGCAAAACAAAAAAAAAAAAATTATATGTCTTGCTCTTCAACCCCCGCGCAGTACCTAAACCATCATCATCCACCAAATCAAATCAATCAAAGTTTCATTACAATCAGATGGCTGATATAAAAGCATATAAGTAAACGCTCACATTGATATTTAGATTGATTAACCACAAATGCATCCGGTGCTGATTGTATTGATTGTTTTAAATAATATCGAAATTGACAGCGCCAAAGGGCACAAAAACTGCATATAATTGAAGTTAATTTGATATATTTCCTAGGTCAAGCGACATCTCACTTGCCGTAAGATACTCTTTGATGTGTTCCATTAGTTTAGAATGATTTCGATAAGAAGCCTAATAAGATAGAAAGATGCGAGTGGAAGACATTGAAAAAATTAGAACATTTAAGCCAATCCGATTTAAAATATGTTAAGGGTATTTAGAAATTCAATTTAAAAAAAGGACACATACTAAATGTGACTTAATGAATAGATGCTGAACATACGAGGTGTGTTCAAAAAAAGGTGAATTTTGATTTCTCTCAAAAAATATTATGTGGGATGCCTTCCAATTATTGTATTAAAAAGCATATACAAAAGTTAATTGCTCTGTTTTCTTAAATTTATCTCGTAAACGCGATCTTGTACTTCTTTATTCGTCTACGGTCACTTCTCAACTCTCCCGTTCTAATGTGATCTTCCCAACATCTTGTCTACTGTTCTTTTTTCTAACCATCGTCTGATCTGCATGCATGCAGTGTCGGTCGCTGATGTTTTGGCGAACAACAGTCAGACAATAAACAAATGAAATGTGTGTACCCAATTATGCATTACACATTCACTCTACGTTTGTCTGTAGTAAACACCCGTTCCTACATTTATTTATTCATCAATTTCTATTTCATCTACTTCAAAGTAGTCCCCATCAGATATAATACACTTGTGCCAGCATTTTTTCCAATCCTCGAAGCAGTTCTGATATGCACTTTTTGGTATGTCCTTGAGCTCTCTCAGCGATTCGGTATTTATTTCCTCAATCGTCGCAAAACGCCTTCCTTTCATGGGTCTCTTCCATCTTAGGAACAGGAAAAAGTCGCAGGGGACCCAATCTGGTGAGACATGACAACGGTGTTGATTTTGGCCAAATAATCTCTCACAAGCAATGATAAGTGAGCAGGTGCATTATCATGATGCAAAAGCCATGAATTTTGTTCCACAATTCCGAGCATTTTGTTCGTATTGCTTGACACAAACAGCGCATAACTTCAAAGTAATACTCCTTATTTACCGTACGACCTTGCGGTAAGAACTCCTGATACACCACGTTATGGTAATCGAAGAAAACAGTGAGCAAAACCTTAACATTTGATCGAATTTGGCGTGCTTTTTTTTTTGGTCTTGGCTCTCCTGGACTCTTCCATTGGGACGATTGGGCTTTGGTTTTGATGTCATAACCATATACGTGCCCATGATTCGTCACCAGTTATGACCCTTTTAAGCACATCTGGATCATCGTTGACGTCATTCAACAAATCCTGAGCGATGCTCGTGCGACGTTGTTTTTGGTCAAAATTCAGCAATTTTGGAACGAACTTCGCTGCCACACGCTTCATGCCCAAAATTTTCGAAAAGATTGCATGGCATGAGCCAACCGATATGCCGACATCCTGAGCAAATAGCAGAAAATCGCCGAACGCGCAAAACACTTGGCTTATTTATGCCTCTTACAAACGAACTAAACATGCTATGTGGATAAAACTACCAACATATCTTCGAGACGAGTGTACCAATATAAAAAAAAATAATAATAATCGAAATAATCGAATGTACGTAGCCCGCGAAATTTGAAAATTCACATTTTTTTGAACACACCTCGTATCGTTCAATGAAGTGTCACAATAGTGATATGTATAGCTAGTTGTTGGTAATCAGCTCTAGTCCATAGCATTTTGCTTAACGAGGCTTCATGATAATCATGTGAATGATCAAATGTTATAAATTTTGACTTGTTCTTGTTGTCATTATTAAGTTAAGTTTGAAACAGGCAATGTTAATATTCGTAATAAAAATCTATTTAGCAAGAGCAATCGCAAGAATTCAAAGTGGTCTCCAATAATAGTAGTCAAAGCAAACCTCTATTGGCAAACTTCATCTTGAGTTGAACTATTTTGTATGTGCGATAGAACAATCAATTTAAATTTATTAAAAAATATTAAAAAATTTCTCTTGCTATTTGGTATATTAGAATTCCAAAGTCTATACACGCAAACTCTAAACGATTTTTGCATTATCATTGAACTAAAATTAGGATAAATTGGTGAAAGGGTCAATTACTATACTATTTATTTCTATCAGGAAACTATATCTTTAGTTACTATTTCCAAAAATGAAAAATAATCAAATTTTTGAAGCTGTTGTAAAAAACATTTTCTTCAGTATGGGTTTATATTGATTGTTGATCAAGTATGGTCGAAAATCGACATGAAAATAATTTTGGGTCAATGCCGCCTATACGCTCTCAATCAAATATGCTGATACAAAGCTGTGCAAGATCTAAAATTTTCGAAAAAAAATTTGGAAAATACGTTCTTTATACTAATTCCGACAACACTAAATAATGAAATCGTGGGGCCATAGCATTAAATTGTACACAACAGTTAATATCTGTGATTTATTCTTATGACCGTCTGAGTCTATATTGGTTCAAAATCATCATATTTATCCATTTGGTGGTTTCAAAACTGCCGGTCCGGCATGGCTGTCAGCTGTTAAATACCTGTTATCTGAAGAGTTATTTATTTAGTGAAAGGTTTGCTGTTTGCGAATATGAATCGTTTAAGAACCGAAGGATGCTTTACAAATAGTTAAAACTTACTAAAAAAGTAGTGATTCAAACGTGGGCTTTCAACAGAATAAAATTTTCTTCAACGATGAAGCTCATTTCTCATTCGGTGATTATATCAATCGGCAAAATTGTCGCAGGAGTGATTGTTAGAAAAATATTATATTCAGAAAAAGCGACTGTGTGGTGCGCATTATGGTCTGAAGATGTCATTGGGCTGTATTTTGTCGAAAATGACGCTGGAGGCACCTAAAAAGGATCCACTGCTGTGGAGTCAGAGGCAATCATTTGAATGATATTTTATTTCGTACATAATGGCAAAGTCCAAGCATAACAATAAAATAAAAGCTTCATAGCTTTATGTGTGTTTTATTTAACTTAACCTTTGAAACCGACAATGGATTTATTTTACCGAAAATATCAGAATCGAATTCTCCTTATTATTCGCGAATTTTGAATTCCATATCGCTCAAAACGGTGCCTTTTTTAAAACATTTTTGTAAATTTTCAAAAACCGTTTAAACTGGTCATTTGATAATAATGATTTTGGAAAACTAGCATACGGTTTCGGTAGAAAAGACCAGTTTACCGGTTCTACGGCTTCGAGCACTCTATCTAAAATAGAACGACAAACTAAAATTTGACTTTTGGCTTAGCTGTGTCAAAAAATTAACCTAACGCCAGCAAAATTGACTCTATTGTCAGCGATAATTGATGCAGAATGTACAGCAAACACTGCACGAAACCGCACATCTGCCATTTGCCATCCCTGCTGCGGATTTCTTGAGTATATGATATAGCATGCACGAATGTATTGAATGCGTCAACGCATAGTTTAATCCCACACACACCAACAATCAAACACAACATTCAGCGAAGCTCTTTCCTTCTACACCATCTAATATTGAATTTTGATTTTCAGGTTTGAAATGTTAGATAAATGAATTGAAATCCTAAAGCGTGATTTTGTTTTCTATCTACGGCTGCCATTTAAAAAGCAAACGGAAATGAACGCCTCTACAAATGTTTCTCTGTTTGTCGCCGCCATCTTCGTCTTCCCGTGTCCTTTTGTGTTAGTGAAGATGTGGGTGGATAATGTATGAGGAAAAGTTTTACGGAATGAATTCATGCTAATACGTCACGTACATTTGACATTTGTTTACCTCTACAATTAAGTTTGTAGCTTGGGTGTGTGTGTGCGTGTGTGTGTGTATTTGTGTGCGTTAGAATAGACATGTTGCATGAGAGCGTTTTAAAACTACGGAGACCATGAAATAGTAGAACACAGTATTTTGCATCACAGTAATCGGATTTTTCGCATGTAAGTTAATTACTAGCATAATAGAATGGATATTCAGCGGCAGTTATGTTGGAAATTTCGGATCTGGAAAGGACGAATGTTTTTAAGGCAAATTATGAAAGCTTACAAATTGAACGATATCACACTGATGATAATCATTGAAAGTATTTAAAAGAATGTGCAGAAATTTTAGTCTGCAGAATTTAATTTATGTGGATTTGAGGCTAAGGCAACATGGCGACCTTACAGTACTTACTTAGGTAACAATTATAAGCCGCATGTAAAAAAGAAAAGCTTCGTCCATCTGCTTTTCTTCTATATTTTAAATCGCGTTTACACTCAACCCCATAAATCTGCGAACAAAACATAAGCATTTAAAACCCTTTTTTCATTCACAGACAAACTTTCAAAAACACTAGTCTACAGATTTGGAAGAAAATTGGCTACAGAAACGAAGGAAGTTTTTTAAATAATCTGGGTGCACTGTATTTCAAATTTGCAATAAAAATTGGGCTACCACATCTTGTTCATTTTTATTGCATGCTGGAAATACTGTAAAACAGTCAATACTGCCACTACAATTTCATAATTATTAATTTGACAGAAGCCCACATTCATTCTAAATCTTCATAATAGTAGCGTTTAAGCATGTTAGGGAGATCGTGTGTTACTGATTCACGCAAGCAGCAGTGGAAACATCTTGTAGTTGGAATTGGCTGCATATTTTGAAAAGGAACACTCTATTCTATACTGCACAGATGTTGATGTTGTATTTAAACAAATGAACCAGCCATATGACAAAACTGAATGGAGACTATTTATTGATGGCTCTAAGTACAGTTTAAAGACTTTTATTTTGTATAATGAAAATAAAAAACCATCCATACCAATTGCTCATGCCGCTAATAAAGTGTGTCACAACAAGAATGCAAGATTCAAATTTGGCGCCATTCGAAGTGTCATTGTTTGACTTTTGAACAATTGTTATTGTCTGCTAGTAGAAGGTACGATGTTAGTAAAAATGGAGCGCTACACCAATGAACAACGCATTCTCATTGTGAAATTGTCTTACCAAAATGGTGAAAGTTTTGCGGCTACAGTTCGCAAATTACGATAAATTTGTGGTCACAATAGTGCTCCAAAAGAGTCAACTGTAAATAGATTAATGGATAAATTTGCCAAAACTGGGTCTGTTAGTGACCGAAAATGTCGCAGCTGTTCGTGATGATGTCGCTCAAACTCCATCCACCTCAATTCGACACCGAGCTCAGCAAATTGGTGTCTCCAAATCCACTATGCAGCGAATTTTGACGAAAGATTTACATCTTCATGCATACAAAGTTCAATTGACTCAGGAGCTGAAGCCAGTTGGCCATGGACAGCGAAGGGAGTTCGTTAATTTGGTATTGGAGAGACAACATGAAAATGCTGATTTTGCCGATAAAATCATCTTCAATGACGAAACCCATTTCCATCTTGATGGCTTCGTCAATAGGCAGAATTGTCGCATTTGGAGTGAGGAAAATCCTCGAGTGATTCACGAGAAGCAAATGCATCCTCAACGTGTCACTGTGTGGTGTGGATTTTGAGCTGGAGGAATCATTTAACCTTTTTTTGTGAAAATGAGGCATGTCAAGCGAAAACAGTCAATGGTGTTCGGTATCGTGAAATGATAATCAGTTTTTTCGTGCCTAGAATTGAAGAAATGAATGTGGAGGACATGTGGTTTCAACAAGATGGCACCACATGTCATACAGCCAGAGAAACAATTCAATTGCTGCATCAGTCACTTCATGGTCGTGATATTTCGCGTTTTGTAGATCAGAATTGGCCGCCTAGATCGTGCGATTTAACACCATTATAATGTCTTCTTTGGGGTTTTTTGAAGTCGATGGTTTACGCGAATAAGACAACGATGTGTTGTTCCATGCAAAACCTCATTCTGTCTACTTTACGATATAATGAAGATTCACAATTTTTTTTTTAATATCTGTATTTTATTTAATGGGGCACTCTTTACAAAGAAAAGTTGCGATTCAATGACAGAAATTTTGACATTACTTAAATACAGCGATAACTAATGAAAGATCTGTGATGGCCTTAAAATGTGTGATTTAAATTTTACTGCGTATATAGTATAGGCCATCGCAAATAACTATAAATTAATCTGTTTGAAGTCATTGGTTTGTTAACTGGTATGCAAGGAGGTTTCACAAAATATTGTTGTTTCGTTTGCCTATGAGATAGTAGCGCTACATGTCGTCATTACGTCAGAACAAAGTGGTCAAAAAGAACTAAATATTCATCGGGAAAACAAAACGTTTCAAATTAACCATTAATTGATCCAAATGACGTTCTTATTCTGCTGGTGCACATAAAATTTTGACTTTTTAAGAACTTTGTCAAGGCTATGGACAAAGATGGTGCAGTATTTAAAGTATTTATTAGCGATTTTTTTCTAAAATTTCATATGCTAAAATCAAAGAAGGCGTATTTGGTGGCCTTCAGACCAGGAAACTATTGAATGACGAAAAATGTTCACAATGTTTGTTGGAGAAAGAATATACAGCCTGGAAATCTTTCAAGAGCATCGTAGACAGTTTTCTTGGAAACAATAGGAGTGAAAACTACAAACAAATTGTTGATGAATTATTGAAAAATTATCACGAATTAAGTATACGAATGTCACTCAAAATGCATTTTCTTCATTCGCATTTAGGTTTTTTTTTTTTCAAAAAACCTAGGTGTGGTGAGCGATGAACAAGGGGAACGTGCTCACCAAGATTTAAGGAAAATTGAAAGAAATTATCTAGTATTTGGAGAAAAAAGCATGGAGCATGTGTAGACTATTGAAACGGGAAACAGGACCAACAAAATACAAACGACGTTCAAATAACACCATTCACTTTTGAAAATTCATTGATTTTTAAATAAATGAATGATTTTTTTTATGTAAAAACGAATAAAAACATTTGTTTTGCAATCTCCAAAACCTGATGTGATAGAGAAAGACCAATCGCAAATTCAAATTCTGCCCACCAAATTACCTTAGGAAAGATATTTGGTTGCTCTAGTCCAAAATCTTGTTGACTATTGTAGTTACCATATATTTTTTGATTTTGCAATTGTAAATCATCACAAAATTGCAAATAATTAATAACAAAAATATACCAAATAGTATGGAAACCTGTATCTATCATACGCTGTCAAAGTTTCGAAAGTAGCAAGCAACATTAGTCTCTCGGTTTATGATTATGATTTTACATTTTTGCATGGAATAAAAGGGGGAAAAATATTGAAGAAATAGTTGAAAGATGTTATTCCTCAGTGCGGAGAGTAGTAAACAATTTTAAAACTACTGGAGTTTTAGTGTCAAAGCCTTGTTTTGGTTGTCCTCCGAAGCCAATTGAATGTGAAAAGAGAATTGTGGTGCAATTTGTGCAGCAAAACGCCGTATTAACAGCATTAGAAATTGCTAAAAAAAAGCTTGCTTGAACAGTATAAATAGGCTGTTTCCAATGGAAGCCGTTCGCAGAATTTTGAAAAAGGTAGAGTATTACAAAAAAGTATTACGAAAAAAGCCGCTTATGTCATTTGTCAAATCGCCTTTGCAAAGGAGCACATAAATAAGTCTCGAGATTTCTTTGAAACAGTACTGTCTAGTGATGACAGCAATTATTGTTGATTAGGATAAAAAAACAACAGCAACCTATTTGGAAAAAACCTTGCACAGTGCTAAACCCAAAAGATGAAGCATGGTGGAGGCGATTTGGCCTGTTGGTATGGGGAATTGGAAATTATTTCAACAACGATGGGAATAAATAAATATATATGCTTTAAAGAAAAATCTTAAGGAAAGAGTTCAGAAATTTGGTATTAAAAAAGATTATTTCTTTCAACAATACAATGACCCGAAATACACTGCGTACAATACACATCTTTAAGTTAAAAACTCCACCACAATCCCCAGACCTGAATCTTGTTGAGCATTTATGGGATTCGCTTACATACAAAGAAATGCTTAAAACAGTGCTGGTCGAGGAATGGAACAATATTAGTCTGGAATATACAGCAAAACTGCTAACATCGATACCGAAACCTCTTAATGAAATTATGAAACGAAGCGGTTACCTTACTTTTTATTAATATATTATTTAGGTTATACAAATATGTACACACACTTTTGCCTATCTATTGAACGATGTTTTTTGACTTGTTGAATTACTATTAATTTTATTAAGCCCTAAACATGCCTTGTGTTACATTAACACTTTTTAAATTTTTTTACAAAAAAAGATTCCAATGGTTACGTCTTAGTTTTAATCGAAAGTTAATGCATACTCTTATTCGCTACTCTTATACGCAAACTTATGTAGCCGATTTTACAGGCTGGAATTTGACTGAATTGAAGCAGCCTATTAAGAAAAATTAAATACATTGATAAAAAGAAACAAATTATTTGAATTTCTTAAAGTAGCACAATTGCTTCCCCACCCTGTATACACAGAGTTATGGGCATTGTGTAGATTTGTGTGTGTTTTTTTGTGTATTACTTTTGGCAAATCTTCTTCAGAATCGGTTTAGGTGTACCCCAGTTATCGTACCCACATGCCGTCCATCTGATCAGTCAGATATACGGGATAGCTCAAGAGTACAGAAGCTAACTTTGTTCTAATGTACCTGGGATCTAACGAGGTATTATCTATGCGTTATACTGGTTCTAATATAAACCTTGTATATGCGAGAATCGCTGTGGGTGATGCAATAAATAAACAACTCAAGCAAATCGTTGCCAGTGAAATTTTACCAATAGTAATATTATTTCTAATATTATATTATTTCTAATATTAATATCATATTATTTCTAATCATGCAAATGATGGCGATGGCATCGACCAAAATTATTTCAAAATAAGACGTGAAAGACGTGTACCTGTTTATGTGGTGGGTTGTAGACATGATAAATGTCATAATTTTTTTTCCTCCTTAGAATTTACCACATCTTAAAAATTTGTCGGCGATTGTAAATGGGCTACATCAAACTGTCTTTTTTCATACTTTCCTCGATTCCTCGGATGGAAAATGGGAAAGAGCTTATACGTGTCCTACTTTCAGACTCACTAAAAGAGAACTACACTTTAATGACGATTCCGAAAGTCAGACTGTGAATCATTTATAAGATTTGCCCATTACTTGTCTATTCGAAGCAACTGCTTCTCAAATAATGGTAGGTTAGGGTTCGAACCCACGATCGAATGCATGATTGTCGACTGATCTGTCATTCAATTGTGTTAAATTTAGAGCAATTTAGGAGCTTTTAATAAACTTAATTCTGTGCATTATTATGCCAAATTTGAAGTTTTTTAAAATAAATATTTGGTCACATTTCTGCCATAATAGGGTAGGTTATGCCTAGCCCTTCCAACCCAAAAACCTGGTTCTCTTTTGCGCCGTCCATCCAGTTCATTATCGAAAACTTTCCGTGCCGGAGCATTTGGGTCCATCTGCACTACAAGACCTAGAGAACGCAATCGCTGTATATTAATGCGTTTGGCTACGTCTATGTCGGCATACAGCTCATACAGCTCATTGTTCATGCGACGCCGATTCCCTCCGTTAACGGTGATGGGTTCATATTCACTCACAGAAGATACTATACCCACATCGATCGATTTTCTGAAATTTAATTTGTTTCCTTCAAATCCTCATTTGTAATATGTAGTAACTTAACTTTCTCCTTCATCCTGTTGTATCATCGAAAGATGATATATAAGCCATTTCACATAACTGAAATTTCTGTACTAGTAAACTGAGTAGTGAATTCTAAAATGTTTTCCAAAGGTTCTCCATTATAATTGCTTTAAAATTCTCACCTCTCTACAAATATGTGTGGATATGAAATATACGCAGCTTCAAAATTGTCACTTCGAAAGAAGGTACGCTTCTTTTAACGCCCAAATTTATAGTAAATTTTAATTTTTCCCATATCTTGCCAATATATATATCGTTCTTAAATACTGTGCCATCGAAGAAATGAAACAAAATACTACAGTTGAATTTATGTATTTATGCAAAAATTTTATAACTTTTACTTTGATGCTCGACGATTCATATTTCATTTCTCGAAATTCTTTAAATGAAATAAATAACATTTTGAGACATTCGTTTGAAAAGCATATGGTTCATTTCTATTTTATTGTGTCTGCAACGAATAAACTTTTCGTTTCGAAACAGATATTTAGGGTGACGTCTGGTGAAGTAATGAAATTTTGTATGTTACTCTGAGACTTGTGTCTACTAATAAGGGGGAATGGTAACGGTGCCGAAAACTTGCACAAGATATATGACAAGTGCCGGCTGTCGTAAAATTTCGAATTTTATTTGTCTTTTTAAGTCAGTTTTGATAGACGTAAAATCACGTATTCATAAAAATCACATTGAAAATACACTATGCAGCATATTTGACTATGTTTACGTATACTCATAAATTACGTTATTAGACTTGATGATATTGAACACCTTCCTCCTCTCAAGTTGGTCTAAAATAACTGCAATTGCTAATTAGCAAAAAACAATAAAAATTATTTTATTTTCAATCAAGAGATATTTTTACAATACTTACCAAATTATTATAGTGCTTAAAGTACAAATTATTTCATTCTGTATTAATTATTGTACTAAAAATCGGCAAATTTTCAGTTCCGCAATATATAGCGAGAGAAAAACAATGCCAATAATTGTCTGAAACATCAGGCAAAGATTTAGATAATTTTTTTGATACCAGATCTGAAAATTTTTCTTCAAAATGGTTGCGTTTTTTTGTTTGGTATCCTATATAGGATACCGGTAAAGGATATCAAAAAACGCATCGGTGCTTAGCAAAACTAACTTGACAGCATTGCTATTTAAGAGATATTTATTCATTTTGTTTTGTTCTTATTTGTAATCATTTTATCATCCATTTATAAAAAAACGTAACTTTTATATATTTATATAAAACGTAACTTATTGTTCGCGCAATTAATAAATTAAAATTGTGTGTGCAATAACACACAAAACCAGAGTTCACCAACTGATATTTGCAAAAAAAAAAAAAAAAAAATTAACAACTTGTATTTACGTTATTTGACGTTCTCCTCCTTCTTTTGCTTCTTTGTTTACTTTTGTGTAGGCGAACTTGGGCGCATTGTTATTTTCCATACTTTTCTACTACTCTTTTATACAACTTATCCCCGTTTAGCGTAGCGTGCAAGATTATCCCCGTTAACGGTATAGTCGCCGTTAACGTTACTTATGCGCCACCCTTTATAATGTCGATTTTTAAAACTGAATACTTAAGCATTTTGACTGAATTTAAGCAGTCTATTAAAACAATAATCTCGACCTCGACTTCAATCATTTTGGCCGTAATGAATAACCTTCTGATAAGGTTTCGCATAGGCGCGGATGAGCATGGTGGTCATTTACGGTTTATCATATCAAAGCTAATTAGTTATATAAAATAAAATTGAATTTTCTATACAATAAAAACAAAAAAAAAAAAAAAAAAAAACAAAAAAAAAAAATAAAAATAAAAATAAAAATAAATAAATGAAATACATTGATTAAAAAAAGTTATTTCAATTCCTTATTATAATAGAATTGGTGAGCCACTTTGTATATAACTAGCAATCATAACCAATATTAAGCCAAAGCTAATACTCATATATTAATGCTCTATTAAAAATAGGAGATAAAAATAAAAATAAAATATATCATAAAATATCCTCTAAAATGAGCTATCCAAGTTTGCTTCCATGGCGTTTAGAAACAATATTTGTTAAAAGGTTTTAATTATATTTTTGTATGGGGCGTTATTCATAATAACGTTTAACGTTTAACATTATACGTTTAATAAATATTTATGAATGTGTCCCATAGCCTAGCAAGGTTTATTAAGGATCACATAAGAAATTTATCCAACCTTCAAATATTGCAACGCTTTCAATCCAAAGTACTGCGAACCATTACCGGTGCACCCAGATACTTCTCGAACAAACAATTGCATAGAGAATTGTAAACACCCTTCATTAAGGGTATCATATTCAACAACATCCGAATCAGCTGGCGTCCAATCTGATGAGCGAAACACCATTATTTACTAGACTAAAGAGGAGGACCACACTGGACCTGGCTACTCAGGACGAATATAGCAGTAGGGACACTCAAGGAAATGTTCTCGAATGAAAATAAAATTTTAGTATATAAGTAGTATGTAGGCCAATGTAAATATGAATGAATGTGGAAGGACAGATTTTAATAAATACATAATTTAAAAAAAAAAATAAATAAAATAAGAAATGTATCTTATCGGTCGATGACTCGTTATAGCTCTAACACAAATTAGAATTGTTTGGTTTACTTGCGATTAAACCGAGCTCTGCGCGGGAAACGTCCACTATACGCGGAGAGGCACGAAACGCTATAATGGAAATTCTTACCCCATTCGCCTTATTCTCCAAATATTACGCCGTCCGATTATCACTTGTTCTGCTCGATGGCACCCGGTCGGGCTGACCAGCACTTCCACTCATACGACGATGTCAACAGTTTTACCGTGACGGAATTTGAGCTTTGCCAGAAAGATGGGAAAAAGTAGTAGATAGCGCTAAGCAATACTTTCAATGAATCATTTGTAAACATGTTCCCATAATAAAGCTGCGTTTAATAAAAAAAAAAATTGCGTAAACTTAGTTGCGCACCTAATACATAAAAAGGGCGTGACGCAGTGTTGGAATAATGGATATTTTCCAAGTGTTATTTAATAAACCAGTATTAATTAATATGCTAGCTTTATTGTCGTCAGGCGTTCGAGTTGTCGGCTATAAATTTGTTGAAAAAAATTTGACCGTTAATAAGTTGTTTAGATATACAAAACATTTACTATTGAAATATTGTATGGACTACATAGTCATATAAATTAAGTTGTTTGAAACAAATTGTTTCAATTTTCTAATTGTCTTAATTTTTTGGTTAATCCTGTGAAGATGAAAGACGTCGTCTTCAGCCTGATTCCCACATAGTGGCCACATGGTGGTTACCAACAGATTTGTCAATGGAGATACCACTTCTGTTTAGTGGATAATAAATATTCACATGCGATTTGCTCATGAATGGTAACCGACTATTTGACAAAATGTTTAAGATGCGTTCTCGTATTTTCAATTAAGTCTAGTTTTATTCGAGCTCATCTGATTACACGCTAAGATAAAGACTTCATATCTTATTACATTTTATTAGTTATGGTTAATATAAAAGAGAATATTTTTCCAATATGTGGTTTTAATCTGCACCTCGCGTTGTACAAGAGCGATCGGATCACGTTTACACGATAGCATTAAAAAGATACGATTTCGTACTCAAAAAGCTGCTCAGACAGTCTTGTGATTATTTGATTCAGTATTGTTTGAGTGCGCGTCAAATATGGACATCAGCAAAGTGGAAAATACTTCATATTTTACAGTTTTTCTTCGATAAAATCGAAAATGGAAGGCAGCTGGCTGAAAATGTAAACGGTGTTTATGGTCCTGATACCATAATAGATAAACATGCGCAATATAGGTTTCGCCGATTCCGTTCCAGTAATTTTGATGGCAAAGATGCTCCACGTCTGGAAGGCTAACCGCGAAAAATGTTTAGAAAATAATGAAAATCGTTTAGTCTCATCATCCAGTAGCACTATTTCTACTGCCCAGTATTAAAGCAGTGCTTGCTCAAAAACCCGTTTAGAACCATTTGAATTAGAGTGAATGCAAATCGCTACTAAATCCCAATAAAATCGACCCATTTATAAGCGGATGGATACTGATGATACTTATGAAAACGTCAAGCAAAAACGAATGCGATGGCCAAACCAATATTATGGGTGTGGATGGCTTGGCAGTGTGTTTGATGGAATTGGCAGGGAACCATCTATCATGAACTGCACCCTTTCCTTGGTTAGGATATTAATTTGCACCCATCTTTTAATCTGAACCTGGAACCAAGTGACTAGCTCCAATTTCTGTCCATTTCTTTTTTTTCTGTCCGAAGTATTCGGCTGGTGAAAACTTCGCCCCTAAAAGCAGCTTAAGAAAATCGACTGTCCCAGATTTTACCAGAAGGGACAAGGATTTCTATAGAAGGAGCATAATAGTATTATCTTCAAAATGACAACAAGTTATCAAACAAAACGGCGAATATTCGACCAAAATCGGATTGTTCTAACTTTGCAAAATAAATACAGGGTGTCCGCCCGATAGGTATACTACTTTGTTTGTTAATAATTTTTGATTAAATGAAAGAGAATGGATCTTATATTGATAAATGTTACGGAATACAATATCAGATTAATGTCCGCCTCTGTTAGCCTCACAAATGTGAGCACATTCTTCATTACATTCTCACACATTTCATTTATTAATTTCATCACGAATATTTTGTTTGAGGTGCTCAAGCGTTTCTGGTTTGTTTACATAAACCCCCACAAAACAAAAGCCCGGAGCAGTCAAATCAGGCGACCGTGTAGGCCAATCAACATCACCATTTCTTGAAATAAATTGTTTTGGAAAGAGGTTTTGCAGTAATTAGATTGTAATCCAAGCTGTATGCGATGTGGCACCGTCTTGTTGATACCACATGTTAATCAAGCCCATAGCATGAAGTTGTGGCGTTGAAAAGTTTGCAATAATATCACGTGGTTTTCAGTTTTAAAGAAGTAAGGTCCAATGATTCCTCCTGACCAAATTGCACACCAGCCTGTCACTTGTAATGCATGCAAAGGTAACTGATGAATAATTTGAGGGTTTTCCATTGCCCCGAACCCACTATTCTGTTTATTCACATATCGATTCAAACGAAAATGTGCCTCGCCACTCGTAATGATTTTTTCATGAAAATCGGGGTTGTCATGAGGGTGTAAAATTCTATTGGCATATGTACGGTGGCGTAAATGGTATTCTGGAAGAAGCTCTTGTGTCAGCCGGATCTTAAATGGAAACAAATGTAAATCCTTTTGCAGAATTGTGGCCAATGTTGTTCTTTGAAAACCAAACACCTGAGCACGATGTCGAAGTGAGGTTGATGGATTGTTTTGAATACTTTCTTGAGCAGCAGTAATGTTTTCAACCGATCTTTGGTCCATGCTTGGTTCTATCACCTGCAGACCCTCTTTCTTCGAAATCGTTCACTACACGATAAATAGTCTTGTCTTGTTAGCACGTCGTTTTTCCCAAAAATTTCACGTAACTTTCACATCGTCACGGTAATCGATGATTGATTTTGATAAAATGTTTTAACGATTAAAACACGTTGGTTTATCAAATATTTTTCCATAATAATTTTGCCACGTCTCTACTTCACGACTGCCAAATATGAATTGTCAAGACTAATGTTTACCAAAATGGCCGCAAAACAAAATAATGTACCTTCTCGACGGACACCCTGTACTTCAATGTCATGCAAAAATAATGGATTTGTTGTTTTTATACCTTATCCGATTAAAATTTAAAATATTCAGCTAATCTCTGCTGAATCGCAACAATCGATTAATTTCTAAAGTGGATGGTGACTGGTGATGAAAAGTGGGTCAAGTGAAAACTGTTGTGACCGAATTGCGGTGAGCTGGTGCAAAAGGTGGCCAAAATATGGGTTTGCTGTTTATTTTGATGGTATTTGCAATGAATCATCTACTTTGAACTATTCCTCTACCTTCAAGCTCTTAATTCGGAGCTGTACTGTCAACAATTAGACCGACAATTACCTAGAGGAGGCCAGGTTTGGCTAATAAGGAAGGGATTTTGTTGGACAGGGAAAACTCCAGATCACACATTAATGATGACCTGCCAGAAGCTCTGGGAACTTGGTTAGGAGTTTCTTTTGCATCCATTTTATAATCCAGGCATGGAACCAATTTCTCTTTATTGTGATTTTGTCTGCTGGTAGAAAATTCGCCCTTAAGAGATGCTTGTCATAATCGAATGTTCCAGTTTTTTGCCAATAGTGGCGAAGGTTTTTATGAGAGAAGCATAATGGAATTATCTTCCAGATGGCAACAAGTTCTCCAACAAAATTATGAATAATTGACCTAAATCAAATCGTTTTAACTATGCTAAGTAATGACTTCAATGTCATGCAAAAATGGTGGATTCATTTTTATTACATTTTATATATAAATGTTTTACTTTGAGTGGAAGATCCATCAGTTCCCGATTAAAGTTTGAAATTGGAGAATAAATCGATACAGCAGCCGCTGACCGTTTGGTATGGTTTTGATTCACTGATGCCTATCAAATTTGGAATTCCTTATCTTACCAGTATCTCAGCAAATTCATGCTATCAAAAATATTTAGAAAGAAAACACTTTACGATTTATTTTGTGAAATGGATTCGCTTTTGTTTTATTTATAAAATTATTACACATTATTATTTAACACATTTTACTTATCTTTTTTTCTCCATATTCATACACTGTTATTTTCTTCCACTTATATTTTTTGCATTTTATTTCATGCTAAACTATGGCTACATAAATGCTAATAGCATTTATTAAATTACAATCTATATTTTTGTCGAGATAAATATTTTTTTTTTTATTTTGTTACATACTTAAGCTTAATCCTAACAAAATATCACTATGGGTTGTGTGGTGAATCTACACTTAATTACTATGTATATTTTAAATGTTTGTGAGTTGTTGTATGATGCATATTTAGGATTTTTGTTTTTGTTATAAATTGTTTTAAAACATTTTATTTTATTTTATTTTTTTTTATTTCAGAACACACAGCCTTGCTTTGTTTAATGTTCATTTTATTTAAGTTAATTTACAGTGGCTTTTTGTGGTTTTACACAAAGTTATAGATGGCAAAGAAGAATTTGTTTTTTTTTTCACACAAAATGAAATTTGGATAATCTATGGAGATAAATTAAATAATGTTCTTGGTGCGAAAATAAATTTGCGTCTTTTACTAGGACTTTTTCATGTGGTAAATACAGAGAACCAGTTTTAAAGAAAATAAAGCAAACCAAAAACTGCTGGCGGTTAGATTGAATACGTATTGGCGATTTTGTGTGAAGGCATTTAATGCCTGTTGAAAGTTTCTTAATAATGTCTTACAGATGATACTGTTTTCGTATATCCAAATGATAGCCCTGTAAAGTAATCGAGAATGAGGCAAAGGCAACTGGACATATTATGGAATTGGCGTGATAAAAACGGAAAATACAAATACAATACAAATACAAATACAAAAATCTATGCAAGAAAAGTGCTCATTTGTGTACAAGTATATCTCAGAAATTTCTATGAAAAACTATGTTAAATACCTCGGATAACATTTGAACAAAATGCTAATGTGGAAGTGGCATGTAAAAGCTAAATGCAAACAGTTTGATTTAAAATTCGAATCAACATATTGGCTGCTGAGTCCCAAATCTCGAATATACAGGGTGGAGCAATAGAACGTGCATATTTAAAAAATAGATTAAAAAATAAATACAAAAGGTATGGTTAAAATAAATATAAGGCATTGTAGAGTAATAAATGGAGTTTATTTTTTAAAAATAACATCATCTAAATGGTGACCCTCTCTACGACGGCACTCCTCTAACCGCAAACGAAAATGATTGAAAACTTTCTTCAGTAATACTGGCGTAATCGCTGCCATTTCACCACGGATATTCTCCTTCAGCTGAACGATGTTTCTTGGATTATTACTGTAGACTTTGTGTTTGAGATATCCCCACAAAAAAAGTCAAGAGGCGTCAAGTCTGGACTACGTGGGGGCCATGGGATAACACCTCTTTTCGAAATCAGTCTGCCAGGGAACATCTGCTTGACCACCGCCATGGAGTCATTTGATGTGTGACAGGTAGTTCCATCTTGTTGGAACCAAGTTCTGGAATTCACTATTCTTGAACTTTCAATTTCTGGAGCCAAAAATCCGTCCAACATCTCAACATAGCGTTCCGTATTAACCGTGACGTTTTGGACCCGCGCATTTTCGAAGAAAAAAGGACCAATTATTCCTCTGCCAGAGATTGCTGCCCATACTGTCACTTTAGGACTATGCAATGGTTTCTGGTGTATGATTTTGGGATTTTCACTGTTCCAGTAACGACAATTTTGACGGTTTACAAACCCATTTATAAGGAAATGAGCCTCGTCAGAGAAAATTATAATTATTATTATTATAATTATAATTATTGTCAAAATTGGAAAATCGATTAATCATTTCATTAGCAAATGCGAGCCTTGCTATGAAGTCAGACTCTTTCAATTCTTGTGTTAATTGCAGCTTATATGGATGCAGTTTAAGATCCAATGTTAAAATTCTTTGCAAACTTCGTCACGATAATTGTAAGACAGACGATCTCTTGCGAGTCGACATTTTTGGATTTCCTCGTACTGACTCCATAACTCTCTCAACATTGTCTTCGGTCCTAGATGTTCTTGGGCGACCATTTGCTTGTAGTTTAAATATTGAAACGGTATCTTCAAAACGCTTTACCCATATTTTAATTAAATTAGCACTCGGAGCTTCACTAATTCGCCGTAGTCCATATTCAGCACAATATAGTCGTCTAGTAGCAATATATGAACGAGAGTTCTCGTAAAATGCGTGCACGCAAAATGCACGACGCTTCCCGTCGAAGTGATTCATAGCGACTAAAACTCCATGAGCCCGCCAACCCAACGATGTAGGCGCCCCCCGCCCGCGCCTTTTCTACCCGCAAAAAAAGATGATGCAATATGCACGTTCTATTGCGCCACCCTGTATCTAGAGAATAGGGTACTTTTGTATAAATCAATTGTGAAGCCAATATGGTTATATGGAGTGCGGAACTGCAAGCATTTGGGATTTTGTCCTTTTCAATTGAAGCTGCTACAATATATAGCAAAATACACTGTGGATAGTCACCAACAACACTCTACGCAACAGCATCGATGTACTTTTTTATTAATCCGAAATTAGAATTCATTGCAAGAGATATCTGCAAAGGCTCAGTAACCACGTAATCCCTTTGTCATATTCTTTACTAGATAATTCGGATGAAACCACAAAGCTAAAGTGAAATCTTTTGTAGACCTTTCGTCTGAAGAAAAAAAATGTGTAATTAGGTAGTTAAATATTGTTTTTATATACAAATGCATTAAAAAAACATGTATTTCTGTTGCTTTTTCTAGTAGAAAATCGTCATATGTTAATTTGTGATTATCACAAAATTTTCTTATTATTGCAAATTTAAATATAAAAAAAACTTATGACGATTGGGTCCTAAAACAAAATTATTAGCTAAATATATTTTCGATTCGATAGTAGATGTATAAAAGCTGATCTCACAACCTCCGCCCGCAATATGTTTGTAAACTGTTCGACCCGAATAAAGCTGCGATTACTGCGGTGCACAGTGATTAAACTAGAGTTGATAAATCACATATTTGATACATGCCAGGCATAATATTTAATTTAGGTTCTTTAAATTTATAAAAGTTGTGCGATTGGAAATCGAACAGGCGCATCTTGGCTGTGAATTTCCTTTTTTTTAAGATTCGCTAGAAATCTACACTGTCCTACTTGGCCAAATATGATGTGTCTACAGTAAGATGGGCAATATTTTTAAATAAGGGAATATCTGGTATGTACGAGGTGCGTTAAAAAATAATGGTGAATTTTCAAATTTCGCGGACTACGTACATTCGACTTTCGATTATTATTTTTTTATGTTGAGGGTTTTATTCATAAAGCATGTTTAGTTTGTTTACGAGAGGCATATATAAGGCAAGTGTTACGCATATTTGGCGATTTTTTGCTATCAGAAAAAAATGAATCAAAGAAGTTGCATCAAATTTTGTGTAAAAATTGGAATTATGTGCTCAAAAACACTTGAAATGTTGGCAGTGGCGTATGGTGAGAGTACTCTGAGTCGAAAAAAAATGTTTACTTTTCACAGTAGGTCAAGAAGATGTGGATTCTGACGCTTGATGTGCTGTGGCGCATCAATAACCGATAAAAATGTTGAGAAAGTGAAGAAAATAGTTATGGATAAACGTCGAATCATAATTAGAGATGTTGCTGAGAATGTCGGCATATCGGTTGGCTCATGCCATACAATCTTTTCGGAAATTTTGGGCATGAAGCGTGTGGCAGCGAAGTTCGTTTCAAAAATGCTAAGTTTTGACCAAAATAAACGTCGCATGAGCTTCGCTCAGGAATTGTTTAATGACGTCAACGATGATCCAAATTTGTTTAAAAGGGTCATAACTGGTGACGAATCATGGGTGTATGGTTATGACATCAAAACCAAAGTCCAATCGCCCCAACGAAAGAATCCAGGATAGTCAAGATCAAAAAAAGCACGCCAAGTTCGATCAAATGTCAAATTTTGCCCACTGTTTTCTTCGACTACCATGGCGTAGTGCATCAGAAATTCTTACCACAAAATGGTAAATAAGGAGTATTACCTTGAAGTTATGCGCCGTTTGTGTGAAGCAATACGAAAAAAAACGCCCGGAATTGAGGAATAAAAATTCATGGCTTCTGCATCATGTTAATGCACCTGTCCACTCATCTTTGCTTGTGGGAGATTATTTGGCCAAAAACAACCCCGTTATCATGTCTCAGCCATCGTAGTCACCAGCTTTGGCCCCTGCGACTTTTTTCTGTTCCCAAGATTGAAGAGACCCATGAGAGGACGGCGTTTTGCGACGACTGAGGTTATAAAAACCGAATCGCTGAGAGAGTTTAAGGGCTTACCAAAAAGTGCATATCAAAACTGCTACTTCGAAGGAGATAAAATAGAAATTGATGAATAAATTACTGTAGTGAATTCATTTTTCATCACACGTTACAATACGATGAAGAAAACCTTTCTTTTTTTTTGTGGCTGAAGCAGTTGTTCACAGGCGACAAAACAACGCTCAACGTTCCTTGGCTTGAGCTCATAAGGAACCCAAGTTCTTGTTTTTGAGTCATTCCCAACGCATGCAATCTCTTGAAAATGACTTGGGGGGTAACTCCTAACTCCTAATACTGAAGCAAGCTCTACCTGCGTTTGACACGGATCCCCACCAAGCAATGCCTATTTAGTGACTTGGAAGGTTTTTCGTCTTCCTTCATGCGAACGTTCGTCAACATCAAAATCATTGTCTTTAGAGAGATGGAACCAATTTCGACACGTTACTTCACTTAAAACAGCACCTCCGTAAATGTTTTGAAGCTCTCGATGAGCTTGAGCCGCCGTTTTCTTCAATTGAAAGAAGGAAATCAATACTTGACGATTGATTATTTGGCACAAAATCATACATATTCATACAACCAAAAGAATATGACGTCAAAAGAAAATCATTATTGTGTCCAGGCGGTATGTTTACCACATGCATAAACTTTGCTCATGACGTTTAAGTTATGAAAGAATCGACTTGCATTTACAGCTGGCGCCA
Organism: Philornis downsi; assembly: GCA_019455685.1. NCBI lineage: Eukaryota > Metazoa > Arthropoda > Insecta > Diptera > Muscidae > Philornis > Philornis downsi. The sequence continues at coordinate 195,202 of JAHXMU010026610.1, forward strand.
TATATTAGTAAACATCGGGAACTTAGTTGCACACCTAATATTATTGATATTGATATTTTTCAGTAATGTGTCATACCCGATCCACCGATAACATGTGCAAAAATTAAAGCAAAAGTTATTTAAAGAAAAAAAAACCATGCTTGCTGATCTGAACGAAGTGCCCTAAAACGCATCAATTGACAATATTTGTTATAAATCATTCAAAATTAAAGTAGCGTTTCGAAAGAAAGACTAAGAGACTAAGCAAGCAATTTATAGACGAAAACCTTTCTTTCGAGAAACAAAAATCAAATTACTAAATGCTAAGGATTAGCAGAAACGATCGAAAAAATTTAGGAATTGTGTATTGAAAAACACTCCGTAAAATATCGTATATGAGTACTTCATCTTTAACGAAGATTATCGGCTTTGTATGAATCAAGGACTACAATGCTCTCAATGCTGATATTTCGAACGATGACGTTCATTTCTCACTCGGTGGTTCCGTCAACAAGCAAAATCGTTGAATATGGGCTCGGAGAATATAGAGATGGTTGTAAAAAAGTCATAGCATCCGGAAGAATTGACAGTTTAGTGCTCATTATCGTCTAGAGGTGTCACTGGGCCATTTTTTTTTCGAAAAAATACTCTGGAGCAACTTCAAAAGGATCCACTGCTGTAACCAATCCAGAAGAAAGTCATTTAAATGACATTGTATTTCGTACATAATGGCAATGGCCCAAGCATTATAATAAAATAAAAGTTTCGTCGAAATCATAGCTTTATAAGCGTTTTATTTAACTTTACTTTTGAAACTGAAGAGTGCATAATCCGTTACGTAATCATTGCTAGATGGATATATAGACCACAATAGTCCATATTTTGATATAGCCTCCACACAAGTTTATTGAGCAAGCTTGATTGGGTCGTTTGTAAAAGTACAAACTTCATTCGCATATATTCTCTGTTGAAAATCGATTATAAAGGGTGTCTTAACAAGAACGCAAGATTTAAATTTGGCCTCAAAGTGTCATTGTTTGACATTTGAACAATTGTTATTGTTTGCTAGTAGAAGGTACGAGGTTAGTAAAAATGGAGCGCTATACGAATGAACAACGCATTCTCATTGTGAAATTGTTTTACCAAAATGGTGAAAGTTTTGCGGCTACAGTTCGCAAATTGCGATCAATCTGGGGTCACAATAATGCTCCAAAAGAGTCAACTGTAAAGAGATTAATGGATAAGTTGGGCAAAACAGATCGATTGACCGAAAATGTCGCAGCTGTACGTGATGATGTACATCCACCTCAATTCGATACCGAGCTCAGCAAAGTGGTGTCTCCAAATCCACTATGCAGCGAATTTTGACGAAAGATTTGCATCTTCATGCATACAAAGTTCAATTGACTCAGGAACCGAAGCCAGCTGACCATGGACAGCACGAGAAGCAAATGCATCCTCAACGTGTCACTGTGTGGTGTGGATTTTGGGCTGGAGGAATCATTGGAGCTTTTTTTTATGAAAATGAGGCATGTGAAGCGCAAACAGTTAATGGTGTTCGGTATCGTGAAATGATAACCAGTTTTTTCGTGTCTAGAATTGAAGAAATGAATGTGGAGGCCATGCGGTTTCAGCTAGACGGCGCCACATGTCATACAGCCAGAGAAACAATTCAATTGCTGCATCAGTCATTTAAAACTTGCGTTCTTGTTGGGACATCTTCATATGGGTCTATAGCGCATAGCATAGCGCCATATAAAGGTGCTGTCCAGGAAAAGTTTTACTGATACAGTTTTTAATGGTATTCTTCTGTATTTAGGCTGAGCCGACGATGATCCTTATTGAAACTGGGCCGTATCGGCCCGCGTTTTGTTATACTCCCATACAAATGAAGACACCAAGTTTGCATTTATTGTTTTCAAAGGCCTAAGTTTTCATCGAAATTTTCACATGTCTTTGCATTTATTTTTCAGTATGATAGAATTACATCACATACCAATATTTCTGAAATGACTTCTTCTGATACGACGGTAAAGAGCACTCTATAGTTCGACCGACAACAATATTGCGTGTGTCCAATTACGCACCAGCCCAATTTCGAGCGTATCCACATTTTTAAATTTACTGTGATCATTGTATTAGTAAATTGACAAATTACAAATAATAAAATGAGTGTTTATAGTAATTTCTTAAGGAATATACATTTGAATATCGTTTACAGATATAATTGCGTTGATGTTGCTAACCATAATTCATGTTTTGTCCCATAAATCCATCTTCTGTATTACAAGAAAGAAATTGATTTGCGTTCCATGAACAACATATGGAAAAGTTTCTCACATACAGTGGATTTATAGATATTCTCTTTTCAAGATCACTAAATGGGGCCTACTGTCCGAAGACGATTGCTGGACCTCTTAAAGTGTTCATCAGCACATTGAAGTGACCGGCGCTCGAAAGAATTAAGATAGTTAGCTTTAAAGCGGCTGAACCCACCTGTGCATAATCGCGCAGCTATTTTTGATTAATGCAAATCCAGTAGTTAAACTATTTTTAATTAATGGCGAAAATCAAGGTACACATGAATTTTTTAATGGTCCTAACAAAAAAAAGGACAAAATTAAATTTTGCATAATTTTTCCTTTTTTTTAGGAGTTTTAAATTTGCTTCCAGTTTGCATGCATAACAACTTTTGCATAATTATTTTGCAAAACTAAATGATATGGTATTTATAAACTATTTATTGATCATCACATGGAATTCTTACAATTTCAATTTATGTCAGTCAGGGAAATACACGCTTAACACTTTTCAATACCAAAATTTTGCAACTAAAAATATGAAATTTGTGTAAACAAAACTTACGAAAAAAAAAAAAAAAAATTATTTTGTTCTAATCCATTCTTTATTTGGGGTTCTCTTGATAAAATACTTTGCAATTATATGTGATTTCTAAATGCAAAAAAAAAAAAAATCAAAATATTTTTCGAAACTTTTTTTTTAACTACATTGTATTTATATATATATTTAATCCGACTTATTTTCTATAATTTCATACATCAATTTACAAAAAGGTAAGAATTTTCCTTCTTTACGTTTTTTTACAAGAATTTTATCTTACGTTTACTGAGATTACATTAAAATTTAACAAGTTACGTTTAGCGAAAAGATATTTACAAAAGTTTTACAATTGCTGTGTCTGTTTTGTGTATTCCTTTGATAGATTATATAGACAAGAATATTGGGATGATGTTCCTGATTATTATTTTGTGTTTCATTTTTAACACAGAACATTTAAATTGTCAGCAATCAACAATCTGGTCTGAAATTAGAGAGAAAGAAAAAACGTATGAAACATCGGTAGGCAAAAGACATACATTTACATATTTCATTGCATCATCAACTTTATCTATCATTCTTATCCATTTGAAATTAACTTTACCTTTATTTTTTCCTTGCATCTTGATCTTAACTGATTTAATTAGCATGAGTGTTTTTTGGTGCTGCCATTTTTTCAACTGTTCCGTGCCACAAAATTTTTCCAGACTGAAGATATCAAAAAAATAAAAAAAAAGGCAAAGAAACAAATGAAAAATGTAGAAAAAGTATGGGAGAAAAGCGTAAGAGCTGTTAAAATTTTGATTCAATATTCCCAGCATCCTTTAAGGAATGAGGATTTTTTCTCAATTTTTGGCATTTTTCTGGCATCTTACATTAGCAATCTAAAAGCAGCATGCAAATAAAGCGTGTAAAAACAATGAAATCTTCAAACATCTCAAAAAGGAAAACGAATCATTATAATGAATTTAAATCAAAGAAGCGCTAGCACAAAAAAAATAAAGCTTTTTTTGTTCTAGATGCAACAACAGGCAGTAGATGGAATCAGAATGAACACCAAGGAAATGAATAAAAGATCCACAAAGCAAAAAAAAAACTATTTTTACAACAATGCTAACAAGGAAATTTCAAAGCAGAGAAAAAAAAAAAAAGAAAAAAAATCGATATTTGCGTAGCAAAAATCTACGGCTTTCAAACAAAAGCTGCAACACAAGGCAATCATAAGGAAAAAGCAAAGAAAGATTTCAATCATAGTCGGCTTAAGAGTACTACCAAATAACAGAGTTGTTGCACAAATGGGCTCAACACTTTTGAAAATGCAGGATGTTGTTGATATATTGATATATTCCCACCTCCCACTTATCAAAATCATCACCATTTCATTCTCCTTTATAAGTCGTACCCACTACGATGTTTTAAAGGCAAGAGCATTCGTGTTTACGTGCACAAGTTTTCCTTACCCTGATAGTTGTAAGTTTTAATTTTTAAGTACATGCCCAGCACGGTTAAGAAAAGAGCTTTCACTCCACCATTCTAGCAGTGTAATAAAGCGGTCTTTTAACTCTCGCCCAAGTATCAGTACTCATTTTACATTCGATATATAAACTACTTATTGGAACGTTTGAAGTCTCTGCTTGGTAAAATAATCTCCATTTTGTAAACCCCAGAAATAAAAGGTAATAAAAACACTGCCCGATAAACCCCCCGCATTAACAATTCGGTAAAAGTTTCTCGAAACTAAGTAGAGATTGTTTTGAAAAATGATTCAGTAAATAAAGAGCGAATTCTACTTTTCCAGCAGAAAATGTATTTTTACATCTTCACTAGGAGGAATCAAAGCACACATCATTTGATTTGATATTTGAGAGTTGTTGCAAAAATAGGCTCATCATTTTGGAAAATGCAGGATGTTGTTGATGTATTGATATATTCCCACCTCCCACTTGTCAAAATCATCACCATTTCATTCTCCTTTATAAATCTTACTCACTACGATTTTTTAAAAGCAAGAGCATTTTGGGCTCAACATTTTTGAAAATGCAGGATGTTGTTGATATATTGATATATTCCCACTCTCCAGTTGTCAAAATCATCTCCATTTCATTCTCCTTTATAAGTCGTACTCACTACGATGTTTTAAAGGCAAGAGTATTCGCTTAAAGTTTCTCGAAACTAAGTAGAGAGATTATTTTGAAAAATGATTCAGTAAATAAAGAGCGAATTCTACTTTTCCAGTAGAAAATGTACTTTTACATCTTCACAAGAAAGAATCAAAGTATACATCATTTGATTTGATATTTGAGAGTTGTTTCAAAAATAGGCTCAACATTTTTGAAAATCCAGGATGTTGATATATCGATGTATTCCCACCTTGCACTTGTCAAAATCATCACCATTTCATTCTCCTTTTTAAATCTTACTCACTACGATGTTTTAAAATCAAGAGCATTCGCTTAAAGTTTCTCGAAACTATGTAGAGATTTTTTTCGAAAAATGATTCAGCAAATAAAGAGAGAATTCTATTTTTCCAGCAGAAAATGTACTTTTACATCTTCACAAGAGGAATTCAAAGTATATATCATTTGATTTGATATTTGAGAGTTGTGGCACAAATAGGATCAACATTTTTGAAAATATAGGATGTTGTTGATGTGTTGATATATTCCTACCTTCCACTTGTCAAAATCGTCACCATTTCATTCTCCTTTATAAATCTAACTCACTACGGTCTTTTAAAAGCAAGAGCATTCGCTTAAAGTTTCTCGAAACTAAGTAGAGATTCTAAACTAAGTAGAAAAGTGATTCAGTAAACAAAGAGCGAATTCTACTTTTCCAGAAGAAAATGTATTTTTACATCTTCACAAGGAGGAGTCAAAATATGCATCACTTGATTAGGTATTTGAGAGTTGTTGCACAAATATGCTCAACATTTTTGAAAATGCAGGATGTTGTTGATGTGTTGATATATTCCTACCTCCCACTTGTCAAAGTCATCTCTATTCTTAAAAGAAAATGAAGCTTTATAGATCGTACTCACTACGATGTTTTAAAGCCAGGAGCATTCGCTCAAAGTTTCTCAAACCTAAATAGAGATTATTTCGAAAAATGATTCAGCAAACGTAGAGCTAATTCTATTATACTTTTCCAGCAGAAAATGAATTTTTACATACTTACAAGGGGGAATCAATCAAAGTATACATCATTTGATTCGATACCCCCAAAAGGATATTTTTGAAGTCGATTGAGTGGCGTCCGATGTCCATCTGTCTGGTTAATAGACGCGATAACTATTGCAAATCGTCCTGGAACTTCTTTAATCATGGAATATCCTCATATTCTTGTCTAAACTTACCCTGCAATTGTAATTATGCTATATCATTTCGCTTTTTCTGCTAGCTCTTATGCAAAATTGCCTCATTTGCAGTCTGCATCAACGTACATTGTTGGCCATTGAATTTGTTTATAATATTTGGCAGATTTTCAAAAAATCAACCAATTAATCACCCCACAAATGAGCTATTTTGCTCAGCAGAGATGTGAGTAAATGTGTAACTGCTGTGAGTGGTGACAGAATGGTGCCGAATGGTCAAGATGTACAAAATTTCACTAAATTTAGTGTAACTAAATAAAAGAAATGAACCATTTTGGCACCACTCACAATAATTATACATTTAACTTGTATATTTTTAGTGTCATTTCCCGCAAGAAGTTACGTTGTATTTAGTCAAATATGTATTCTACATTTTATGAATTAAGTTCTGAGAATAAAAATGCGGGGCATAACATTATTCCTACATAAAATGACAGATTGATAGAAATTTGTACCTTCTCTCTAACATCTAAATCGCAGACTGCAGCTACTTTAACTTTTGTCAAGTTTAAAGCATTATAAAGCTTGGTAAAATTTAAAAAAATCGACCGGATGACCAGGCATTATCTGGTAGCTGCTATACCTAGCACTTAAATTAACCCATATATTCCTTTAATCACTTGTTAAGTAAAGTTAGATGTCTGGTGGTCCTTCTATTTTCCAATATATAAAAAGTCGATTTTTTCTATTTCGAAAGTCGATGTGAATGGTCAGCTGGTTTTAAATGTAGCGTTAGTTGAACTCTATGGGGATAGAGATGCAAATACAAATGCAAAATACGTCATAATGAGCGGGAAAATAGGCCCAACTGCTGAGAACGCCGTGGAATTGACAAATTGGAATCATCCGCCTCACTTTTATTAAAACAGGCGATATTTTCGACAGTGCGAACATTGCAATGATGCACAGGCCTGACCACATTTGTAATGCCTTCAGTCTCTTCAAATCTCTTTACAATCTTGTCAATTCCTTGCTCAGTAGGTCGACTATGACGGCCATAATCACCCCGTAATGCTCGAAAAGTGCCCACCTTTAAATCACCACTTTTGTATTAAGTTTTAACTATTTTTCGCATTCTTCGATTGTTAGACTATCCATATTCGTAAATGGCAACCCTTTCACTAAATAAATAAGACTTCAAATTACAGGTATTTACCAGCTGACGCCTTGCCAGACAGGCGATTTTGAAATCACTAAATGGATAACAATGTTTATCGGCATATTTTGTTTTTTTTTCTATACGGTAGTACGAAATTCGTGAGTTTGAGTGCGGATAAAATTATGAAAATATTCTTCATAACATTTTGAATAATCGACAAGTTTAGTAAAATGTATTAAATCGACGTTTGCAATCGTCGCAACGTCTAGTGAGTCCAAACATAAGATGCATAAAAAAATGTGAGAAATCTCTCCACATCCCACTCGTAATATGGAAGGAATTCGTATTTTTTCAATAGAGGCAATTGTAACTATATTGTTTCTAATTAACGAAAAAATCGTAGAAATACTAAAAAAAGTTCTGAAAAGGGATATAATAATTTCCCAGAAAGTTGAAGTTTGCCCATGTATGATCAAGTTTCTTCTCATTGGATTTATTTGCCTTAATTGTATCAATTCTAAGTAAAGGCATCGTGGGATAATAAGATGTGCTTGAAACGCCTTCTCTTCATACATAATACAAGACTGCATCCATAGTAGATTGCTACTAAATGACACAATTGTTGAGAGAAATGCAAACATGGATTCAGACCTTGCATAAGTTTTTTCTAACTGACTACCAGACACTTTTGATTCACATTATAAAAGATGTTACACGGACCTTTCCTCAAATATCACCGCATATATGACGAAAAGTCGTCATAATAAATATAAATTCTCTGTTGTCACACATTATGTATCGACTTACCTCAGTTTTTAGGTTAAGATTGATATAAGCCTATTTAAATAACTGCAATTAAAGGCTGCCCTTTAAAGGCTGTTTCCTTTAAATTGTCCATGTGACGCCCCTTCATACAGCTTTTAAGTAATGAATAAATGACTGATTTAAAAAACGGAATTTTGTTCTAGAGACCTGTTCAGTCTTTGCATGAGAAAACTTTACCCCACTGGGCCGATTTTCCCCGGTTTTGAACTTAGTTTGCTTTCGACTATAAGATAATTTTATACCAAATTTTATCCCATTAGCTCAAGCGGTGAGACCTTTACTATATTTTCAGCAAATGCGTGGATGGATAGAAATGCTTAGATTTTGGCTTAAATTTTTAAGACGATCAGAAATATATATGTTATGAGATCTCACATAAATATTTCCAGCAGTAACACAAAAGACACAAAAAAGTTGGAATAAAATGTTCCTAATTTTTCAAAATAATCTCCTTTTACCTCGGCACACTTTTTCCAGCGATATTCAATAGTTTCTGCACCCTGCATCCGTACCTGTACCTTAGGAAGAACTGCCAAACTCCTTAAAATAGTCATCCACCGCAGACTCCACCTCATTGTTGTTAGTAAATTTTTTTCACCGAGCCATTTTTTTAACTTTGGAATTAGAAAACTGTCCGAGGGAGCCAAATCTGGTGAATACGGTGCTTGATTAAACAATTCGGGCTTTAATTCATTAATTTTGGTCATAGCAATAGTGGCTGTGTGAACTGGATGAAACAACATTTTCTATTTCGCTAAATTCGACCTCTTTTTCATAATTTCATCACCTAAAGGCTGCAATGAATTAGAATAATATTCGTTGTTGATGGGTTTTCCTTTTTTAGGATAATCAATAAAAGTAATCCAATGAGCATCCTGAAAAACAAATGACATGACCTTGCCTGCAGACAAACCGTCTTCGCCTTCTTTGGACACGATTTTCCCATTTCAGTCCACTACTTTGAAGTGATGAATCCATGTCTCATCCATGGTTATAAATCGATGCAAAAATTCGGTTTTATTACGGTCAAACATTGCCAAACACTCTAGTAAAACATCTTCACGACACTATTTTCGTTCTGTTGAAAGCAAACGCGGCACCCATCTTGACCACAGCTTTCTCATCTTCAAATCTTCAGTCAATATAGGATGTATACCACTTTTTGAAGTACCTATCTTTTCACCTAACTCACACATCTTCAGCCAACGATCATCCAATACCATTTTGTGAATTTTCTTAACTGTGTCTGGTGTGGATACAGCAATTGATCGAGCACTACCGTGTTCGTCTTGGCAGCTCGTACGGCCTCGTTTAAATTCTGTTACCCAATATTTTACAGTCGTAAGCGATAAAGCAGACTCCCCCAGAGTAGAATATAGCTGGGTCTTAATATTATTTGGATTGAAACCCTTCAAATAGAAATATTGAATTACATAACGGTGGTAAATTTTTTTCCATGCTTAAAAATTCACTGGCTCAAATGAGAATATTGAACAACATGACGCCTTGAAACTTAACGCATATTTTTCGAAAGGTTGCCACTTTTCACCAAAATAATTTTTCAAACTACTGACGCCATTTAGGTGTACGTCAAATTGGCTAGTTTCGGGACCTCTCTATTATAGCTACGGAAATAAATACGGCATGACTGTTGAATAGTGCTACCTATAGGTATATATTATTTAAGAATGTTGAAGCAGTTTATCTTTCCATAATTAAGCCGGAAGAGATGGTGAAGCTTGACATATATCCCCCCTAGCCGTTGAGAGGTATCGGAAGATTTTTTCTTTTCTGTTGCATAGTCGTACTACCATGGAGGTCTTTCGAAGAGAGATATGGTAAATAGACTGAAAGAGCATGACATTTATTGTCGTGTCGATATTTCTCGTCGGACGTTGAAGATTTATGGCGTATACTATGCACGACCAGTTCCATGCGAGGTATGATACAGCAAAACTGGAGCAGTCTTTGTCTGCAAAACCCAGACCAGACGGTTCTTCTCTTTTGGTAGCACGGGAAACCAGGGGCCCCAGGAACATTGTTCTTGTCTGGTCGTGGCGTTGGACCCTTTGTGAGAGCCTCGTGCTGGCTGTGGTTGCCCGAACATGTGTTTTCAGTGATTTTCCGTTGTTTCAGGGTCTCCTGAAGGTAATGCGGGAACTTGGATAACACTGTTCTTTGCCTATCTGAGGTGTCCTAGATAGGCCTTACTCCTAACCGGGATGAAGCTCACTTCATACCAGTGACTCCAAAGGTACTTTGGTTAAGAGAGGAAGCGGGCCCTGAGGTAATTTTCCAAGGAGACTTCCTTCTTATCTCAAAGGTACTTCGACTAATCCTTTCGGGACTAGTTTGAGTACCCCAAAGGTGCACTGGCTGTCGCAAAAAAGAAAAGAAACATGCAGAGGAAAAGGAAAAGAGAAAACAGTTCCATGTGTGATGGCACACCATGAGTAAGGCCTTACGGCGAGACTCATGTAAATAACCGCAATTGATTGACATATAACCAGGCCTGTTATGTCAGAATTGCAAGGAAAGTTAAGTAATAAGCAAATTTCAAGAAATTACTGCTAATAAAGAAAAAAACAACTAACAAATTTGTATGATTTAAGATATGGCATCCGATAACAACTGAATAATTTCCAAAAATGTGTTGCATGAGTTTCTGAATGTAGCAACATTCACTAGCAGCCCTGTCGTGCAAAGAATGCAATTATTGATAATTGCCAAATGAACAAACGATAATGTTTATGGTTGGTAAATGTAAAAGTGTATTATTGCTTTCAGATAATTGTAATGAAATCATCAGTAATTTGGCATACCCAATGTAATGGCCTCTCATAGGCTGCATAATAACAACATGATTTGATTCATTCAGTTATCATAAACAAATTCACCTACTACTGACAGTGAGTCTCTATCGTTTGTAATAGTATTTTAATCCTTCACTCCACATTGATGTCTCCCAATTCCCAAAAGTACTGATAAGACTTTAGGTAATAGGAGTACAATATTCAATATTGAAGCAAAGCATTAGTTAAATTCTTTTTTCTGAACAAAGCATTTAATTTTGGGCAACATAAAATCCTTTGCTTCAATCATTTACCCAACGTACCATCCTGCAAGTGTAGAGAGCCTCATAATTGAGTAGGCGAGAACACAAAATCCTGAAGTGTAAATTAACATGGAATATTTAATGTTTATAAATTCCTTTGTTTTACTTCTTAATTTTTCCTCTTTATTCTGCATCAATTTTTCAGAGATTTGTTTGTTTCGTACCTCTGTTTGCCGACTTTTTCTTATCTCTTCCACTTCCACTTTATTTCAGAAAAATTTTCATGAACCCAAAGAAGAAAAAAGCAAAAAAAAAAAAAAAACAATATAACGATATGAAGTAGCACAATGCAATGTTCTACAACTGACAACAAGTATTCCTTGTACTTTGAATTTTATCCTGGGCCAGCCAGCCAACTCAACTCGTTTTCTTTTGCTGTGAGAAATTCCTCGTACAAAAAAGGCAACAGCAAAAAATGGAAACGAATAAACAATATGAAAAATGAATTCAGTGTTTGTGTTGTCCACTGAATAGATGGAAAGTGTGAAAAATCGTGTCTAAATCGAGTGGGTGGTGGAGATTGAATGTGATGAAATGGGTTTAAGGCTACATGGAATGAATGATGGTTTGCTCAAATCTAAGTTCTCTTGTATTTGCCTCATTCACAAGAAAAGTGGAAGGAAGTAAACAATGAGTTGTTAAAACAACAAATTTTTTCAAATTAACACGAAATTAACCAAGAAAAATGAAAATTCGTTAGGCCGAGATATTGAATGATTTAGTATTTGAATATTGTTCTTAATTATTACAAAACATTTTATTTTTTATTTAGAAACATATTTTTTTCAATCTAAGCTCTGTTAAGTTCAACAATAACTCTGTTTATAAATTAAACCCCGGTAGTCTTAGTGTTAAAATATTCCTTTCCTTTCTCAACTCTTTCAACCATTCTTTATTCCATTATCTGTTATTGTCGTTAATTCATTAAAAGTGGGCAAATATTATGCTTCAAAAAGTGTTTCTTTCGTGCTGCTTTTAGGGTTGTTCCAAAATTAAAAAAAGAGAAAAAACATCGAGAACAACACTGTTTCCCTTTCCAATGCTATATAAATTTACGAATATTTACCTTTTTTTCTTTTGCAGCTTCTTAATGAAACGTGAAGGCCTGGCAGTGAGAAAGATTTGCCATCAAAGAGTGACGATAAGCCGTTTGAAAAGATTAGTTTGTATGTTTTTCAAATTTATAGGGTTTGTTGCAAAGTTCAAAATTGTATTAATTAACAAATGAAACCCAAATCATCGCTACTGGGGCACAATAATCCTTAAGTGTTGCAAAGGATGACGTTAATCTCGATCCTTCAAATTTAAGTACATAAATGCGTTAGGGAGAGAGTGATAATAAAATTTTCACAAACTTAAAAATTAATTGGGGTTCCTTATTGGACTTCCACTAAGGTAATCAATAAGGTAATTAGGCATAAAGCTTTAGAAAATGGATGGGGATTACGGTCGTTAAGGTTTGCTTTATTAATGGAATAGAAAATGTAATCTAGAGAAATGAGTGCCACAGCTACTACAAATTATACTTAATAATTTATATATTTTGCAGAGAGGTTAAATTGCTGCCTATATGTGGGGATAGATTTAGATTTATTAGGAACTACACCAATTTAGTGGCAATATTTTACTTTATAGAATTTGTTGAACACAAATATACAGCCATACAGCCAACTGTTAGATAATCAAATTCATAAGTTGTTAATAAATTGTTAACAATTCAATTGGCCGCACCGAGGGTTTTACGCCCTCTGCCATGGATTGCGGTCCAAAATATTATGGTTTAAAAATATCTCATTTTCATACATATGAATAGCGCAACACATATTGAGACTCCCAAAAAGGAGTCTACTGTGTAAATTAAAATGAGGTTACTTAAATATATTCCCTTGACTAAGATAAGGGAGAGATTCTCGCTTTGGTTCAGCTTACAATCGTTCTATTTTTAAACTCACCCAACGGGACCTACAGTTTCCGAACGTTAGTTTGAAAACCATTTACTATTTTCTATATGTGTTATATAGAAAATAGGTTGGTTTTTTTTTTGCAAATAGAAATTGGAATGGTTCTTCCCTGTAGTTATTAATATCGTTCTTAACTGAGGAATAAACGGCATAAATATTAGAAAATAGCCACTTTTTCAGAGATGAGTTCTTTTTTCATCTGAACCAATTATACTTTTGTGAAACCTGTGGGTAATATTGTCGTGAATAGTGAGCTGACTCATAGCCAGATATCAATGGGTATTAAAAAGTGACATCTCAAACAGAGTACATTCACTTGTCCTGCTTTTTCAGTAAAGCGGGGAGAGATTCTCGCTTTCGTTGAGCTTACAAGCGTTCGATTTTTAAACTCCCTAAACGGGACCTACAGTTTCCAAACGTTAGTTTGAAAAACATTTACTAGATTAATCGATTACTCGAATAATTGAAGTGCTTATCAAATACATAGAAGTGACTACGATCAAATAATGATAGGTGATTTTATCGGGGTTCAAACCCAGTATCATAACGATGATTGTCGCATTTTTCACTCCCCGTTGCATTGATACGAATGGGTTAGTATTTCTATTATAAGGTGCGCCACTAAGTTCTCGTTTTTTTATATAAAAATGCAACTTTATTATGAAAACATCTTTACAAGTGATTTACTGAAAGTATTGCCCATCGCTAGCTACCACTTTTCCTCATCTTTTTGGCAAAGCTTGAATTCCGTGACGGTAAAACTGTTCACCTTCTGAGACTATCCCCGAATTTAGCCATTTCTTTATGTGGAACTGCTGGTCAGTCATACCGTGTGTCATCGAACGGAAAAAGTGGTAATCTGGTAATCGGACGCCACAATATCTGAAGAACATGGCGGATGGAGCAATTCTTACCATTTCAGCTTTTTCAGGTAGGTTTTAACGGTCTTGACCACGTGAGGCCGAGCATTGTCATGCTGAAGAATCACTTTTTCGTGACTCTCCGCACATAGTGGGCGTTTCTGACGGAGAGCTCGGCTCAATCGCATTAATTGAAGTCGATACCGATTTCCAGTGACGATTCCACTTAATTTCAACACCGACCTGATCCCACCAAATACAGAGCTTAATCTTCGCAGCGTGAATATTCACCCGAGGCGATGTCATAGAAGCATGACCGGGCAGCCCCCATGGCTTTCTTTTATTTGGGTTGCTGTAATGAATTCATTTTTCATCATCCGTTACAATACGATAAAGAAACCCCTTACTTTTTGTCGCTGAAACAGCTGTTCACAGGTGAAAAAACGACACTCAACGTCCCTTGGCATCAACTCATAAGGAACCCAAGTTCTTTGCTTTTTGAATCATTGCCAACGCATACAATCGCTTGAAAATAGCTTGGCGGGTAACTCCTAATACTGAAGCAAGCTCTACCTACGTTAGACATGGATCTCTATTAATCACTGCCGTCAATTTGTTTTTCGTCTTCATTTACGCGAACGGCGAACGCATAATCGTCAAATTACAAAAACAACAAAATCACCATCTTTAAAGTGGCGATACCAATCTCGACACGTTGTTTCACTTAAAGCAGCTTCTCCGTAAATGTTTTGAAGCTCTTGATGAGCTTCAGCCGCCGTTTTCTTCAATTGAAAGAAGAAAATCAAAATTTCACGTATATGACGATTATTTGGCACAAAATCATACATATTCACACTACCAAAAGAATATGACGTCAAAAGAAAAATCACTATTGTGTCGAGACGGTATGTTTACCATATATCTAAGCCTGGCTCATGACGTTTAGGTTATGGCAGAATCTACTAGCACTTACAGCTGGCGCCACCTATTGCCAAACAGCGGGAACTTAGATGCGCACCTAATAATAGGATGACATATTCTACAACATTATGCTAGGTATTATTGAAGACAATAATCCGCTCTCTTCTATTTCAATACACCCTTTATTCTTTTTCTCTAAATAAATTTAAAATTCGCACCAACAGATTTCAATATTTCATACGAGGTGTGTTCAAAAGATAAGGCGAATTTTCAAATTTCGCGGGCTACGTACATTCGGCTTTCGATTACTATTTTTTTTTTATGTTGGACACTCGTCTCGAAGATATGTTGACGGTTTTATCTATACAGCATGTTTAGTTTGTTTGTGAGAGGCATAAATAAGACAAGTGTTTCCGTAAGTTCTTTTTTCATCTGAACCAATTTTATTTTTGTGAAACCTGCGGTTTATATGATCGTGGATATTGTGCTGACTCATAGCTAGATAACATAGCGTATTAAAAAGTAACTTCTCAAATAGAGTACATTTACTCTGTTTGACTGTCAATGGGAAGCTATATCCTATATAATTGAAAACTTTTTAACGCCACAACTGCATGCTTTGGGCTTGATTAACATGTGGTATCAACAAGAAAGATTTATGCAAGACAAAGTTTATGCAAACAAACCGGAAACGCTTGAGCAACTCAAACAAAATATTCGTGATGAAATTAATAAAATACCGCGTGAAATGTGTGAGAATGTAATGAAAAATGTGCTCAAAAGGAGGAATGAAGGACTATATCATTTGATACGGCTAAAAACGTAAAACCCAGGAGGAGACGTTTAAAACACCAAGTATCTTTTAATCAAACGCGTTGCATAGCTTTTTTAATCTTATTTGCCTGACTATTATTTTTAAATCTCCTATGCAAATGACCGCTTAAACCCATGTCAAATTTGCTATAAATTATGTGTTTGTTAAAACAGAGTCTGAGAATGCAAACAGACCGCACAGCAACGACCCTTCTGAAGCCTCCATACGAATCAACTAATTCATCGATTCACCGAGTTTCAATCTTTCCTCTGTAATTTCTTAATGGGAAGGTGCAAAACTAACCGACCTGACGTATAGATGGTGCCAGTATTTGGAAAAAAAAATTATTTTGGATAAAAAATTGCAACCTTATAAAACATATGTTTTTAGTTTTAAAGCGCCAAGTTGTTTAATATTTTAATTTGATCCACCAAAAGTAAACGATCTTAGTGAATTTGTAAATAGGAAAAAAATTGGTCACTGTTATGTAATTCAATATTTCAATTTGAAAGATCTCAGTCCAATCAATACTAAAGCCAAGCTTGATTCTACTCCGGGAAAGTCTGCTCTTTCCTTTTCGACTGTACAATATTGTGTAGCAGAGTTTAAACGAGGCCGTACGAGCTGCAAAGACTAACACCGTAGTGGTCGACCATTTGAGCTGTTCATACCAGACACGGTCAAGGAAATTCACAAAATGGTATTGGATAAGTGTTGGCTGAATGTGCTCGAGCTATCTGAAATGATAGGCATTTCAAAAAGTGTCACACATCAAATATTGACCGAAGATTTGAAGATGAGAAAGCTGTGCGCAAGATGGGTGCCGCGCTTGCTTTCAGAAAACAAAAATAGCGTCGAGAATATGTTTCAGTAGAATGTTTGGCAATGTTTCACCGCAATAAAGACATGGGCTCACCACTTCATACCTGCGACAAAGGAACAGGAACAGGCAAAGTAATGGACTGGAATGGGTGAATTGCGTTCAAACAAGGCGAAGACGGTTTAATCTACAGGCAAGGTCATGGCGTTTGTTTTTTGGGATGGACAATTATTTGTATTGATTATCTTCAGAAAGGAAAAGCTATCAACGGGGAATATTATGCTAATTTATTGTAGCGTTCAGGTGATTAAATTATTGAAATGAAGCCGCATTGGTGAAAAGGAAGTATTGTTTCATCACGGCAATTCTCTAGTTCACATATCCACAATTGTGATGGCCAAAATTAACAAGTTAAATTTCAAACTGCTTCACCACGCACCTTATTTGGCAGATTTAAGTCCCTCGGACAATTTTCCAAACTATTTCCAAACTTTTAAAAATGGCTCGGCGGTAAAATATTGGCCAACAATAATTTTTGTTTTTAGTTTAATCAAACATTCTAACCTAGTATATATATGCTGATGATGAACTATGTTAATTATAATAAAATTTGAAATTAAGTTTTTAGACGGCTCTAGCTCTCATTATATCAGATGCATGCATTTTTATTGACAAGAAAGCTGCATTAGGACTAATGTTTTTGAAAATTCGTCTAGAAAATGAATGAATACAGAGATCGAAGTGTAACTCATGTAAGGTTAACAATATTTTGTATAATGGATGAAGTTAGAATGAGCATATAAAAATACCCCGAAGTGTTCAGCTGTTTTCTTAAGTCAATGTTGTTATAGACTTCCAAAATCAATACACACAGAGTGTCCGTCGGGAAGGTATTCTACCTCGTTTGTTTATAATTTTTGCTTAAATGAAAGAAAATAGATCTTATATTGATAAATGTTTTATTTAGTGTCGGCAATTATGCATGGAACACTTTGAGCAAATTTTTCATTATATTCTCACACATTTCACGCGGTATTTCATTAATTTCATCACGAATATTTTGTTTGTGTTGCTCAGGCTTTTCTGATTTGTTTGCATAAAGCTTGCTTTTCAGATATCTCCCCAAAAGAAGTCCGGAGCTGTCAAACCAGGCGACCGTGGAGGCCAATCAACATCATCATTTCTTGAAATAACTTGTTGTGGAAGAAGGTCTCGCAGTAATTCCATTGTAATCCTGGCTGTACGAGTATACGATGTGGCACCGTCTTGTTGATACCACATGCCAATCAAACTCAAAGCATGCAGTTGTGGCGTTAAAAAGTTTTCAATCATATCACAACATCGCTCGCCATGGACAGTTACCCTTACGCCGTTTTCATTTCTCCAGACCAAATTGCACACCAGACTGTCACTTTTAATGGATGCAAAAGTGACTAATGGATAATTTGAGGGTTTTTCATTGCTTAGAACCGACTATTCTGTTTATTCACATATCCATTCAAACGAAAATGTGCCATTCATTACGATTTCTCCATGAAAATCGGGGTTGTCATGGGCGAGCTGTAACATCCTATTTTCAAAATGTACGGCGGCGTAAATGGTTTTGGGGCAAAAGCTTTTGTGTCAACTGAATCTTAAATGGAACCAAATGCAAATCTTTGTGCAAAAGGACGGCGGAGCACGGCATCGAATTGAGGTTGATGGATTGTTTTGAACGCTTACTTGAGCAGCAGTAATGTTTTCAGCCGATCTTGCAATACGTTGTGGTCCATGCCTGGCCCTGTCAGCTACAGACCCCCTTTCTTCGAAATCATTCACTACACGATAAATAGTGCGTCTTGTTGGCACGCTGTTTCTCCCAAAAATTTTACGTAACTTTTTCATCGCCACAGTAATCGATGATTGAATTTGATAAAATATTTTATCATTGGTATTGGTTTATTGTATATTTTTCCATAATAAATTTGCCACACCTCTACTTCACGGCTTTCAAATATGAACTATCTAGATTAAAGTTGACCAAAATGGCGGCAAAACAAAATAGTATACCTTTCCGATGGACACCCTGTATTTAGATTAATGGACACCGCTTTTTTATAAATTTTGCGGAATAGCTGATATCTGATTTCATAAATTAAGATCTAATAAATATAAATATTTTTAGAAATTTTGCTTATATCGCGGTATTAAAACAAAACTACATCCAGTAGAAATTCTATCTACCCAAAAGCATCCAACATTTACATTTCTCTTTCGCAATTTATCATTTCTGATTTCTTCCTCGCAAAGGCGTTAATGCAATATGCAATCTGTTGAAATGTGAAATATAACTTTTATCGAAGCGGGATTTATCTAGCTGTCGGGAGAGATTCGAATTTAAGAAAAATTTTTAAAGTATGTAAATCATAATAACTGAATTTTTCCAGATTCGATATCGATAGTAATTAACTTGTTTTGGAAATATGCTATTTCTCACCAAAATTGAGAATATTGCAGCATTTCATCTTTTCTATAACTAAACAGAAATTCCATTTGATCGCTCGAATATAATATGGAAGAGCTTCTCATATTCAGTAAGCTTACTCGCATTCTGTTCTTAGACTTGTTCAACGTGACCTATAGTTTAACTACAATTCCGAACAAGAGTTTGAGAAACATTTACTAAACTTGTCGATTACTTGACTACTCATGGTGTTTGTCAGACACATTGAGGTGACCGCTCCTCAAATAACGATAGTTAGTTGTATTGGGGTTCGAACCCTCGGTCATATCCGGCATGGTTGGAATATTATTTGTTCTCTGCAATGAAATGTTGATGGCAATGTAAACGTCATAAAGGAATGTATTCATGTAGAAACCCTAATTAGCAAGAATACAACTGCGGGTTTGGCATGACGTTTGGTTCGGTTGACCTAGCTTTCTTGGAGTAATCGATTTGATTCATGGCTCGATTCGGATACGGAAAAAGTTTTTCGGCTGCCTTCAAAACTGGTTACGTCCAAAATTAGATTATAGTACTGGGTTTACGTATGTGAAATGCGGAGTTTAAATAATTTAGTATTATCTTGGGTAGTTTTTAATTATAATTATTTCAACATATCGGGTTAAACGGTCATTCAAAAGTGATTAATTTGAGTTAACCGGCATTGATTTGGAACAGAAAACACGCCTGATGATTTTCGGCTTCATTTTTAATTAACTAAATCACGAGTAATTAATAAAAATCATAACAAATCTGTACTTCAGTAGTATTTTTTGTTAAAGAAAACTTTTACAGATTTATTAACTTTATATAACCATATCGACCTTTGTGTCGCGCTATAACAATTCAATACTTGACAAAGCTATGAAAGGAGAGAAAAAAAAATCAGAAAATAGAAAAACAAGTACCGAAATTGCGGTTTTTGCTTGCCATCGAAACATTAACTGAAAAGCCTCCCCGCTAACCAGAAAATCCTAAATAAATTCAACACAATAAAGTACACAAATCTATTTATAATTTACATTGAATTACCAAAATCCCACGCAAGTTCGTTTTTTTATTACCGCAACATAAAATAAAAACAGTCATTTACTGTTTACAGCAAAAACAGCATAATTAAAAATTATTTTAAGCATTTGAAAATAAAACACAAAACAGCGTATAAAGAACAAAAAACAAAGCTTTATTTAAATATTTCAGCAAATATATATATATTATGTATAGAAAGAGAATAGTGATATACATATGTAGGTATATACGCAACAATACAATTATAAAGAGAAAATAAGTAAATAATGTAATTCAGTGTTGTGTTATGTTGTTGGTGTTAAGTGCGCTCTATATAAATAACAAATTCAAAAAAGCATTAAACATTTAAATAAGGAGATAATAATAATAATAATGTTGTAATATGTGTATATATGCGAAAGAACATGAATTAAGCTTAAACGTATTAAAAATATTCAAATATAAAATAAACAGGAAACGGATAAGTGCTGAAAGCAAGCAATCGTATGCAAGAATAGACAAGAGATTCCATCATTATGAAGTATTTGGACGTAATATGAAAATTATAACCAACTAAGGTGGGTTAACAGTAACAGATTACTGGGTGCGTGCAGAGTTCATAATTCTTTAATGTTGTTTATATTTCTATACAGGAAAGGGTAAGAGTGTTCCCTAAGCTCTAGGAAACCGGAAAAACTAGAAACTACATAAAATTATTAACTTGAAAAGACAAAGTCTAACATAAAATTCAGAAAAATATCTTGCAATTACGACATAGAAATCCAGTTTTGTCTAAAAGCAAATTAAATTATTTAATATATAATCATAACATTAATTTCGCCGTGTTTTTTTTTTTCTTTTTGTTATTTCTTCGAAAATATCTATTTTTTATTATTATTATTATTTGTTTTTAATTCACTTTTCTTAGATTTTATATAAAAAAAACACAATATGGCAACATTTAGATTTGTTTGTTGAAAAAGAAATTTAAAATTTCACATAAAACTCAAATTTACAATTATTATTGTTATTGATTTCAAATCAAAAATTCACATTTTTTTTTTTTTTTTGGTTTTTTGGTTGTTTCTTATTGAATTAGTATTAGAATACTACAATTTGATTGAACAAAATTAGAACAAATTTCAAATAAATATAAACTAGAAAAGAGAGAAAACTTTACAGTATAACAGTTTCATGGTAAGCATACAGTATAACAATTCAGTGCATACACTTAACAATGATCTCGATGTTCAAACACAATATTCTTGGTTTCGTTTTTGTTTTTTTTTTTTTTTTTTTGTTCTATACACGTTACAAAATTTAAAACAATTTTCCAAAAAGTTTGAGCTTAAAATTAACAAAAAATATTTGAATTTTGAAAAATATCTTAAAAAGAAAAAAATAAAATAGGCTTGGTGCCGAAACTAAAAGCCTGCAATCTGGATTTGGATTCGGATTGACAATGCGATAGAGGATATGTGTGAAATTTATTGGTTTTTTTATATTTTAAATGAAGTTTTCTGTGAAATAGTACTTTCTGATGAAATGCGGAAAATTTGATTCAAAATTATTTACGGAATTGAAGTTGCTAAGATTTCTACAATGTTTTAGAAAATATTGTATATAAGAACACTGAAATACGACTTAATTTTTGGGTTGGAATTTATAGTTTTATAAAAGGGGAAAGACGATATTGGTTGCAGTTTTAATATCTAGTTTATTTAGGCTTTCAAATTATGCTACTGGAAGCATGTAATTTTAGATTTTAATTTATAGGCTTGCCAGCTACAATAAAATGCAGTTCAAGTATTTAAAATGTGTTTATTCAATTTAAATGACAAGTTCATGTATTGCCCAAATTGTACTGAAATTATGAAACTTTCAAATTAACTTTGAATTTATAATTGTTGAAAAATGTGTTTACAAAGTATAGGATTTGGTTTCACAACCAACATTTTACACACCTTTATAACGTTCCTGTCATATTCGTCTATCAAATGTGCTACAGATATTTATTTTTGACGAACAATTTTGTATGATTTAGCTGGAAAATTCATTTGCCTAATTTAGTTTTCATTTGCCTCATTTATCACCAAAAACATTTGTCAAATCAGTGTATCAAAATTTAACTTAGATGTGTTTGCAAAATGTATGCCATTTACTTAGTTGTTTACTTGTTTGTCAAATATGCTTGGCAAATTCTTTTGTCAAACTTAATTTATGCGTTTATTTGACAAATGATTTCATATTTGGTTTACCATATAAATTTATGAAATTCTCTTTGGTAAATTCAATTGTGTAGTATGTCGTTCATGTGTTACTTCATACAAACTTGTTTGTCAAATATGCTTAACAAATTCTTTTGTCAAACTTAATTTATACGTTTATTTGACAAATGATTTCATATTTGGTTTACCAAATTCAATTGTGTAGTATGTCGTTCATCTGTGACTTCATACAAAGTATTAAGAATGTTGATATATTCCAATTCCTTCTAAAGTATTCCTGTCTTCTTTATATATCAAATACATTAGATCGATTCAATTCATTTACTCATTTTAATTATTCATTTGGACATAAATTTCTGACCAACGGTTTCAGTGTAAGTTCTTAATGTTTCACCGAAAACAAAAGCATTTTTAATTGGCTGCTCGGAATCGTAAACACACTATATTTCGTATCCAAAATTTGCCAAACATTCTCAACAATTTTTTGTGTTTGAATTGCATAAATTTTCTAAAACCTAAAAAACCCAAAATTTGATAAAACGTGCACTTAAATTAGAAAACTTTGAGTTTAAGAGAAAGAGGAATACAGGAGGCCGAACACACTGATTAAATCACTCTGTTTGATAAGACTTGGTCTGCTGAATTACTACTTTATTTTTTCAGTTTTGCTTTTAAGGCCGTGAAATCGTGCAGCCACAATGTAGATTTTTTGCTAACTCCTTTCAGATAAGGGGGCTTCATTTATCAACTTCTTCGTGAAATCGTGCAATCACAATGTTGATTTTTTGCTAACTCCTTTCAAATTAATGAGGCTTCATTTATCAACTTCTTCGCCTCTTGACTTCTCAGAAGGTAAACATCAACTGTCCTTCTATAATTTAATTTCAAATCTAAAATGTTTTTCAACATAATTTCAACCAAACTGATTTCATAAGCTTTATGTTTTCCTTTGTCATTTCCAAAATTCAAATTGCTGGCAATTAAAAGGCACAAAAAGCGGGAGTAGATATGTAAATTCAGTTTTTAAAAATTATAAAATGTACTATAAATAGGGTTTATAAACAATCAAACGTAAAACTTATTATGTATATATATATATAAGCAGATGTTTTCTTGCTAATGTTATGCGATTTTTGTTTTGTTTCTATGCTTATCAAAAACATAACACGAAGCTTTGTAAAGTGTTTGTAAAAAGCTTATCTTGTTGTTATTACTACTGCATACTAACAATGGATTCAATTCATAAGTAAAACATAACGCATATTCAATTCAAAACTCATTTCCTTTTTGTTAAGGAAAATGTAGAACAAGCAATGACTTACAAAAAAGTCTAATGATAAAGAAAGATTTTGGATTAGATCCAATTTAGAGATGGTGAAGTAAAAAAAAAGAAGCAACACTACACGAATAACATCAAAACGAAATAGCCAAGAAACTAAAATGAAGTGTGTGTTGGTTGGCTTTAGGTTACCTCCTTAAGTCCTTTAATAGTTTGGCTCTCACATTTGCATCTTTGCAATTGCAGAATATAACTAATGTTCCATTCCATACAAAATGCTCTTTACCGTCGTGTTATCAGGCTCGGGTTTGGTGGTGAGACTTCATCATCCTTTCTCTTTTTCGTCTTTTCAATTTCATTCAGTTGTCATTCAGTTGGGTTGTAGGTGAATCTTCTAATGATGCGGTCTTTTATTGTTGCTACCCTTAGTAGGGCTTAGAGGCATCTTTGGGCTTTTTCAATTGGACTTTTAAGCGCTTGGTGCCCACTTGAAAACCATTCATTGCTCGTATGGCTACCTGCGCCGATTCGGGATTGTCGAATGATACGAAACCAAAGCACTTAGATAAGTTTGTCTGCTTGTCAATGAAGACTTTGGCGGAAATGACATTTCCAAATGGCAGGAAAGTCGATGCCAAATCTGTGTCAGTGAATTCCTGCGGCAAATGATATATGAAAAGATTACAGCCTTCAGGACCTGCAAAGAAAAGAGAACAGACCACAAAGAAATGTATAAGAATAGATGTTGAAAACAAATCGAAGAAAAAAAACTAAATGCATGTAGTAAAAATTTTCCATTATCCCATCCATATTTTGGCTTCTAACCTTCAGTAAAAGTTAAATGCCAACTTCTAACTTTAAAGCAGTGAAATATTCAGTATTTTAGGTCACATCTGTATCATGTGTTTCGTTGCCATATTTTTCGTTAGCATTTTCCTGTATGATATTTTATCTATTTTTGATTTATTTGCTTTCCGGATGGTGACAGCGGTGTTAGTTTTGTGGTGCTGCAACATACTCGTATAGGTGTCAATATTTCGGGGTTTTCTATTGTCAACATATTCCATTCATATACGGTTTAATCCAATTCAATATTTTTCACTTTCAATCTGTTATGATTGGTGCATTGGTTTGAGGTTTTATGTCCACATGAATGTTCGCTCGAAGGAGATAACCAAACCGCAGTTGTAGAATTTATTCAATTTGCGGCCATGAAAAATGTTACATCTGTGCACAAATTTCGGTAAAAATGATAGTTGTGTGTTAAAGTTTCACTGAGCTTATGAGTGACATCAGTGTCACATGCAAATAGAAGGAGAGGTTTACGTTTAATGAACGCCTCAATTTTGCATTTGCTTTAATACAGAAAAATTTTAGTCCATCTGTCTTGATGGAGCTTGATGGAGTGATAAAGTTTTTCAAAATTTCAATTTCAGGTTTTTTTTCTTGCTTATCAAATTTTATCCGTAACTTCCCAAATCATATAGACATGTACACAAGCTTTTTGTGACTCCTTCTACCACAGAAAGTTTTCAATTAGGATGTGAATTAAGCCGAATTTCATTTTCATTAGACTTATTTCTGTACCCCCAAAAGAACAACGTGTTTCACACGATGGTAACAAAACATTGTAAAGTTAATATTTAAATGGCAGAAACAACTTGTTATGTGCGACTTTCATCAGAAAAATAAGTGAAATTTAGATTTATACTATAATTGTTTTTGTAATTTATGATAAAAGTCAGGTCAGAAACTGCGGGATGCTACTGCAGCCTCATAAAACTCTTAGCAAAAGTGGGTTTTGAGGACCAAGTCAATTGTTTTGACGAATTTACTAACTTGGTTATAACTTTGGAGTGATATGATTTTATCTGCAGCGGAACAGTCACCAATATAAAAATAATGACAGGCTAAAAACTTGAAGAAGACCTGCTGTTACCGGCAAGGAATTTAGTAGGATAGTCTTGTCTCGCCAAAGAAAAATCCAACCAACCAGACAGGTGATCTACCAGTCTTGTTGCACAATGCAAAGTTCTTGATAATAACGCCAAAGGATGTAGTTCTGATTTTCGATAGAAAATACTATGCAAAATATGGGGTCACAAGATCGTTGCTTAAGAGTAAGGATATCGTTTAGGCCATGAGCTGGATGAGCTGTTTGTCGATATGGACGTGGTCAAGCGCATCAAAATGCAGAGATTACACAGAAGATGTCGTCTGTCTAGCTGGGCACCCTAGTAGTTTTAAGTATAATGAATTGTTACTCTTAAATGCAACCCTAATTATTATGAAGAAGAATACGTCACTTGGATGTCAAATTGAACCGAAGGTAAAATATATCCGCGAATTTAAAAAAAAAAACATATAAAACGAAAAAAAGTAAATTTTTAATTTTCTTTCCCTTTCAAACCGATTTGGATAATTATTTTATTCGCCCCCAACCTAAACATTGGTCCTTCGAACTGGATACAAACCAGCGATCTGTGGATATACATATAGGGGGCTCTATTGTAGTTGTCCTCTTTCACAAGCTTTATCGATAGACTATAATATTTTCAAAGGAATTATGGAAAAGCTCATAAGCATTTCCCCGTAAGACAAGACAGGGGAAACCGTCAACACAGACGTTAATGTTGCAACAATGGAATTATGAACTTCCATTATTCTATTTCCAGCTCGAAGGACCAGTTGGGCACCTTAATAGGTGTAAGTATAATGAATTGTTACTCTCAAGTGCAACCCTAATTATTTTGAAGAAGAATAGGTCACTTGGATAAAAGATGTCAAAGTTAACCGAAGATAAAATAAAGATAAAATCTTAAAAGAAAAATGTAAAACGAAAAAACTTAAATTTTTAATTTCCTTACCCGGTTTGGATAATTATTTTATTCGCCCCCAACCTAAACACCGTTTAAAACTCCTCTTTTTGAAATGAATCAGAGAATCAGTCCAAAAGATCGAAGTAATTGAAAATGTTTTCCACTTGCTGTAAATGACCGATAATAGATTCCATTCTAACAGCCAGAAAAAAGCTTCAGGACTATACGTAGATTTCACTAAAAATACGCCAACCTTAGATCGCAATAATATTTGCAGAGTTGAAAACCAGTTCCGAATTCAAACAATTTAAATTGCTCTGAACTAGTTTTTCCTGCCTGCGAACCGAACTATAAACCAAACACTTGTTCTCAAAAAAAAAAAAAAAAAAAATGACGAATAGAAACAAAAATTACGCAAAAGTATAAGGTAAGGTAAGGATGGTAATTATAGAATTAATAAAATATAACATTTTTGTGGCGGTATGGATCAAACCTATAGCGTTTTTCTCTTTAGTGCGAAGAGAAGGATATTTCCTAATAGTTTAGTAACAAATGAACTTCAGCGATGTCTTTACACAGGGGATCGATATTTTGCGTAATTTCGAATTTAATTCACCTGAGGCAATAGGGCAATTTCAGCCTCTTAGTTCAAGCAGTGCGTCTTCTATTGTGCTGTCAGCAGACAAAAGGATAGGTTTTTACGATTATTATGAAAATATTTACTTTATGGATCCCAAATAAGCATCTCTAGGTGTAACAAAAGGAACGGCAAATGGAACTTACAGCCTTCAGTTTGAGGTATAGAAATCAGTATTGATTTTTATTTTTTACAATAAAATATTCAAATCATGTGAAAACTATCGTTTTCGGTGGCCTTATGCAAAAGTCTTTTACTTTATACCAGTGATTCTGAGTTTTTTACAAATTGTTTATATTGGTCTCGTAGATATCCCTGGCCATCAAATCTATTACGAAACTTTAACTCATTATTATGCAGTGACAGACAGATGATCAAAGTTTTCAGATTTCATTGTCCGCTTTAATTGGTTCTTATAAATAGGACAAATAGAAATCTATGAACGGAATGCCAAGTATTTTGAAAAATTATAATACAGGTATATAATGTCATATCCTATATTGCTGTAAATAGATTTAGAATTGTTGTTTGTAGTAGTAAAAATATATGAAATTAATGCAAAAGAATGCTACCGATCGAATCACAATGAAATTCTGAACTGATGTAATAACATTGTCGGTCCTTCTGTCTGTTGATGAATTTTTGCATATAGTCTGCAGGTTTCACAGCCATAGCAAATGTTTATCATAATCAGATTAATCGCATAGGAGTCTGGTCTAAACACACTGACATACATAGTCTAGGACTTATTCTAATGCGATTTAGTTGCTGTGAAAACGATAGAATAAATAAATGATTTCTGATTTTAGTTCGGTAAAAGTGACTTCAGAAACAATCCAATACTATTGAAGAGAAATAATTTCAACCTCAAGTTGCTCTTTAAGTATTTGCTTATACTGGTTTAACAAACCTTTCAAATCTTTGTATTTCCACCGCAATATATTTTTAGTATTTTTAACAACTCCATTCACCATTCTAGCGGTTGCAGTAAAAATTGTTTGAAATGTGACGACTCCTCTTCGCATCTATCATATTATAATTAAAATTAATGAATAAAGTGCAAGTCATTTCTGTCTCTGTGTTGGTAAGTTTTTATTCTACTGGACTGATTTTGATCTACAGTGCCCCGACGGTGTACTAAGTTCTTCGCCGGAATTGTGGGCGTGCCAAAAACATTCTCTCCTTATGCATGATAGAGGGACTTAGGAATTTTCAGAATTTTCACATAACCAATACCACAATTAGCGCGGTCCTCTTTAATGTATCAGTACACTATCAAAGACTTTTCGAAAAAATTCTGAAATATAATGGGCAAATTTTCTTTTCTACTGAGCAGATTTTGCTCGTTTTCGAACGTAGCCTGATTATGAATGCGGGACGCTTTTATACTTCCCTTGCAATTTCAACACGCATTACTTTTCATGACGATCAGTAAGATATCAGTGCTTGCAATTACAACCGATTTAATTCGGAAGTTATTGTTTAGAGTTATTAGAGTATTTAAAAACTATATATATACTCCCATATATATATATATATACATATATATATATATATAGTGGGTCACAGCTTATCTTATGCAGTGCATATATTAAGATTTATGGTTCTATAACTTCGAAAGTAAAAGGAATTTGGACAAAAATACAAAAAAAAATATATAAAGTTAAGAAACGAATTAAATGTATTGGTAATGTTCATTACGTTAATGCTATAGAACGAAGTCTTTGGCCACTTTCTCTTAGTCTTGAAACAAGTTTTCTCTGCTCCGGGGAACAATGACTTTGTCGACCCATGTCAGACTTTTTTTTAACAAAATATTTTGTTATGAATAACGATAAACAACAGTAAAATAACTAGCCTTTCCAAAAAGACTACAGCAGACAGCGAAAATATTAACGAATTGATCAATGTATTTATTATTTTGACCAAGTACTGAAATCAAACCTGAACAAAACTAACTCACAATGAAAAGAACGGGTAAGCCCCAGTTTTGTTTTTACTTTTAAAGGCATTACCATATTAAAGTTATTTAAATAAAAAACAGATGCCGTTAAAGTAACTAAAATGAAACATAAAGCAAAAATAAGCAGGTGTACTTATTTTTTTTTAACATATGTGTACATATATAAAGATCGATATTAATATTTCGAAAGTTCTAACAAATTACTGGAGAATTTGGACTTGTATGACTTAATAGCGAAGCGTGAAGAATTCTTCGTCATTCTTTACCCTGGATTATCCAACAATGTAAACAATTGATTAGTGAATTTGAAAAATTGTTTGCTTTTCCCCAAATAATTGACAGGTTTGACCGCATGTAAAAGAAGATGCATGTAATAACAAATCATGTTAAGATTTACATATACGATATAAAAAATATTTTTTAATAAAATGCAGATTTTGGATTCTGCTTTTTGATTTATCTTTGGAACCATTGTTGATCCTCAAGAAGTGTGAATGATATTTTAATATTAGTAGGAAGACAGTTTTGATCTACACAGGTGTTGAAATGACTTTTCTTAAATAAATTGTAAATTGCAAATTAATTCCTTGATCCCTTTTTGCATGAGTTACATCTGAGAGATTTCGTAGCTAATTCTTCTTCTTAGATGGCGACTAGAATAGACATCCTTATCTGTTATACGCCACCCGTAGAAAATAATTCCAAGCGCTTCGATCGTCGGCGTTTCTACTCCAATTCGTCACACCAAGTTTCGATAGTATTTCAAAAGCCTGGTCTTTCCAACCGAGTTTTGGTCGACCTCTTCTGCGCCGTCCATCGAGTTCGTTGTCAAAAACTTTCCGTGCCGAAGCATTTGGGTCTATCCGCACAACATGAACCGGCCAATGCAATTGCTGTATATTAATGCGTTTGACCACACGTCGATGTCGGCATATAGCTCATACAGCTCATTGTTCATGCGACGTGAAAACCCTCCGTTAATGACGATGGGCCCATATATTTTCCGAAATATTTTCCTCTCGAAAACTGCCAGTACTGTTCCGTCATAATCCAAGATACTGCGCCATATAACAAGACAGGTAGAACCAACGTCTGCTACAGTCGAATTTTTGTTTGTCGAGAGAGGGCTTTATCATTGAATCCTTAGCCCATAGTAACATCTGTTAGCAAGCGATACTCTCCTCTTTATCTCCATGCTGATATCATTCGTTTTATTTACAGCGGAACCGAGGTAGATGAACTCTTTCACTACATCACAATTATAGTTGTCAACGTTCACACAGCATTCCAAACGAGTAGACTCTTTGTTCGTTGAAACCAATAATTTTGTTTTGTTCTCTTTTTCCACCAGACCCATTTTCGCTGCTTCCTTTTCGATGCTTCAGAAGGCTGCAGTAACATTTCGCAGTTTTCTCCCAATGATCTCCATGTCATCTTCATATGCGAGTAACATATGACATTTGTTAAAGATGGTAACACGTCTGTTAACTACAGCTTTCCTCATAATCATCTCCAACCGTATATTGAAGAATTCACACACAGCCTTAATCCTCGTTTGGTGTAAAAAGGCTCACTTAGATCATTGCCTATCATTACTGAAGACTTCGTGTCAGTCAGCGTCATCCTACAAAGACGTATTAACTTCGTAGGAATTCCAAACTCGGACATGGTCTCATACAGTTTTTGCCGTATAGGGCTATCGAAGGCAGCTTTATAGGTATAATCGATGAAAAGATAGTACGTGTCGATCTGTTTTTTTTTTTTTTTTTTGGGGTCTCTTCTGAATTTGTCGTAGTGTAAATATGTGGTCAGTTGTTGATTTACCAGGTCTAAAGCCACACTGATAAAGTCCAATTAGGTCAGTTAGAATCGGTTTTATTCTTTCACATATTACACCCGACAGGACCTCATAAGCAACGGGTAAAATACTGATCCCGCGATAGTTTTTACAAACACTTGGATTGCTTTTTTAAACACAGGACACAATACACTCAAATTCCAATCATCGGGCATATTTTCCTCGAGCCAAATCGTATTTAAGGGCTGATGCAGCCTGTTTATCAGCTCATCGCCACCAGTTTTAAACAGCTCTGCTGGCAGGCTATCAGCGCCGCAGTTTCGTTGTTCTTAAGCCGCAATACTGCTATTCTGATCTTTGTTTGGCTCGGAGCTGGGCAACTTATGCCATCGTCGATAATTGGGGTGATTTCCTCACTCGTGCTGATATCCGGAACTAAAAGCTTATAAAAATGTTCTCTCCATAGATTTCCCTCGCCATCCTTACAGGAGCGGAGCCCTGTTTCATACCCTGTACTTCTTATCTTTTGGTAGAACTTTCGTGTTTCACCTCTAACACTGTACCTTTCTATTTCGTCACTCTGGAGCTATTTCTACAACCGCTTATTCCGTGTTTCGTAGGTAATTAGTAACTTGAAAAAACTGTCATATTCCATTCCCTTAATATTTTCTCGACTTCTATATCAATTGCTAATTAAACTCTTAATTCTACCGATAAAGAAAGATATTCCAAAATTTAATAATTTTATAAGATATTAAATAAATAAATTCCATCAAGCATCTGCTTATTCGTGCAATTTCCTTAGTTGATCAGGGAACTGCTCGCCCCTCCCTGACCTATTTGCAGCAAATGCTGTATGCAGGAAATGTTGTATGTTGACAGTTTTCAATACTCACAATTGTGCTGCTATTTATTACTCTGTACATGTTTACATTGATAATCATAATAATTGTATTGTAAGACAATAACTTTTAAATAAACAAAGGAAATTAATTTCTATTTTAACTTTTATAAACTATTAATAGCATTGTCAAGTCTTCATCGCTCTGCCCCACTCTAATGAATTGTTAACAAGGTATTAACGAACAAAAGATAGCAAAGTTCTGCCGGATACAGGATAATAAGAAGAGTGTGTTTGTACAGATACTCGCTTCTGAGGACAATGTACAACATTTAATCCTTTTATATAAAAGTAACACAAATCCTACATCGACGTCTGTCCGTTCATATGCTTTATTATGGCTTCCATATTTATATAAAATGCGAGGTTTATTTTCAAACAATACCAGCTGAAGAGGCCTTCTATTGGCAGCGTATACACATAATGCAATCGCAATCAGTTGGACAACAGGAAGACTATATGAGTATGAGATGGTAGGGAATTTCATATGTGTAGGTAAACATAGAGTAGATGATACAAACGCACGAGCAGTCACTCTTCAGAGAATATGGCCATGTATACAATGACATATTAATGAAAAGCTTTACATCAAACACACATAATCAATCATGGCGTTCATGATATGCTATGATATGTGTGGGGGAGTGTGTGTACAACACCTAGATGCATATACAAGTTTGAATTGCATTGGCTACGATTTGTCAAAAGGTGTTTGCGCACAACAGAAATTGCTCATAAAAATATTAACGACTGTAAAAGTCTGCAGTTTTGGGTTGACATAATAAGTGATGGCATCGGCAAAGAATTTATGGAACTTTATAATTTTAAAATTTAAAGCTAGGAAATAAAAGACAAAAAAAAACAAAAAACAAAATGCTTGTTTATAGCCGCTAATTCAGATAGTCATAAACCCACAAGAAAACTATTTTTTTTCTATGTTCAATTATATCTCACACTCTATAATAAATTATACTTTTTATATAGTGTATTTGCAGTTTCCGTTTCAGTTTTATTGATAATTTTATCTTTCTTAAAATAATACATAAAAAATTTAGCTTATCATACTAAAAAAAAACAAAATGGGATATTTACGTCCAAAGACTTATCAAATACTGACAAATAGGTCAAAAAAAAAAAATTGCCGAAGCCATACCGAGACAATTATATTATAATAATTTACAAACCAAAAAAGTTAACCCGTAAAAAAAGACAGTTCAAAACCGGGTGCAAAATCAATATAAACATAGAACTTAGAACTAAACTTAAAATACTAAACTTAAAAAACTAAACTTAAAAAACTATCTTAAGGCTACTATTTACAATATGTACAAAAAAGCAGTGATAACATCACTGCGCGGTGTTATACACCAAAGAATTCCACCTGCGGTAGTAAAACACAAGATCATCGCCTCTAAAAAGGAGATCAGCCTGCTGTAGGTCTAATAGCTTGGATGGTGACAGGTGAGTGTCAAATCTAAAATCCCGCTGAGGGAAAAAGATTCCCCGGATGAAAGGGTTGTCAGAAGCCATCAGCAAAAAATCCAAATCCGACTTTATCAGATATATATCTATCCTTTCCACACTCTCGGCTGCCACAGCACGGTAGACAGCCGAGTTTGCAGGATTTCTAGCCAAAAGCAAAAAATTCGGACTGTACTGGTCAAGAAATAACTGCAAGTAGTGTCTTTTATGTAAAGACACTAACGAGTTAACATTGACGAAAATGGTCCTTAAAGACCTAAACATCACGAAGATTTACAATCAAGCCTAAGAGAGCTTGGTGCTTTTCCTCATCGCTACTAGGACGCGCATAATCGCGTGAGAAGTTGCCAAGACGGGAGAGGTAGGATAGCAGACCACTACCAAAAAATCTCCGGCAATCATCATCAAGAATGCCAAACTGTCTTCGGGCGTTATCCACCGTTACCCCGGTAGAAATATTCCTTGAATTGTCAAAAAAAACGTCAGCACGACTAGCAGCAGCAGCCGCAAATGACCTACCAGCCACAATATTCCCACTACCCGGTGGAATCCGTACAGCGTCAGTCTGCAGTCGTTTCTTACGCACCTCGGCCCTTTTCTTAAGAATCAACAGCCTCTTCGGGCATTCCTTACTACTGGCAGCATGGTCTTCCACATCGCAGTTGGCGCACTTCAGCGTATAGCTGGAACACGGGCAACTTCACCTGTCTCTGGATCCCTAGCCACCGTTGGCTTGACTACAAGCTCCCGGTCCATGGCCACCGCCACACTTACAGCAGCGGTAGGGTAAACCACTGTTACTAGCCACGTGCCCAAATCTCTGGCAGTTTTTGCACTAGACAACACTCGACCTCATGTCCTTCCTGATATTAACCTTACAGTAAAGTAGGCACTTAATCTTGAAAAAATTCTCAATATCAGAGTCCCTGCCCAGGCTCAACAACCACCTGTCACCAGCCAGCTTTACAATTCTGATAACATTGATCTTAAACTTCAGCTGACCAAGAGCAGCCTTAATATCGTCTATATCATAAGTGCTCGAGAGGCCAAAAATTACCACCCCAAAAGGGGTTTCTGACTTAGGGGTAAATGTGTAATATTGGAACGGTTGTTCCTTGAGCATGTTCCGAATTTTACCATAATTTTCAAAGTAGTATATTTGCATGTTGCACTCTAATAAATATTCCGACCAATAACATCGTTATATAAGAATAAGTTAAATCTAAATACAAAAGTGATAATTCAAACGTGGGTTTTCAATCCAACAAGGTTTCCTCATTTCTCCCTGTGGTTACAAATACAAAAGTGATGATTCAAACGTGGGCTTTCAATCCAACGAGGTTTTCTCATTTCTCTCTGTGGTTACGTCAACAAGCAAAATTTCCAGAAGTGATTGTGGAAAAGCCACTGTTAGGTGCGCATTATGGTCTGGATGCGTCATTGGGCCATAGTTTTTCGAAAACTACCTCAAAAGGACCCACTGATCCAGTCAATCCAGAGGCAATTATTTAAATGACATTGTATTTCCTACATAAGGGAAAGATCCAAACATTATAATAAAATAAAAGTTTGAGCGAAATTATAACTTAATGTGTGTTTTATTTAAATTTATTTGAAATCGAAAAATGGACAATGCTATGCAACCGTTTAAAGACTTTCCATCGATTTAGGCATTTTGGGAGAATATTGCAGCCAACAAATCTCTGGCAGACAGATCAATTTTCGTACAATAGCCCTAACAAATTTATCTATCACCCATCTTCATCAAAAGTGATATTAAGATCTAACATATTTTTCAGAAATGCGTAATAGATGAGTTAGATGAGTTTAGATGCGTATTAGATAAATTAGCGAAAAGGTGATAGAATTGCAATATTTAAAATGCATTGAAGTATAAAGAAAATACTAATTTCTGAATTAATTTTTATTTGACCTTTAACAAAAACCAAATGTGGTACAAAACTTAGCAGAGAAATTGAAATGCCAAGAGCATCAGTGTTTAATTGAGGCTCTAAATAAAATTAGTGGGAAAGCGTTGTCATGTTTCAAAATTTATACCCAAGCAATTCCTGAATTTATAGAGGAACAGTGAGATATTAATTACTATCATTGTTGCAAATAGCCGGCTGATTTTAAATTTACCTTAAGTCCCAGCTATTGGAAGTATAATGTCCAAATTTTCAGAGCATTTTTCGAAATTCCTGCTTACAAAATTCTGTCATTTCCTTCACATGAATTGTGTGCCACTTATCTTAATATCATACACACAAGTTCGTGCCCGGAAAGATTATAAACCAGCACAGACACACAGCAGACTTATAAGTAGTGTGCAATAGGCCGTGTCGCTTGCAAAATAGGCCTTGTGTGTAAGATGTGTTATCATGTCTTAGAGTAAATGAAGTGATGATGATTTTAGCACATAACTTTTATCAGCAACATAAAGTTGGTCATTGGTGGTGATGAAGCAACGATTGCCGTTTATGCTGATCTCAGAGTGATGTCGAATATTAAGATTCATACATTAACGTATGCCGTTGTAAGTTTAAAATTCAATTAAATTAATCGATTTTAAAATTTCACACTCACACGGTGTGTGCAGTTAAACGTGCTAGTGAAGATTCATTCATACACAAACGCACACACACACACACACACACGTAGATATCCACTAATACTCAGGCAGGACAGGCCAACACGTCTGCATAAAATTATAAACTATGAAGAGTTTTAGTTATACTCGTAATAAAAGATGCATTCATGCCAAACTTGTGCATACAAAAGCCACATTAACGACATTAATAACTTTGACAGTAAAATTATCACATCCTTACTCGTATATGCCGACATAACCGAGCGCCACACATACAACAGCCACACATGTGAATGTACGTATGTATAAAAGTATATGATCTATACGTGCTTACTTATGGTTTTCCATTCATCAGACATCTCATATATGTACGTAATATGTATGTA
Source organism: Philornis downsi (assembly GCA_019455685.1). NCBI lineage: Eukaryota > Metazoa > Arthropoda > Insecta > Diptera > Muscidae > Philornis > Philornis downsi. The sequence goes on from JAHXMU010026610.1 coordinate 231,377, forward strand.
GTTAGGAAGGTAGATTGTACGGCTCATACACGTTGCATTAATTTGTCATCAGCAAGTTTATAAACAAAATACCCTATGTGGAGACTATATTTCGCATGGACATAAAGGGTCTTTCGATAAGTCTTTTACCTAAAGGAAATTATCCAGTAATCTAATATACTTATGCTTAAAGTTTAACAGCATTAGTAACAACCATTAAATTGATGTCCTTGAAAGTATTAATGTTCAATTCGTAAAATATAGCCCTATCAGTTGTCAAGCCCCTGTAATTCATTATATATAAATGTATTACTTGTATGTAAATATGTTACATATTTACCGCAACAACCGCAAAGGTATGTTTTTGTTATGAAATTTATAAGATTTTATATGAAAGCCGCAAAACTTTGCAAAATTGTGGCATACGAGATGTATACTGGAAATGGACTTTAAATTAAAGAATGTTATGTCATCAATATAAGGACTTAAGTTATTGTAAATTTAAAGAAGATTGGATGCATTAACACTTACATAGTTAAATATTGTATCATAAGTCATGCATTTCCATTGTCTTTTTTTCTGGTTTAGGACTGTTCTTGTTCATTTTTAAACAAATATTTGAGAAGTTTCTCTATAACTGATGTAATAGCAGTTATTACCTAAATAAACGGAATATTTGTTCAGTTATGTAAAGAAACTAACAAGCCAGGCCTGACGGAATCTGGCATTTTCTTATACACCAAGAAGACTTTATCTGCAACAGGAAATTTCCAATGCGTGGTACATTTGGCTTGTCCACAATAACGTCTGTTAGCCAATATGATTTCAAATTATATTTCGGTGCCCATTTTGTCCTAAGTATCCGTTTTCAGTTTCTTGAAGTAATACCAAGGAGAAAATACCTAAGGAGAAAATATCTACTTCCGTTGTTAAATTTCGTCTAATATCAATATTGTCCATTATAGACAATATTTTTGAACATATTTTACATACCCAATTTGTTACATATTTTCAAGACTACAAATTTGTTAAATGATTTTCAATATGGTTTCAGAAAAGGTTGTGGAATAGAGGAGGCAACACTTAATGTGCAAAATTTCATATGTAAGTCGTCGGATGACGGGTATAGGGGTATAGCTGGAGTTTTTTTTATGATTTGTCAAAGCGTTTGATCTAATTGATCATGACGTCATACTGCAGAAACTCAGATTTTATGGTGTTCATGACAAAGAACTTTATCTCTTCAAGAGCTATTTAATGAAGCGGCTACAATTTGTAAAAATTGCTAATAGTGAAAATACTTTGAAACTAGTGGAGCATGGAGTCCTCCTGGAGAGTGTATTAGGCCTCTTGTTATTTTCCATTTATATATATAAATGACTTGAAAAATATAGATTTGTCAGGTAAAATGTTTGTGTACGCTGATGATATTGCTATTTTTTATCCATGTAAATATGAAATGGCTGTGAAGCCTAACATAGAACGAGAAGCAAGTCTACTAACAGAGTATTTGCCTGTTAATAAATCGGTCCTTAATCCAAATAAACGAAATTGATAAGATTTACGCCACATTGTCGATTCAAAGACAACTTTAGTATATACGTAGACGGGGAAGAAATTTCAGAAGTGATTTCAGTTAAATATTTGAGATCATATTTTCAAAGCAATCTTTCTTCGACACTGCATTGAAATCTACGGTATCACCAGCCATAGGTTTATTGTATAAATTTAAAAATAAATGTGATCAAAATACAAAATTTTTAATATTTCAAGTAATAGTTCAAAGTTATTGTTACTATTTAGCCATTTACATTTACAATAGTGTAAATGGTAAATGGTTACAAAAAGAATTCTGAATTAAAATCACTCCAACGGCTACAGAAAAAATCATTAAAAACTGTAGTGAACTTGTCAATTTCGTACTGTGCGCTTTCTCTGTATAGAGTTGTTTTTCCAACAGTTTTGCCAGTATATGGTTATTATAAATTACAATTGGTAATATATGTTTTCAAATGCCAATACTATGGGCCATCACACGATAATTTTTTTCCGAAATCAGTACATCTTCAATACGTGAAATAATGACAATTTGAGAGTAGTTATGTGTCGATCGGAATAAACAAAACAGTGTACAGAATATTCTGGTAATAGTCAGCACAATATATTACTACAACAGTTACAATCATTAGAAACACTTTCATTATTTGAATCGTCAATGAAAAGGTATATCTTGGAAAATGTCGAATAGCATCTGATATGAATTTTGTGCTAATATTGAAGTATATGTCAAGAAATTTGATTTTTTATAAATGTGTTTTATTTTGTATTAAAACTAGGATTATTATACAGGGTGGCGCAATAGAACGTGCATATTGCATCATCTTGTTTTGCGGGGTAGAATTCGCGGGCGGGGGGGCGCCTTCATCGTTGGGTTGGCGGGCTCATGGAGTTTTAGTCGCTATTAATCACTTCGACGGGAAGCGTCGCGCATTTTGCGTGCGCGCATTTTACGAGAACTCTCGTTCATATATTGCTACTAGGCGACTATATTGTGCTGAATATGGACTACGGCGAATTAGTGAAGCTCCGAGTGCTAATTTAATTAAAATATGGGTAAAGCGTTTTGAAGAGACCGATTCAACATTTAAACCACAAGCAAATGGTCGCCCAACAACATCTAGGACCGAAGACAATGTTGAGAGAGTTATGGAGTCAGTACGAGGAAACTCACAAATGTCGACTCGCAAGAGATCGTCTGTCTTATAATTATCGTGAATTTTAACATTGGATCTTAAACTGCATCCATATAAGCTGCAATTAACACAAGAATTGAAAGAGTCTGACTTCATAGCAAGGCTCGCATTTGCTAATGAAATGCTTAATCGATTTTCCAATTTTAACAATATCCTTTTCTCTGACGAGGCTCATTTCCTTATGAATGGGTTCGTAAACCGCCAAAATTGTTGTTACTGGAACAGTGAAAATCGCTAAATCAAACACCAGAAACCATTGCATAGTCCTAAAGTGACAGTATGGGCAGCAATCTCTGGCAGAGGAATAATTGGTCCTTTTTGCTTCGAAAATGCGCGGGGCCAAAACGTCACGGTTAAAACGGAGCGCTATGATGAGATGTTGGACGGATTTTTGGCTCCAGTAATTGAAAGTTCAAGAATAGTGAATTCCAGAATTTGGTTCCAACAAGATGGAGCTACCTGTCACACATTAAATGACTCCATGGCGGTGGTGAAGCAGATGTTCCCTGGCAGACTGATTTCCAAAAGAGGTGATATTCCATGGCCCCCACGTAGTCCAGACTTGACGCCTCTTGACTTTTTTTCGTGGGGATACCTCAAACACAAAGTCTACAGTAATAATCCAAGAAACATCGTTCAGCTCAAGGAGAATATCCGTGGTGAAATGGCAGCCATTACACCAGTATTACTGAAGAAAGTTTTCAAAGTTTCAAAATGCCGTCGTAGAGAGGGTCACCATTTAGATGATGTTATTTTTAAAAAATAAACTCCATTTATTACTCTACAATGCCTTAGATTTATTTTAAGCATACCTTTTGTATTTATTTTTTAATCTATTTTTTAAATATGCACGTTCTATTGCGGCACCCTGTACAATCAATTTTTATGTAATTATTTTGCCAATTACCCTCTATAATGCCATCTGTATGAAGTTTGCTTCATATAATAAATTTACAAAAAAAAATTCTCATGTCTATATAGCGCTAACAAAAACCCTCTATGGCCACTAATACTACACTCCAAGTAATATTAGACTTCTATTGAATAAATTATTGCTTGCTCCCCATGTGTCGAAATCTGTTAAGCATTTGTTTGTAAAATAAATCTGACTGTTTAAATATGGTTGCGTTTTTTTGGTATCCTATAGGATATCCTATAGGATACCAAAAAAAACACATCGGTGCTTAGCAAAATTAACTTGGCAGCATTGCTATTTATGAAATATTTATTCGTTTTGTTTTGTTCTTATTCGTAATCACTTTATCACCCTAACAAATCCAAAACAAACAGATGCTTACAAACATACATCCATACATCCAAAATCTATACAAATAACAAACACGCCAATAACACACAAAACCAAAATTCACCAAGTGATGTTTTACAAAAAAAATTAACAATTTTTATTTACGATATTTGATATTTGATTTTCTTCTTCTTCTTTAAATTCTTTGTTTACTTTTGCATAGGAGAGAACTTGGTCGCATTGCTATTTTCCACACTTTTCTACTACTTTTTTTATACAACTTATCTCCGTTTAGCTTAGCGTGCAAAATTATCCCCGGTTGCCTATATCGTATAGCATTTGTATGGCGAAACGGGCATAAGATACCAAATAAAATGCAACCATTGTATTCCCAATTTTTTTGAATGCTTTCAAATAATACTATTTTTAAATTAAACAACCGACAAATGTATTATAACGACTGATATGCTATTCTGCGTGTATTTTTCATATACTCGTACTGATGCTAATGTTTCCTTCCCTCCTCCCTAAATGTTATAGTTCTTTTACAGCCGAAGATCAAAGCTCAAACTTAATTTTATAGAGAATGCAATAATTAAGAAATATTTACATTTGTTTTAGTAACTAAGAACATTATCACACAATTTTGTATACCACCCTACACGCAAATGAGACTCATATTTTAAGACTCTAAAACGAATCGTTTGCCTTTTGAACTTTCGACATCGCACGCAAATATCAACCAGAATCAGCTGCAAAAATTACGATAAAGTTCTAACAATACTCTTCTTTTTTTCAAAGATTTTAAACACATTTGAATAAATTAACATTTTACTTAACAACTTTGTGAACCGGCACAGTTTGGGTAACAAAAAAAAAAAAAAAAAAAAAAAAATAAACCAAATCAGAGGAAGAAGCAGCCACCAGTTCATTCACAGTCGTTAAACCAATGAACATCCCCGCAGAGAATTGAGCATAGCAAAGCAAAAAAAAAAAAGTGATGACACCATATGAATATGTGTGAAATTAATGTTAACAAGCAAACTGAGTAGGATGTGGATCTTTAACGTACTTATGCAGATATGGGTCGGGAGCACAAAAGCTTTTATGATGCTCTTATAAATTGCAAATCAGGAAGACCCTTCTGTTCATGTTGCGCTGCTTACGTTAGTGGCTGGTGGCCCAACAACCCAAATGGCAGAAGCCACCAATTAAATCCACAACACTTAAAACACAACGATGTCGAGGTCGACGACAATTTTATGAGAGATTTTAGCATGATAATTTTAGGTTAATATTTTTTACGAAACATAAAATTGGTTGCCAACCGAGGAAGCGCAGTTCGACTACATATGGTATTGCTTAGGCAGCCCCGCTTTTCATGTTTATAGCCGATTTTCAACTTTGAACCTTTGCCATCGCAAATGTAGAATGAACACTTATTTATGTGATGCAAAGTCGAATATAAAACACACTCTATTATAGGAGGAAATTATCAAATATTTATGGAAAAGCAATGGATAAAATGTTTTTCTTATTTCTTAAATTTCTTAAATGTAAAATCAACATTTATTTATGAGATGTAAAGTCGAATATAAAATATACTCTATTATAAGGGGAAATTATCAAATATTTACGGAAAAACAATGTATAAGATGTTTTTCTTATTTCTTAAGGTATCTTTTAAGCATTCGTAAGAAATGTCATTCACGTATGAATCTTTTTCAATATCTTTTAGGTACTACAGAAATAAATATTTGCTCTGCAAGGACTTGTAAGCACAATAACAATAGATTTTATTTAATTAATGCATACCTATGTATATGTAATGAACGATTTCTTTAGAGTAATGTTTAATGCAACACTAATTATATATGAGTTTCTTCCTGATGAACCAAATAGATAGAAGTGACTATTTTGCCATTACTCCTATCAAAAAGTGGGGCAAAAAGAGGTCGGAATAGCAATTTTTTCAGATATTCAATTTAAATTTTGGATCCGAGTTAAAGTGAACAAAATTTTGATAAAATCCTCCATTTCTCCGGTGCGTTTCATTGTTCGTTTCTGACTCAACTTAATTATATATAACAAAATAAAATCGATTTTTATACACTGGTATACACTGTGTTTCGACTGAGATTCTTTCTTGACTAATGGGGAACATAATTCAGAAATAAAGGGTGTCCCAACAAGAACACAAGATTTAAATTACTGATGTTACAATTGAATTGTTTCTCTGGCTGTATGACATGTGGCGCCATCTTGTTGAAACCACATGCCCTCCATATTCATTTCTTCAATTCTAGGCACGAAGAAATTGGTTATCATTTCACGACACCGAACACCATTGACTGTTTGCGCTTGACATGCCTCATTTTCATAAAAAATCGTCCAATGATTCCTCCAGCCCAAAATCCACACCACACAGTGACACGTTGAAGACGCATTTGCTTCCCGTGAATCACTCGAGGATTCTCCTCACCCCAAATGCGACAATTCTGCCTATTGACGAAGCCATCAAGATGGAAATGGGCCTCGTCACTGAAGATCATTTTATCGGCAAAATCAGCATTTTCATGTTGTCTCTTCAATACCCAATTAACGAACTCCCTTCGCTGTCCATGGTCAGCTGGCTTCAGTTCCTGAGTCAATTGAACTTTGTATGCATGAAGATGCAAATCTTTCGCCAAAATTCGCTGCATAGTGGATTTGGAGACACCAATTTCCTGAGGTCGGTGTCGAATTGAGGTGGATGGAGTTTGAGTGACATCATCACGTACAGCTGCGACATTTTCGGTCGATCGACCTGGTCGAAGGCGCGTTGTTGTCTTTACATCACTAACAGAGCCAGTTTTGGCAAATTTATCCACTAATCTCTTTACAGTTGACTCTTTTGGAGCATTATTGTGACCCCAAAATGATCGAAATTTGCGAACTGTAGCCGCAAAACTTTCACCACTTTGGTGAAACAATTTCGCAATGAGAATGCGTTGTTCATTCGTGTTCATTCCATATTTACTAACCTCGTACCTTCTACTAGCAAAGAATAACAATTGTTCAAATGTCAAACAATGACACTTCGAATGGCGCCAAATTTAAATCTTGCGTTTTTGTTGGGACATCCTTTTCAATTTAAGGGAAGTCTGTCGTATGCGGAAGCAATAAGAGGAAGCACCATTCGTATGGATATGGAAGAAAATATGGAACAACAACTATTTTGAGTAAAGCTGATGCTCGGAGAATACACGCAAAATTTGGTAAAATTCCGAAGGAAGCTGTGTCATTGAAAATCGCTTAAACTTAGGACGGACGATCCATTTGTGGGGTTGGAATATATAAAAAATTGACCAGTCTGACCCACTCAGAGCAATATTTGTTCTTGACACAATCAACGCATATCTGCCGGATGTTATCAAAATTCTTTGTTAATTGAAAATTACAGTTTCGGGCGGTACATGGGCATATAAACAGATATAGCCATATTCAATCAGAAAATGATGATAATCTGTTACGTTATATTACTGTAATACTGTATGCCCTGTACCTTACATATTTTAGAGTATAAATAACAAATTCACGCTTAATTTCATGTATTCAACAATGTGTTATAATAAAGAGGGTAGGGGATAGCAGTCAGTCAAAAGTTATCCTGAAAATTTTGAAATTCGCTGGGTCTAATATTTTGGTACTTGGTCTGTATCCATGCATCTATATAAGAAATTTGAGGAAAATAAAACATATCTTAGATCTGGAGCATTTGAGTCAAATGCAACGATTTTTAATATATTATGTTAAACATTTCAATGCACGTATTTCCAAAATCGGTATTTTTGTTTAGAGTGTCATGAAAATTGGGAAAGGGTTCTAATTTGATTCTACTATAACATGGAATTAATCGAATTGAAAGAAACCTAACTATTACAGAAGTCTCAATTCGATAGTTGACATATAGTCGTATTTTGTGACAAATGAGAAAGTTTTTTTGATTATTCACAGTATTCATCCGAGATAAAAGCAGATACATGTGTATTGAAATAGACAAAATAGAATGGGGTGCCAAATTCAGTAATCTCGGGAAAAATTATCATATCATACAGACAAATTAAGAACATGAGTTGAATTGTGTGTAATTCTGATTCGATCGTGTTCTAGAATATTTGAGAAACTATAGGTGGGTTAAGTTCGAAATAGGGCAAATTTGTTTAGTAGGCAAAAACTTGCCGATCAAAGGACTGGACTGACTTCTACATAAGTGGACATTATCGAGATTATTCTTCAAAAATGTTACCATTTATTCGTTAATTAAATGAAACATATTTTGCACATCTACTAGAAACAATTATGCCAAGTTATATAGTAAAGTGTTATCCATTTAGTCGTTTTACAACAGCCGATCTGGCAAGTCTGTCAGCTAATTAATACCTGTCATCTAAAATGTTATTTATAAAGTGAAAGTAACAACCGACCTAATTGTGAGCGTGATTACTGAAAAAAATCGAAATTATATCCACTTCGACAGGAAAAAGGGCCAAAGTCGATAAATCACGCGTTACAAGAAGGCATATTTGATTCAAACTCTACGCAATGGTTGCACAAGTAGGCCAAATCGATCTAGTAAGAAATAAAAATTTGAATGTTCAATGTTGTTTCAAAAATCATATCATTTATTCCACATAGACTAACGATTTGACATAACCCCACAGGAAATAATCAAGTGGCGTAAGATCGCAAGATCTTAGGGGCCAACTCACAGGGCCAAATCGAGAGATAATCTGCTCACCAAATTCATACCTCAACATATCCATTGTTTCACGAGTAGTGTGGCATGTTGCACCGTCCTGATGAAACCACACGTCAACAAAGTTCAACTCAGCCAATTGGAGCAAAAACAAATTCTTTGTGGTTGAGTAACACATTGCCCAATCTCTGATAATGGCGACGAATTGACATTTCACGATCGTCATTAAGACTGGTCGCTACGGCTGCAATATTTTCTTCGGTACGCACTCACACGCATGCGAGTCGATGGTTTTATGTCCAACAAAGTAAATTTGGTACGAAATTTGGAGATAACAGCACGAATTGTTGATTCAGCAGGTCGATTAGGACGACCATAAAATGGTCGTATCAAACGATGCTCATTTGCCACAGAGCACGAGTTTTGATACAAAATTTCAACGATTTGCAATCGTTGGTCATTTGTTAGTCTTTCCATAATGAAATGGCAGAGTGTACTCTACACTTTTCACTTTGACAGATGACGTTTGGACGCCATTATCAACCTGTGCTGCCAACGTGAAAAACTTAAATCTTAAAAACTTACCCTAAATATACGAGTATATAGATATAAATTTTAATTTTATGACGCATTGTATGGTAATTCAACCGCCTGGTGACCATAAGTAGATGATTGTGAATATATGTATCAACTTAAATTAATTTACTTACACAATTATAATTATCTTAATTATATGTCTTCAGTTAAATTCTGTTTCTCTGTGTTGCCTATAAGAAATTATTTGTTTATTTTATTATTTGTTTGTTTTATTAATGTTTTGTTTATACATTTCAATTCATACTTTTGCCAGTATTTGATGACCGATTCTTTGGTTTCTTGAACTTGCCTCGTTTTTTGTTTAACTGTTATAATTTTCGTACCAAAATGGAGTTCTAATTCAATAATAAGTTAAGTATTTGCACACGAAAATGAAGGCCTAATTTGTCATTCTAAAAGTGGGCTGACGACATTACATAGAGTCGGCAAGGAAGGGTGGACGATCATGACTCCCATAAGAAGTTACAAACCGTCTTAAGTACTTTTCGCTTCCTTAAACTTTCATTAGATTAAACGTAATGTCTTTCGAAACGAATTTGATATAGTTTTTCTTTCTGATTATCATTCATATATATACTAGAGCTATCTAAAAACTTTTTACTTTATGTAATGGTTAGGTTCTAACTCTTAAGGCAAGAACATCCCCCAAACCTTGAGCGCAGTTTGAATGCTATAGTGATGGTCGTTACAACCCGGAAAGAAACAATGTACACATTTCCTAAGGTCTCTGAATTTGACTCGCCATCACATCATAAAGCCATATGATTTATATTGCGAAATATTTTATCGGAAGCATATTAACTTCTACTTGAAGAAACTTTTGATCGATTTTATAATTTGTAATTCTCGCATATATGATAAATATATTAAAAATATATTTCTACATTTTTCTAAATTGCGTATTTTTGTTAACTCCCGAGTTGGAATCCCTATAGATATTGGATTTTACTTGGTTTTATCCCATTCTATAAATGAACTAAACTACAGTTTCGCCCCACTTTTCATGGAAATCCTCACAACTGAAACGGATCTTGGTGATATTTTCATTGCAATGCCTAAGATTTGTTATCTGTGATTTTCGCCCATAATACGCCACATTTAAAAATCGTACGATTTTCCTAAATTTTACACATATTATTATTACATATTGTTTTTAGACCGATTACTAATATATTAATTTTAAAATATGAATCAAAATTTTCCCAGGCTGATTGTTTTAATATAACCACTACTTTAACTAGGATATCTTGTGGGAGAAAAGGAAAGTACTTTGACGCACAAAATCTTCAGCAATGTCTTCAATGGGAGACCCAGCAAGCTTCAAATTTTCCTTAGAAGAATTAAGTCGTAGAAGTCCTACCAAAATTTGGGACAACAAATTGCAAAAACAAGTTGGGACAACAAATTGCAATAAATTGCAGATACTTTTTATATCCGATTTCTGAGCGATAGGATTACAGCAGCCAACCATGAAAGAAATTTATCATAGAATCAAATCAACTGAGTTTTAAAATTCTAATTAAAACGGTTATAAAAATAACAAATTTTAAACTCCCCTATAATCGTTATTAAATAACTAAAACAGCCGAATCATTCATTTTAAAAATGGGTTACGTCGACATATTATAAATGAGGAGAGGAGAGACGCTTTCAACAAGCCCATTTATCTTAAACTAATCGGTATATCGTCAGTGATGCAGTGGATTTTAAAGTCGAGTTAGTGGGCCGAAGTTTTTGCGGCTGCCCACCACTGAATTTGTCCACATGAGTGCTACTAATTGGATTTTGCCTAAAATCAAAATTTATCTGCCTCTTGCTGTCCGCCGGACAGACGGACATATTTAAACCGACATAGATTTTTAAGGACAACACAAATATGTTACTTTACACTACCTCCACTAAGTACTGCTATTATAAATTAGAATAGGGTGTAGAATCAAGTATTGTTTTGGAGCCCATTCTTAACTGCATTATCGAATTTACTATTTTTCAAGACCATGAGTTTCGAAGAACTTTTTCTTCTAGCACTTAAAAAAGAAAGGAGTTTTCAGTGTAATATTGCCAAGGTCATGTTCATTTCAAGATCCTGGGTAGGCTTTTTGGAATAAAATAATAAACTCCTCGACAGACCAAAGGTAATGCAAAATTAAGCGAGTGGTGGATGTTGGTAAGCTGAAATGAAAGTAGTCCTGGAGCAAGTACTTCCGAAAACAATCACCAATTCTTGCTGAATGGTTGTTGCAAACAAAACCACAAACCTAACATGCCCCCCAATTCTAGGGTTGAGAAAGCAACATATTAATGGATGAGCTCAAGTATTTATTGTAACAATTTTTCACATTTGAATGTTCATAATATGCTCTTGCTCTTTTTTTCCAGCGAAGCATAATCACAAATCAGGAAGAAAAAAATACTTGCCGCATACCAAACTGCTCCAGATAATTTAGACAAATGAAACTTAATTGGATGCGCTATTGAAGCAAAAACTCAAGCGCCAGAGTTCAAGTAGAGAACATCCAGTATGAGACTCGGTTTTTTATTCGAGCACCAGTTTTACAGTAACGTTGCTATAATATATGACTGTCATATGACGGCTGTTTGAATCCCAGCCCACTCGCACAGACAGTAGCATCGACAGGATGAATGCTTCAGCATGTACGAATATGCAAGTAACTGCTCCGTATTCATGTTCAAGCACATACATTTGTGCTGCTTATATATTTCTACACCATTTGCAGGATAAAGAGCAAATGCTTGCTCCTTCTTTGTTTGACGCTGCAAAGTGATTATGGAAATTATCGTTGCCGCCTTACCTTATTTGCCCTGTAGTAGTGGCTGTGGCAGTGGTGATGTTGTTGACGGTGGCAAGAATGAGTGTATGGTATTTTTATCATTTTGATGAGGTAATTTAACAAACACAAAAGCTGCAACAGCAGCAACGATGCTCGCTGTAATATAAATTTAAATAAGTGATATTTAAGGAAACATTACAGCCAAATGGCAAAGCTATTGCACGGATGAGATAGCATGGAGGATGATTCACCTTTGATATAAATGCAAATGTTTAGGAGAGGAAAGAAATGAAATTTTAAATTGGGGTGAATTAACTTTTCACATATTATGGTATATTTTTTATTTAATTGTCGCCTCTTTACGTCTAGCTGGGTCTTTAAAATTTGATTTCTACTGAATAACCTTTGCGCAATATTTGGTAATGGAAAAATATTAATGGATCAGGAAATAAACTCAAATTGGAATCTTTTTATAGCAGATTTGACTGAAGGAAAAAAGAAAACTTACTTTACTTTTACTTGGGTGGTATGGTATGGAAGGCCTTCTTATGTTCTGTCAACTTAAACGCATTCGAAAGGGTTATCCATTTTTCGGCTTCAAAAGTAAAGTTATTTAAAAAACCTATGATTTCGATTAAACCTGTATTTCATTGTAATGCTTGAACCTCGCCATTATTTACTAAATATAATGCCATTTAAATAACCGCCTCCGATTGGATCTTTTGAAATAGTTTTCGCCCACTTTTTCGCACATTTGCTTTTCAAATGTCCAACGTTTGGAAATTATCCGTGTAAACACGGTCATTCATGGGATGGAAGGAAATTTGTTGTATAAATGGATATTTGTTTGACACATTTTCTGAGCCATCCAAACTGAATGAGAAATTGTGGTTATTCGTGCAAAATTATGTACAGATTTCAAAAGTGCTGATCTTCTGTTTAGTATTGCGTTACCTGCTTCTTTTACAGCAATACCTCATGAAATATTTTCGAAAATTCTGAAAACTTCTCACATTTGAAAGGTCTTATATATGTATAGTCCAATTTAGTACAGTTTGTTGGAATCAATGTTCAAACATGTAGCAAAGGCCGAAAAGTCATACTTTTGTTGAGTTGTGGTATTTAAAGAGTTTTCATTATATAGGGTGATTAAGATTTAAGTTTTTCAGGTTGACAGCACTGGTTGGTAATGGCGTCCTAACGTCATCTGTCAAAGTGAAAGGTATACAGTATACTCTGCCATCATGGAAAGACTAACAAACGAGCAACGATTGCAAATCGTTGAAATTTGTTATCAAAATTCATTCTCAGTGACAAATGTGCATCGTTTGATACGACTATTTTAAGGTCGTCATAATCGACCCGCTGAATCAACAATTCGTGCTGTTATCTCCAAATTTCGCACCAAATTTACTTTGTTGGACATAAAACCATCGATTCGCATGCGTAGGGCGGATATCGAAGAAAATATTGCAGCCGTAGCGACCAGTGTTAATAACGATCGTGAAATGTCAATTAGTCGCCGTTCTCAGCGATTGGGCATGTTTTACTCCACCAAAAGGAATTTTTTTTTTGCCCCAATTGGCTGAGTTGAACTTGGTTGACATGTGATTTCATCAGGACGCTGCAACATGCCACACTACTCGTGAAATAATGGATATGTTGAGGGATGAATTTGGTGAGCAGTTTATCTCTCGATTTGGCCCTGTGAGTTGGCCCCCAATATATTGCGATTTAACGCCCCTTGATTATTTCTTGTGGGGATATATCAAGTCGTTAGTCTATGTGGACAAACCAAATCCTCACGGGATAATATAACACGCAGAATACAGACTGAAGTGCTCGAAAAAGTAACGAATAATTGGACCTACTGAATGGACATTTTGAGACGGAGCCGCGGACAACATTTACATGAAATTGTCTTTAAAAATTAAATGGCAAAGACCAATTTATCGATTCCAACAGAAAATTTTAATACATGAGGCAAATTTGAGTGTTTTATTCGATTTAAAAAAAAAACTACGGTTAAAAAAATCACCCTTTAAATACGAATTGGAATATTCAGTTCTGACCCGGAGATCTTTTCATATCGGATAATACTTGCGAACTTTTCTATTATTATTATTTTTCACAATGATTTTCCTTGTGACAAACCCACCCTGCTATGGAGATGCGACGATAGAACCTTCACTTGCAACGGCGTTGTATAATTGAGATGTGAGCTCGTGCTTACCTTGGGCGGGTTACAAAAGAAGAAGAAACTGCTCTTAAGTTATAATTGTCAAGAAACCTCGGTTTTCTTGATATTTTTAGTATGTTCTTGAGATTCAGTTTCGGTTTTGGGCATTATTGTACAAGGCAAGTGCACAATAGCGCCAGTTTCAATTATGTATTTACATACAATTTCATTTATAATAGTTGTACTTAGTAGTAGAATTTAACTTAATATTTAGATTTAGATAATTTAGGTAATTAACTCAATTAAGTCATGTTTATAATTCAAGGTTATACATATAATTCATAGTCAGTATAATTATTGAGTAAAATTGTAGTTTATACACATTCAATTGCGCAAAATTCAATATAATTTAGCAGGAGTCAGGCATTTAGCAAACACAGTTCTGCGCATGAAAATTACAGAGGAGGATTTCGGGTGAAGACGTTTGTATATCAGTTCAACTGATTAAAATTTCTATACTGATTGAAAACTTTACTTGATAAAAAAGATTTACTTTTCAAATGAATAAAGAATAAATATTTCTTCTGGATTAAATAAGAAATCTTCATCTGCCGCCGTGTACAAGTATGATTGTTGCTGTGGTCTCCGATTCAGTTTTTTGTCGTAGTCGGCAGTTGGTTTTGATCGTTTTCATAGTCAAAGCTATGATTAAAATCGTTTAACCAAAATTTACGAGGTCATTATTAGCAATGGTAACAACTAAAGCCATGTTAAAACAGTTATATATTTCTTTGAGTTATTAAAAATCGATTTGACGAGGATTATTTTGATTGTACATCAAATTTACGCTTTTTGGATATAAGAATATTTACGAATACGCTGCTTCTTCGAGTATACATAAACTAAAACAATTTTACGGCAAAATATATCGGACGTATACCCTCAAATGTCTACAAAAGCTGTATTAAATATAAACTCTTTCGAAGAACGAAACTAAGAATTGGCTCTGTAATGTTCTTTAACACCATTTAACTGTCGTTAAGTTATCGATGATGTCAGAATCGTAGGCATATATTTCATAATTGTCTGCAAAAACGTTGGCATAAGATCATCACATTTAGTAAACCGATCAAATCAGAAACAATTTCTATATATTCTTATGGATTTGATCAACATGGAGCCAGTTTTAAAACAATTGTGCAGTTGTTCACAAATTAGTTAATCCAAGCGAAAGAGGCAGTTAATAGCAATTTTCAAAAATTCGGTATATTCAGAATGCATAGAAAACAATTGATTGTTCTCGTTTATAAATGCTCTATTGCTATTTGCAATAAAAGATTTTTCGCAGGAGCTCACAGGAAATTAAAAAAAAAAAATTATATATATATATATCCAAGAAGCTCTCTCATATACCACTATACCAATAACCCAATCCCTTCCATGTTCTCTTGATGATGCTGACAGCTTCCGTCACTTTCAATCCCACTGTCAGTTTCAATATTGACAGCTTATCATCTGCCCATGATGGCCATATTATGCCATCAATCCATTTTCATTAAGTCTAAGTCTTAGATGTATCCTGCCAAAGAATTAAATTATGCTTTCATTCTGTAAATTATATTAACATACCTCTGTAAGACCTTCTAATGCCATACAAACCGGTGAACATTATCACCTCAATCTCTGGAGACAGTTTTATGTTTCCTCTTAACAAATCTCTCGACATTATCTAAACGATTATCGATATTAAATTTATCTTTTGAACAAACGATTCGCCTCGTTCACCCCTCCTCATCACATGACACCTCTAAAGGCTGTAACACATCAGGTGGAAATAAAGAAAATCCGCTTTAGTTTATCCCGGCACAAAATGATTTTAAATATCTGCTTTATCTAAAATCTAACAAAATCAATAAAATTAAATCCTTTCGCATTTTCCTTCTCGCCCCGTCGTCGTTATCATCCTTTACTTTGGAAGCAATCGAACACATGCTCAAAATAATCTTCTTACGTAGAGTAAAAAATCCCTAAGAGACTTTGGGAAATTGTTTGATGTAAGGCGATAGTTGTAGTTGTCCTTGTGCATGTGTGAGAGGGAAAAAGAAGAATGTGGGTATACATACACATGTGTGCGTGTGTTAAGTATTTTGTAGACCTGTGAAAAGTTTAATAGAGGTAATGATATTTTTTCTTTCTAAGTTTTCTTTGCTTTACTTCTGCACCGTTTTTAAGAGGATGCAGGTGGGGAGCGGAAAACTTGCACGGAATCCCTGGTGGCCTAAAGAAACATTGTAACAAAAGTCAATTCCAAAAAGACACCCACAATAGCTGGTACTTTAGAGAAAACTCTTGTACAGATAACAACTGGGCCAAATCTACCGCCTGTATGAAGAGTGTGAGTAAATGTGGCCCCCGGTTTGAAGTTGAGTAAACCACGTTTATTTTCATTTCGAGTAGGTTTTGTTAGAGTTCATCCTTATTTCTGGTTGTTTGTGCAGTAAAAGGATTTCAAGTTGATACAAATAAACTTCCTGTTATGGTTGAAGAATGAAAAAGCCAGTAACGTACTTCCTCTATTATGTACTATATGTATTTCCTGTAACACACAAGATACAAGATATACGAGAACGCTCTATGCCGTTCTCTACGCCCGGAAAGGAGTGAGTCCTTATGAGCATACACAAGGTATCATATGGGCGCACACACTAACTCATATGCACTATTCTTCATTTGTGCTGAAGGATTGTGTGCCGCTCTCTTTTTCTCCTGTTCCTTTATTTGCTCTTGGTTGCTGGGGCGAAAGTAAGATGCATTTTTCACGTTATATCAACAAAGATTAAAAAAAAACCTGAAATGTGAAAAAACTATATTTCATACCATTCCGTGGATAGATATAAAGTTGGCCGAACGTTCGTATATCCGCCATAAAGCATACTATTGCACTTTTTCTGATTCAGCACTCAAGGGTATCTGCTTCCCAGCTATCACAACAAAAGTACAAATGTCTCCGTTCTGCTAAAAAGCAAAGCAAGAGAGCTGAGTAACAACAAGGATATGGGATACCAGAAGTACACAGTAAACAAACATAGGTACCAAGGTGAGCATCCTGTAGTACGTCTGTATATAACTAAGAGTGGAGGCAACGGCAAACAGTCTCACGTGAACCTACAGCAACTTTAATGGGTGCATGAAACATCAGCTCAAATAATGAAAAATTCAGGTTTTATACTGGAGTCGCATGAAATCACAATAATTATTGTAAAATTTATAGGAAATTGTGTTACTAAGTTTGTGTTCAACAGATATCGGAAGAGAAGAACTTTAATATTTATACGAAAAAGTAGAAAAAAACTAGATATTGGAACGCGCTTCTTAAGAGGTGCTGTAACGGCGACTATGAAATATGAATCAAATGAATTTCAACTTGACCATATTAGTTTCAACTGAGTATTTGCAAAATCTGTATTAAGGAATAGTATTCGATTGGATAGATTTTGGAGGACAACAATCTCATAAATTTAGAGAAAAATTAAATTTAAATAATTTTTGTTAACTACTATTGGACACGACTATTAGAATAGCTACATAAAACAAAAAACATGCTGATAGGCGGTAAAAGTCCTGCGGATACGGACTTATATATTATATACGGTGTACCAATTCCTTGAAACATAAATGAGTGCGGCAGAAACATTTTCTTATCATGATTATTATATCGGTATACAGGGTGGGCCATAAGGGTGTTGGCGGTTTAAATATTCAATTAAAAAAAAAACAACGAAACATAAAAAAATATATTTGTATTCTTAAAAAGTAGAAGCATGGGAATTTTTAAGACTTAAAAATAATGTTGTCCAAATGGCTTCCCTCGGCTGCTTGACACTCTTGGAACCGAAGTCGCAAATTTTGGAAAACTCGTTGAAAAGTTGTTCTCGGTATTTTGTTACTTTCCTGAATAATGTTCCTCTTCAACTGCTCTAAATTGGTCGGATTATTCTCGTAGACTACCGATTTGAGGTAGCCCCATAGAAAATAATCGCATGGAGAGAGATCGGGGCTACATGGGGGCCACTCAATATCCCCCCTTTTCGAAATGAGTTTTCCAGGAAAAACAAAGTTAACTTATTGGCATCATCGGGTTTTAATTCTTAGACTATCTGAATCTTATAAGCCTTCAAATGCAAATCACGTTTCAAAATTCGTCGTAAAGTTGTTCTTTTGACATCCAAAGACTGACTTCTCTTACGTGTTGACTGTTGCGGATTTCGCTGAACTGAAACACGAACACACTCCACAATGTCGGCTGATCTTGCAGAAACTGGGCGACCACGAACCGTAATTGGTACTGTTGAGCCGGTTGTTTCGAACATTCTGATCCATTTTCGTATCACATTGGCGCTTGGAACTTCACTTAAATCGTGTAAACCGTGTTCATGCCGATACAAACGTCGTGCAGTAATCACTGATTTATTGTTTTCGTAATACGCTCGGACACAAAATGCACGCTGCACTCCCGCGTACGGCTCCATGGCGACTAAATTTCCAGGAAGCGGCGCAGCGAACAACATATCCCCCCGCCACCCCGCGCCGCGCGTTTCCGAGAAGTTGAAGAATTAAATCGCCAACACTCATATGGCCCACCTTGTAGATCGTTTTGGCAACAAAAATCCCTTGAAATATATTTTTCACTAATACCATATTCCTCAAAAAGTGATTGATCTGGGACGGCTCCTTACCGCACATATCAGTTTAGAACATTAACGCCAGTCTGACAAGGCTGTCATCAGATAACTATCTGTCATCTGAAGTGTTATTTATTTAGTGAAAGGTTTGCCATTAATGAATATGGAGCGCTTAACAACCGAAAAACGCGTAAAAATAGTTAAAACTTACAACAAATGTGGTGATTCCGACTTGGACATTTGTCGTGCATTACGGGGCGATTATAGTCGTCGTAATCAACCTACTGTGCAAGGAATTAATGTGCATTATGGTTTGGAGGTATCATTGGGTCACATTTTTCAAAAACTACCTTAATATGATCCACTGCTGCAACCAATCCAGGGACGGTTATTTAAATGACATTGTATTTCGTACATAATGGCAAGTTTCAAGCATTACAATGAAATAAAAGTTTCGTCCAAATCATAACTTACCGTAACTTCGTTTATTAAACTTTACTTTTGAAACCGAAAAATGGATAACCCGATGTAAAGTCATTGTGAGATGGACGTGGCTGTACCAAAAACGCACTTTTTCTTATAATTAATACGATTTTATGAGTAAAAATTTTTTTCTTTACATTTTTCAATAATCTGAGCAGTTTATCAGATATTTTCCATAAATCAAAATGATTTTTTTAGTTGTCATTTTAATTGATAGAAGATTTGTCTGAAGATGGGATTTGTCATTGTATGGGTGAGATTTCATCACCGTACCAATTTCTTCTTCCTGAGACCCATGCGGGCTATTGTGCTATGAATGTCAGACGGGCGAGTTCAACACAAACGACATCCTGCTAGACATATATCGGTTTTGGTCGTTCTTCCAGTGCAAAAACATGTATTTTTTTAGAATTTTTCAATAACCACACCAACAATTAGTGCACTTCCTTCGAAAACGCCATGAAATGGAATGGCTTTTTTCTATATCTTAGGCTGTTATCAACAAATGCTCTAAATTAGCGCACAATAAAAGAAGCACAATTATATTAGATGCGTAACTAAGTTCCTGATGTTTCTTTTTTTTTATAAAAATTCAATTTTATTATGAAAACATGTTTACATATGATTCATTGAAAGTATTACACATTGCTACAACATTTTCCCATTTTTCTGGCAAAGCGCGAATTCCGCGAATTCCGGTAAAACTGTTCATCTTTTGAGGCTATCCACGAATTTAGCCATTTCTTGATGTCGTCATTTGAGTGGAACTGCTGGTCAGTCTGACCGTGTGCCATCGAACGGAACAAGTGGTAATTGGACGGCGCAGTATCTACAGAATATGGCGGATGGGGTAAGACTTCCCATTTCAATGGTCCCAGGTAGGTTTTAAAAGGCTTGCCCACGTTAGGCCGAGCATTGTCATGCTGAAGAATCACTTTTTCGTGCCTCTCCCCGTATTGTGGGCGTTTCTTGCGCAGAGCTCGGCTCAATCGCATTAATTGAAGTCGACACCATGATGGTTTCGCTTGGTTTCAACAGCTCGTAATAAATAACACCGACCTGGTCCCACCAAATACAGAGCATAAACTTCGCAGCGTAAATATTCGGCCGAAGCGACGAAATAGATGCATGACCGGGCAGCCTCTATGACTTTCTTTTCTTTGGATTGCTGTAATGAATTCTTCTTTCCCCACCCGCTACAATGTGATGAAGAAGACTGTTCCTTTTTGTCACTGTCACTGTCACTTTGTCATCAACTCATAAGGAACCTAAGTTCCTTGCTTTTTAATCATTTCCAACGCTTGGAAATAGCACGGCGGGTAACTCTTAATACAGAAGCAAGCTCTACCTATGTTTGACACGGATCTTCATCAATCAGTTCCCACAATTCGTTTTTTCGTCTTTGTTCGCGCGAACGGTCGGCAAAATCATCAAATCACAAAAAGATCAAAATCACAGTCTTTAAAGAGACGGAACCAATCTTGACACGTTGTTTCACTTAAAGCATCAGCAGCATCTCCATAAACGCTTTGAAGCTCCTTCTGAGCTTCAGCATCCGTTTTTTCCATTGAAAGAAGGAAATCCATACTTCCCCCATATGACGATTATTTGGCACAAATGGTACATATACACACAACCAAAAGAATATGACGTGGAAAGAAAATCCTTATTTGGCCGAGGCGGTATGTTTACCACACGAGTATGTCTAAGCTTAGCTCATGACGTTTAAGCTATGGCAGTATCGACTAGCACCTACAGCTGGCGCCACCTATTGGCAAACAGCGGGGAACTTAATAACTCACGGAACTTATTATAAATTACTGTCTTCAGGCTTACAGCAAAATCATAGATTTTTGTCAAATCGATTAACTTGTATGTGAGGTCCCTTTGTCTGCTTTGTCTGCTTTACTATTTCATTCGCATAACGATACTGAATTATGTTGAATTTGGTTCAATTGTTCTAGAAATATTTGTGTTAAATTAGGTAATTTTTAAGGGACGTATCAGAATTTAAAAT
Organism: Philornis downsi; assembly: GCA_019455685.1. Classification (NCBI taxonomy): domain Eukaryota; kingdom Metazoa; phylum Arthropoda; class Insecta; order Diptera; family Muscidae; genus Philornis; species Philornis downsi. Next base: position 252,843 of record JAHXMU010026610.1, read on the forward strand.
GTAAATTTTTCAAATTTTAACGAGCATTATGATGTAAAGCAATTAATACAAATTTAAATTACCGCAGTGTGCGAATTAACGGTCATAGAGAAAAAATTAAATTTCGGTAAATCGGTCAATTTATATGGCAGTCGTGTGAATACAGTCCATTTCTCTCATTTCCAGAATTAAGCTTATCAAATATAAAAGATATGCTAAATTCGACCAAATTCGGTATAAGTACTTAAAAGGCATGAAGCTAGCACTATTTAGGTTAAATCGAACATTTGACTGGAAGTTCACTAGGTCGAATTTGCTCAAATCTCGCAGAGCATCATAAGTCAATACAAAACATAGGGAACTGCAACAGACTAATTACAAATTCCAGGGGAAAATCAAATTTGCAGAGGAAAGGTCGTCTAATTTGTATGCCAGGTACTGGAAAGGGCGTTACAACGTTATCCATTTTTATTCTTTGACTATATTTTAGTAGCGGCTTAACGTTTAATAAATTTGACTGAATTTTGTGCAACTGTATAAAAGGTATGAACCTAAATATATGAAAAAACATAAAAATATAAAATATTACGTTTTGGGAGTATTGTATGGGAGGTACCGGAAGGATTATGATTAGGATCGTCCAAGTTGTTCAAATTTAGGCAAGCATTAAAAAGCAATGCGATGGACATGGAAAATTTAGGTTGCTGCAATCTACAAATTAGGAGTTACATTGATAAAGTTGGATTTCGAAAAATCAGAATAGATGGCCCTAATAGTGAGCGTGGTTATTGAAACATATTGAAAAACTTGCACCTCCACACTTGTTTCTATATCGCGAAGAGCTGGTACTAACAGGGACCGTATCTTTCTTCTGAATAATGCAAATTTCACATTTTTTGACTTTGTGGCATTAAAAGTACCATGTTCCTCTTCGACCAAATGTGTTTCTAAGCCAATTAAGTCTATTGAGCGATGCCGATTTACAGTTTTCATTCGTATGTTATTGTAATTAACGTATAACTTCAATATCGATCCTCCATGTTACGGGAAGTCGTAGTAGAAACTGCATGTTAAACCGACTCAGTTGTAGGAACTGGATATATTTGCGAATGTTAGCTCGCAGAATTGGTCTGGCTTTGGTATAAGGAATACATTATATGTTAACAATGGAAACGCAGAAGATATGAAGGGACAGAAACACACCTAGATTTCCAGGAGACCACGCTGCAAAGGCTATGATTAAAGAATATTTTTTGAAATGTCGTAAATTCTTAAATATCAGTACGGAAGTTTGCGATAAATTTAATTTTTATTACGTGTCTTTTTTTAATTTATATTATTGAGCAGATTAAATCTAATAGATGAATTGTTGCATATAGTAATTTACTTATAATTGGCCAGCCAAATAAATATATAAATAAATAAAAGAAAACCCTTACTGTACACTGTAGCCGCAATGTTCATAAGAATGAATTCGGACATCAGCAAAACGATATACCGAAAGCAAATAATGATGTGCTAATAAACACACACCATATCCCGAAAAAGAATTATGTCATTCACGATGATTGTAGTACAGGGTTGCCCATATTCGACGGACCCATGTTTAAAAAAAAAAAAAATCAAAGAAAAAAATAAAAATTTGGCGGTTGGCAATCTTATTCATTTAATTTGTTCCAAGTAGATTTGTTTACATCAATTTTTGAATATGATATCTCTCAAATGGCCGCCTCTGGCGTTGATGGCGTATTGTGCCCTTTTTGCAGCATTTTCCATCGTTTTCGCCAACATTTCATCCGGAATAGCGGCTATTTCTTCACGAATGTTGTCCTTGAGCTCTTCTACGGTCCTTGGCTTGTTAACGTAAACCTTTGACTTCAAATGTCCCCACAAGAAGAAGTCAGCGGGCGTCAAATCGGGCGAACGCGGTGGCCAGTCCAAATCACCACTTTTCGACATCAAACGGCCCGGAAACAAATTCTTCAGAAAATCGATTGTTATGCGACTTGTGTGCGGTGGAGCGCCGTCTTGTTGAAACCAGAACTGCCTCATACGCTTTCGACGAATAATTGGCATCACAAAATTGGTCATCATGTCGCGATAACGCTCCTGGTTGATGGTAACAGCATGGCCATTTTCGTTTTGGAAGAAAAACGGCCCAATGACCGTTTTCGCACTAACGCCGCACCAAACTGTGACTTTTTTGTCATGAAGAGGCAATTCTTTAATCTCCTGAGGATTTTCAGTGGCGTAAATACGGCAATTTTGCTTATTTACGGTCCCATTCAATGTGAAATGGGCTTCATCGGACATGATAATTTTGTTCCAAAATTGCTCGTCATCATCGGCCACTTCGATGACTCGTTGGGCCCATTCCAATCGACGAGGCTTGTCCGCAGGCAACAATCTTTGCGTCAATTGAATTTTGTACGGGAACAAATGCAAATCAACGCGAATAATCCGTTGTAAAGTGGACCGAGCCATGCCCAACTGCTGAGAACGGCGTTTTTGGGATGTTCTTGGGGACCTCTCAACACTGGCTCGTACGGCAGCGATATTCTCGGCCGATCGCCTTGGTCGACTTTTATTTGGCCTCTTCGGATTAGAAAGAGCCTCACCAGTGGAAAATTTTTCGTATAAACGCTTAATGGTGTTCTTAGAAGGCGCACTTCTCACATTTTTTAATATTTTAAAAGCACGTTGAGTTTTCACAATTGACTTCTTCTGTTGAATGTAAATTTCAACTATTTCAGAGCGCTCGCGTGGCGTTTATTGTTCCATAGTAAAAATCTGCTTGGACTGACGCTTCAAACGTGGTATGTCATTAAGCGATCTGACATCTCTGTCAAAAGTTATGGCGTTGCCAGATGGGTCCGTCGAATATGGGCAACCCTGTATTTATTTATGAAAAAAAGGCTCGTATGTGTAATTCATCTACAATGGAATTTACCTTAACTAATCGCATGTTAAGTTATTTCGGAAGTAAATACATTATACAGAGGTAGACGCTCAAAGTGTTACCAAATTATTGTTACTGTTATCAGTCATTGTGAGTATCAAAACCGGCATGGAGATGAAAATATCCAAAAACACCAACATCATCGGAAATGGTGGGGAAAAATATCAATGGAAGTAATTTTTAAACGGCCGGTCCTATGGGAGGTATGAGACGGGTGGAAAACATTTCTCCCCTTACAATTTTAAGCATTTAATTAGAGTACAAACGTAATGAATATACGAGTATATGTTCATAAGTCTGACAAATAATTTCACAATTTTCAGATATCACATTATACAGGGGTAAGCACTCAGAGTGTTACCAACTTATTGTTACCGTTATCGGTCATTGTGAGCATCAAAAACGTCATGGAGATGAAAACATCCAATAACTCCAACATCGCCGGAAATTTTGGCAAGAAATATCAATGAAGAATGAATATATATGTTCGCAAATCTGGCAAATAATTTTACAATATTCAGATATCAAATTATACAGGGGTAGACGCTCAAAGTGTTGCGAACTTCATGTTACTGTCATTGTTAATGAGCTTCAAAAAATCCCATAGAGGCGAAAACATCCAAAAACCCCATCGTTGCTGGAAATTGTGCGAAAGTAAAGCCCAGGTGTAATTTAATATCAATCTGTCTGTTCGTAGCATGGGGCTCATATTAAGACATTAACTACGATTGAAGTCCTACAAAATACAAAAAGCGCAAAATGTAACTCCTGAATAAAAGGCAGTCCGCCCAGCAAGAGTAAAGGTGTTAAAAAACTTGCACTTTAGTGAAGTGCTTGAAAATGTGATTTTCCGATAAAAAAAATTTCAGGTATGTTCCAGATTCTACTTTGAAGTAAAAGTAGTTTGAAATCACTTCAATTTGACACTTGTTTGTTCTGAATTTTACTGTTTACTTTTCATTTCTGTTTTGTTTTCGAACATCAAATCGTAGTGAATTGCATTGTTCTAGAAACTACTTTTAGGCAAAAAGAAGTGGTTTAAAAATACTTTGAAATTTTATTGTGAAACAAAAATTTTTGCAAGTAAACATGTAAGTATAATAAATAAAAGTGGTCAGATTCCTTTGGTTGAATAAAAATTTTCCTTGTTTGAAGGGGAAAACACAAGAATACAATGCAGGATGAAATAATGCTACGTTGCAAAATAATCCAGACCTGGAAAAAGGGGACCACGTAAAATTGGAAGAATTGTGGAATCTTTTTGCGGCTTAGTAATTTCCACGTGAGTTCCATCAATGCATCCTACTACACCGGGAATACCGAATTTTTGCATGCAGTGGCGTATAGACAAATTTTGTTCATCAACTGTCATTTTCAATTTAATCCACCTAGGACAAATATATTTTTCTAGAACAATATGCACTCGATTTAAAATTTTGCAGGTGGTGCTCCGTGCTAAGGCCACATTAGCGTCTTTTCCGAGCCCTCGTGTATGATTAGAATGCAAACCAAAAGACAATTTAGGTGAGCGAATTGTCCAGCGAAGCCCGGTACATGCATCGGTGATGGTTTAGACTTATCACTCGTTTTCATTAACCAGATCGTAAAGGCAAACAAAACAAATCTACAATTTGTTAGGAACCATTATACGTTTCAATAACACTCGCCTAACATTCCATAAAGTCGATGAAATCTAACTTTTTTTTACAAGAAAGTTTTTCATTTCTTCACAAAAATGGACACCATATTCCCCTAACTTAAACCACGTGAGTTTATATATGGCACATTCTGGAAGTTAAAGTGACAACGCCGGGAATAGGACAAAATAAAGTCGAGTCTTCCCGAACACACTGGTTAAAAAGTGGCTGCGCCCAACAATAACATATTTTTGTTCAAATTTGATTTGATTACGATAAACCGAACTTTTTAAACAAAAAAATCCAAAATTGAGAAAATTGCAGTATTTTTAACTGGTAACACAGCATACTTCAGCCATTATGTTTTCGGTTCACACCAAAAGGATTTTGGCAAATGAGAAGGTTATTCAAATCTCATGGCGATAATAAGATAATATGCTCGATCCATATCATAAGAATGATTTGGAAGGAAGAGGTCGTATTCTATGATTGCAATATCAGTATAATATGTTCTGTTTATAAAAAAGGTTTTCAAGGTTTTCACGTTTGGCCTTAAAAATTGCAAGCAGTCAGTAAATATGCCTCGAATATGCACCATTTTTAGTGACGACTATATGTTCATCAATCCGATTAATAATTGGTAATTTTCAGATATCACATTATATCCATGAACTTGAACAGATCGTACTGCTTACAGTCTATACATTGACGGTAATGATTTTTTTTTATGATCTTTCTGTACTCCCAGTTTTGTTTATAACTTCATTGTGCAAGATGTACAATGACTAATTTCCATTTCTTATCATCTGATTGCATTTTGATAAATATAAAAGGATATATGTATTACATACTCTTGTTATTACAGGCACATGATGGCTGTGAATGATTGATGTACTAGAACAGCAGTAGTAACGAACACACTTCGCATGCTTGTGACAATTTTTTATTTTTATACTTTCACAAGATCATCTTATATTTCAAAAGATGGATAGGAGAAGAGTCTATGTCTGATGTTTTTTTTTTTTTTTTTTTTTATTTTTTTTGTTTTTTTTTGTTTTTGAGTTTCAAGCTGCCCTAGTAAGAAAAATAGCAACAATTGTGTCATCGCCATCATTCTCATAATCATCAGCAACAATCTCATGAAATCTGTTAAGCTGACAAACTTCCTGTTGAACATACGATACACATACTCATTCTCTTATTCATAGTCACTCACGTTGATGGTGACACACTAACACTTTTACTCGCATATAAACTCAAAGGATGTAAAAATTTATTAAACCACTTTTATTTCCCGCTTATTTTTCTCTATGTCTGTCCAAGTGAATGCATCTGTGAGAGCTTTATCCCATTTTTATTCGCTGTCAGTGATTTTTTTGTGATTTCCTCTAATATCCTTCTATTGATAAGCAGCTTCCGTTGAATCATGTTCACATTCATTAACATACAGGGTGGCGTACAAAACGTGCTACGGTATAACACTAACTGTCAAAGGAGGCCGTTATTTAAAGATGCTGACGGAGTTTTTTTTTTGCACAGAACTGCACCGAAGATGTATCCTTCCTGCAGCAAGATGGAGAAATTGCACACATAGCCAGGACGGTTATGGCGACCTTCAACCCAATTCCCAAGCAAATTAATATCCAGAAACTCCACTGGCCTTCCACAGTCACCTGACTTGATTGCACCAGACTTTTTTTTATGGGGTTACATCAAGCAAGATATGTACAAAACGAAACCAAGGAATTTGACTGAATTGAAGCAGTCCATTAAAATAATAATTGAGGCGATTCCAAATTCAATCCTTCAGGCCGCAATGAATAATTCTCTGATCAGATATCGCATATGTGAGAATGAGCATGGAGATCATTTACCATTCATCATTTTCAAAACCAATTAGTTATATACATTAAGATTAAATTTTCTATACAAAAAAAAATGTATAAATAAATAAATAAAAAATAAAAAATAAATAAATAAATAATATTCAATTAATGAAATACATAGGTTAAAAAAAAGTTGTTTGAATTTCTCATTGTAGTGTAATTGGTGCGCCACCCTGTGTACACAACAACAAGACATCTTTTCATGATTACTTCTTTATTCGTCGTCGTCCTGATTTTTTTTTTACAGATTTTTCATCATCTTGTTATTTCTCTGCATTAGCGACGAGGCCACTTACTTTCTTACGAGCTGTTAAAGTTAATGATCTTAAATTCATTAAGCCATAGAAAACGCTGAATGTAGCAGTGAAATCAGTAACATTAATGAGGAAGTTCTTTGAAGTTTGCGAAGGGAAATCATTTCAGCTCACCATGATAACCGAATTTTGAATTAACTACAACTTTAGGAATTTTTTGAACATTTAAAATATTGAATATTTATATAGATTTGTTTATTTCCACTTACCCTCAATTTGTTTTCCAGCTGCAGCTGCTGCTGCTGAACTTAAGGCAACACTGGCTAAAGGTGATGTTGGTAAGGTGCTACTACCAAATTGCTGCAAACCGGCCGCCGTTTGCATATAAGCTGAGGCAAAATTATTTGGATCCGTCCCTGCAGAAAGTAGTAAAACAATCATTTATACGTTAGCAAATTTTGATGACGGCTTGACACTTTTTAGAACTGATTTAAGCAATTAAACTTTTAGACATGAAACACTCTCATACACACTCAGATTGTGAACTTTTACGACACCACTTAGCAATGCACCATGGATATCTCATTACTGAAGATGGAGAGGCACAAAAAGGCTGTTAACACTTTGGAAACTTTTTCAAAGAACTTGTACGTATCGTATACGTGATTGATAGAGTAAATATATTTTTAATATAAGATATAGTAAATCGAAATCCATCACTTTTGCAAGATATTGAAGGCTTTAATAAACATAGTTAGAGTGTTCAGATTTAGAGCTTCTGCCGGGTAATTAATTCCTATCATGTTGACCAAAACTGGCCGCTGCTGGACGACGATTGCTTTTTTAGACTATTCAATTGTTGACAGTATACGAGGCGTGATAAAAAACACCCTTATTTTCGATTTCAATTTCGTTCGATTTTCGCATTTTTTTTTCTGTTATGTTGGTACACATGTCTGTTATAAATGTTGACAATATCAGCCATTTTGGATTGTCAGTTTGTTTTTAGCACATAAAAAGGTTAGTCGTTTTGGTGTACTCTTCGATTTTTTACTATTCGAAAAAATGGATCAAAGAAACTGTATTAAATTTTGTGTAAAAAAAGAAATTAAGTGTGCATGGACATTTAAAATGTTGACTGTGGCGTTTGGCGAGTCTACTATGAGCAGGAAGGAAGGCCGAGAAGATGTCAATGACGGTGCTCGTCCTGGTTGCCGGAGCACGCCAAGTTCGGTCAAATGTGAAGGTTTTGCTCACTTTTTCCTTGGACTGCAATGGCATGGGGCATCATGAATTCTTGCCACAAGGTCGAAAGGTCAATAAGGAATACTACCTTGAAGTTATGCGTCGTTTGAGCGCAGCAATTCGTCAGAAACGCACAGAATTGTGGAAAAACCCAATCATGGATTTTGCACCATGATAACGCACCAGCTCACACATCGATGCTTGTGCGTGAGTTTTTGGCCAAAAACAAAACCGCAAGCATGCCTCAACCATCGTATTCACCGGACTTGGCCCCCGCTGACCTTTTGCTCTTCCCAAAACTGAAGACACCGATGAAAGGAAAGCGTTTTGCTACGATTGAGGAGATAAAAGAAAAATCGAAACAGAAGCCGTTGGCGATACCAAAAAGCGAGTTTTAGAAGTGTTTCGGGGATTAGAAGAAACGCTGGCACAAGTGTATTATATCTGAGGGAACTACTTTATAAGAAATCAATTAGAAATTGATGAATAAATAAATACTTTTTGAAAAAAAACTTAAAATAACGGTTATTTTTTGATCACGCCTCGTAGGTTCGAATGAAGACTTTGTTTGAGAGTTCAACATCTGGTGGACGAGTCCCTGTCAACTCCATCAAACGCCCAGCAAAACTTCCCTCACCGTTAATCAAGGCTTGGCCACCGTTTACGCCAATTCATCGCTATTCGACCATGACAGATTCCGCTCGACGTTGCCGAAAGGGACTCACTTTTCATCATCAGCCACTATTTTCTTCAGAAATAAGTCAGTTTTGTTGCGATTCGTGTGGCACCCATAAACTGGGCTTCTTTTTGTATTCAGCTTTATTGAAATGGTTCTAAACAATTTTCTGTGGAATATTTAGCTCTTAGGTAATCAAAACAATGCTTTCATGATGGTCGGACTTGACGATTTGCATTATCGACTATTAACACGTTGGACAATTGGTCTTGCAGGGTATGGAGTATCTTTGATATCAAAATTACGGGCGCGGAATCCCGCATGATTTTCGTTACGGTGTGAGGATTATAAGCGCTATTTACTTTATCAGCTGCCAAGCCTGCATTTATCGAAGAAAAGTAGTAAGTTATTTGCTGTTTGCTGGTGTCCATCTTTGTCTCGTGGTCAACTAATTCTAAATCAAACAATTACAAAACCGTCTGAGCAGCTTTTTGTGCATGAAATCTTAGCATAATCCGATCGCACTTATACAACGAGAGATACAGATTACTGAAGCAAAAATAATGTCTTCCTTTTTACTATATTTTATACTTTGGAATCTTCTTTAAGCTTAGTAAATGTACTTTTAATTTCTATGCTTTAAAATTCTTATGTGAAAATGTCTTAGGGAATTGAAATCTGTTTGTACTCGTATGTTACCATGATGTATGTTGATTATTTGGACAAATTAACTGCACAGATATAACTATAAGTAGTATTAACTATTTTAGGTATAGCAGCTAAAATGCCCAAAATCCTTTGATATTTCTATAAAATTTTTGAGTTTATCCGCAAAGAATTTTAAACGATTAAAATTGAGTTCGATAGTTTTTAATTTTCCGCTTAGCTGTAGGTAGAATTACAAAGTAAAGGTAATTGTTGAGCTATTTCAAATAATGTTCTGAAATAATTTGAAATGCGAAATATCACAAACTCTATTACGTGCTGTATCTACTGCGTGTGTGGGCTTCTTTACTTTTTGCAAATACTTTTGCACTCTTAATAAAGTTTTCCTTCTCTTATAACTGCAAGTACGAACTGAACAAAAATTCAATCAAACTTGTACACTTTTCTGTTTATCACTTATTTTCAAAGAAACTCAACACGATACGAATTGATATAAAGTTCATTTGCGTTAAGAAACATCCGGTGAGAATAACAGAATATATGAAAGGATTCTAAATATATGTTCGAGTGCTTCTTAGATTCTACCAAATCGCACTGTTGCACAATATATTTGTTAATACTTAGGAATATGAAGCTGATATATGACAAATGACATTTCCATTACAAAGGAATCTCTAATTAATTGATAGCTTATGAATCTATACAGTCAAATGTATTTTTAATTATTATTCGGGGTGATTTTTTTAAGATTTAGGGTTTTCAAACCGTTCGCTTGAAGGAGGACGAAAACCCTCCAAAGACACTGAATTGACGGCACTGCTTGATGGGGATCTGTGTCAAAAGCAGGTAGAGCTTGCTTCAGTATTAAAAGTTACCTGCCAAGCCATTTCCAAGCGATTGCATGCTTTGTGAATGATTCAAAAACAAGGAACTTGGGTTTCTTGTGAGTTGAAGCCAAGGGATGTTGAGCGTCGTTTTTTCAACTGCTTCAGCGACAAAAGAGGAAGAGGTTTCCTCATCGTATTGTAATGGGTGATAAAAAAATGGATTCACTACAGCAAGTCAAAAAAGGAAAGTCATAGGAGCTGCCCGGTCAGGCTTCTACATCGTCGCCTCGGCCGAATATTCACGCTGCGTAGGTTATGCTCTTTATTTGATGGAATCAGGTTGGTGGTCTTTACTACGAGCTGTTGAAACCAAGCGCAAAACAATCACTAGGGATCGATATCTACTTCAATTAATGCGATTGAGCCGAGCTCTGTGCGAGAAACGCCCACAATACGCGGAGAGGCACGAAGATATATTCCTTCAGCATGAAAACGCTCGGCCTCGCGTGGCCAAGAACGTAAAAAACTTACGTGGAAACACTGAAATGGGAAGTCTTACACCATTCGCCATAGTTTCCAGATACTGCGCCTTCCGATTACCACTTGTTCCGTTCAATGGCACACGGTATGGTTGACCAGCAATTACACTCATATGACGACATTAGGGAATGGCTAGATTCGAGGATGTCCACAAAATATGAACAAGTTTTTCGTGACAGAATTCGAGCTTTGCCAAAAAGATGGGAAAAAGTAGCAGCTAGCGGTAGGCAATAGTTTCAATGAATCATTTGTAAACATGTTTTCATAATGAAGTTGCATTTTTATAAAAAAAAAGAAGAAAACAGCGAGAACTTAGTTGCGCATCTTCAATATTTTTATAACTTTATCATGTTCCCTGTGCTTGAAAATGAGAATTTTAGGTTAACTGACGGCCAATTAATGCTCCAAAAACAAGTAGTCACATTTTTGGTTCGTGATTTTTGATAACTTTACATGTACGTGGCTCATATATGACATATTAGTGAAAGCAAGTTGTTAACTTAAAGTATAAAAACCTGCGTCTCTTTCATATGAACCCTTTACGTTTTGTTGCACGCTCACATACGTTTCCACTTTTATAAACGCATTTTGTTGCCAAGAGATTCTGGTGCAAGAATTAAGTTAACAAAACACCCAAAAGATATTTTCATTATTAATGATGTTGCGAATACTGTGGTTCGGAGTAGGAATGCGGCCGACTATTAGTTGCTGCGCCGCCACATCATGCAACGGCGGAAATTATGTTTCGTGTTTCACAGTGGTTTAATTTTTTTTTTTGTTTTTGTTTTTTGTTACCCAAAAACATAAAAATGCCTTATTTAACATAAAAGAACAAATTGTTATGTCCTCCAAAACTACTATCACGCACCCTTTGGCCAAATGCGTTTCAATTTTCAAGTTCAGTGAGCTATGTCGGTGTGCCTTGCAGACTGGCTGATAATTTCATACGTTTGTGCCGTAACCCAGGATTCTGTGCCATACAGAAAAATAGGTAAAACCAACAATTAGATTTTTGTTTGTCGAGAAAGGGCCTTTTCATTAAATCCCTCGCTTAGCCAATAGCAACATCTGTTCGCCAGTAATTGACGCAAATCTGGTTAGAATTTGATACAGCCTGTATATCGTATTTTTTAATGAACCGATTAGTAGACTGTGCTGAATTTCTGCGCATGAAATGCAATGAAGAATATACTTTGAGAACAATGTAATTGATATAAATGTTAAATTTGATTCAAATATTACACCCGAATCTAGTATTTCAAACATATTTTATAACTCATGATTCAATATGTGACATAAGTCGACATAAAAATATTTCGACATCTATGAAAAGTCATATTTTGAAAAAGTTAAGAGGCAAGCTGCTAATTATTGACCAGATCACATGCCTATCCACAACTTTCTGCAACAAATTAACATCATAAATTGATCTAATGTCTCCAAATATAATATCTTAAATTCATCAGCATACGAGGTGTGATCAAAAAATAATTTTTTTTTCATTTTTTCCCAAAAAGTATTTATTTATTCATCAATTTCTATTTTATTTCTTTCTTTCTAAAGTAGTCCCCCCCCTCAGATATAATACACTTGTGCAGGCGTTTCTTCTAATCCTCGAAATACTTCCAAAACTCGCTTTTTGGTATCGCCAACGGCTCCTGTTCCGATTTTTCTTTTATCTCCTCAATCGTAGCAAAACGCTTTCCTTTCATCGGTGTCTTCAGTTTTGGGAAGAGGAAAAAGTCAGCGGGGGCCAAGTCTGGTGAATATGTGGCATGCTTGCGGTTTTGTTTTTGGCCAAAAACTCACGCACAAGCATCGATGTGTGAACTGGTGCGTTATTATGGTGCAAAATCCATAATTGGGTTTTCTACAATTCTGTGCGTTTCTGACGAATTGCTTCGCGCAAACGGCGCACAGCTTCAAGGTAGTATTCCTTATTGACCGTACGACCTTGTGGCAAGAATTCATGATGCACCACGCCATTGCAATCGAAGAAAACAGTGAGTAAAACCTTCGCATTTGATCAAACTTGACGTGCTTTTTTCGGTCCAGGACGAGCATCGTCATTGACATCTTCCCGGCCTTCCTTAAACCGGTTATACCACAATTAAACTTATGTTCTGCTCATAGTAGATTCGCCAAATGCCACAGTCAACATTTCGAATGTCCTTGCAAATTTAATTTAATTTTTTACACAAATCGAAGGGCACACCAAAACATGACTAACCTTTTTGTCAAAAACAAACCGACAATTCAAAATGGCTGATATCGTCAACATATATAACAGACATGTGTACCAACATAACAAAAAAAAAAAGAAATGCAAAAATCGAACATACGTAACTCACGAAATTTGAAAAAAACTTTTTTTATCACACCTCGTATAAAAGATATGTACTATTACGGGGACAGAACGAAATGTTATTTATGAAAATATTAAAAGGCAGTGGATTCCAAATACTTCCTTGAGGGCACCAGCAGCTGGAGCACAAAAGGCCTAATAAGTTCCATCTATACAAACAGAACATTTTGTATTTATTAAAAAGAAAAAAACATTGCAAAAACTGCTGATTTATCTAAAGGTGGATTCAGTCGCTGCAAGTCCAAATTTTTTCTTCTGAATCGATTTTGCCCCATGAAGTGCTGAGCCCATTTATGACCAAGAAATACATTTGCGCTAAATTTTAGCGTTCGTCTGGTGGAAGGCTCTTGAGAAGTCCACATACTGTAGGATACTGGACATAGTCCAAAGGATGGCTAGTCTGTGCATCACAGGTGCGCTCCGCACCACCCATTCGATGCACTAAATGTAATTGTGCATTTACTACCCCTGCACATAATTAGTATGCAGACTGCCACAGCTACGGCAGTAAGACTAAGAGAGCTGTCAAACAGTGCTTATGGTCACAGTGTGATTCTTAACATAGTGCCTAATATAACATGCACCACAGATCACACTCTGGCTGAACCACTGTTCGACAAGAAGCACCATATAGCTATACCAGATAGAGATACGTACATGGAAATTTAGAACTCCTGGTATAAGGCTGTATGTCGACTTCTACACTGACGGCTCAAAATTAAATGATCAGGTAGGTTTCGGAGTCTACTCCAAAGACCTGGGGCTAAGCATAACAAGAAGGCTACCTGATCAGTGTAGTGTTTATCTGGCTGAAATTTTAGCCATTAGGGAAGTGGTATCCTCACAACGGTGGGGATTTACATATTCTCTGACAGACAAGCTGCCATTAGATCCCTGGATTTTGGCTTCCTGAACTCAACATCAGCCCTAACTTGCCGCAGATCTTTTAAAGATATGGCTCTGTCTTTCAACACACACCTTATGTGGGTGCCGGGCTACAGGCACATAACAGGGAACTGCAGAGCAGACGAGCTTGCAAGACTAGGGATAACCTTACAGACTCCAGCCGAGTTAGAGTCCGTGGGCATGCCTCTAGCCACTTGCAATCAATCAAACGGATGTGGTCTCGCCTAGATCAGAAGCGTTCACACACACTGCTGTCGCTATCAAGACCTGATGTCTAATTGCTTGTATCCGTCATGACGACACACTGTCTGATTGGAATGCTTACAGTGAGATAAAAGGTTGCGACTAGTGACTTCTGCAGGAGTTGTAGGGATGAAAAGGAGGAGGAGTCCATTGAACATCTTCCCTGCAATTGCCTCGGACCGGCGAACAGGCGGGATCAACACTGGGCTCTTATTTCTTTAGGGACCTGGGAGATCTGAACGATATAGTTATTGTTCGACTTAAGAGCTTCTTGAGGCGCTCAATGTGGAAACTAGGGACATCCTTATCTCTAGTTTCCGTGGTATCACAATGGACTACACAGTGTAAGTGAGTCTGTTTATTCAGACTGCCATACTGACCTAACCTAACCTAACACAAGCGCTGCGTCTTGCTTTGGACAGACTTATGGACGAAATGACGGATATGTTTAGATCGTCGTACAATTTTATGGCAAATGAGAATATATCTTTCATGAGATTTCATATGAATATTTCTAGTTAGTTGTTGAGTATATACCGGTGGGGTATAAAAATACTTTTTAAAAATTTTGAGAAAGAATTTTCTTTGGAAAGATTTTTCTGTTGAAAGAGCGAAGACATTTTCACATAAAATAAATGAAATATTTCGCCGTAGTCGAACATATTCAGATGCATTTTTATATGGGAAACCCATTATATTCCTTTAATCGACAGATTCTTCTTAAAACGCATAATTGGCGGGGTCCTAAACGACTATTGTCCTTTGAGTACCCTACCGCCTACAATTTGGTGCCGGCTTCGTTCTCTACTATACTGTCCTGTGATAAACGTCTATGTAGTTCACTGAACACAGTCACGCACAGAGACAAGTTCAAGTTTTCCACAATTCAACAATTTCAAAGAGTGCAGGGAAAGCTACATGTAAATTATATTCAGTATCAACTTGAAAGTAGTTTTTCGGGAAATCTCTTCTCAAAATATGCACGCACACGCACACACGCATACACACGAACAGAACATCTTCAAGTTTAATAATTCCGTGCTTCAGTTTACGCATTAACATCTGGGAAGAGGAGGCAACTAAAGTGATTTGTTATTGAATGTGCGTGAGCGGGTGTATGATTGTTGGAAAGATAGAGAAATGTTGCACATACGAGTAAATAGACTAACAATGGAAGCAGCGACTGCGGGATGTTATTAGAGATAAGTTATTTCTAAGAATACGTGTATATTAGTATATGACTTGTTGCAAAAGTTTAAACGATTCTTCAGTTATTATTCAGAATTATTGAAGTTTAAAACAAACTATTTAAACTTTAAGCATAACGCAAAGGTAAACCAAATGTGCTCTCTCATGTTTGGGATAGGAAACAACTTTGTTCACTTAATTTTACTGTAAGTTTTCCAAGATTTTATGGCACAACGCGGCAAAGAGTCATTTACGAAAAATGGAAATTCTTCAAAATAAATGCTTAAAAATGTTTTCTCAACAAACGTTAGAGATAACGCACTTCTATGCTACATGAGGTAACAGGATACGCACTTTTTAAGGATTATTTTGAAAGATTAAATTATAAATATTTTTCTTTTTCCTCAATAAGAGTATGTAACGATTCATAAATAACTTAATAAGAGGAATTTATCAAACTGAAAATTTGTATCGATAAGTGGTCATCTTCGGAGATAATCACTGTATGAACAATAATTTGTCACTTAATGCTTGGCGTTACTATTAATGTTTGTTTTGAAAATTAAGGTTTTTAACCTTTTTATCTTCCAAATCGATTGTAACTCCATTCAATTAATTCACTTTTATGTAATAACAAGAATTCGTTGTTGCAATATCTTGGAATAAAACTCAAAGACTATAGTTATAGTTATATATAGCTATAGTTGTCTATTTTTTTTTGGATTTAAGTTATTATTAGATTAATAAATAAAAAGAAAAAAAAAGGTTTTTCGAGTACCTCAATTAACATTCATGGGACGTCGTTTGGAAAACTCGGTGGAATGGAAGCATATATGATTTAATATGGCAAAAAAATGTAACACCTTGAAGAAAGTGTCTAAAGCACTACGTATCATTAGATCAAAAACGTTTCATGACTTTTTAAGTCGATTGACAGATGTCTGTTTGTCTGGCTGGTGGACACGATAACTGCCGTAAGTCTTTATGGAACTTCTTAGAACTTGGCACAGCTTTTGTAATGATGAAAATTATCCAATAAATTGAGTGCATATCTGAAATAATATAAAATTCCTGCATACAAAGTAAAGTTCAAGTACTTAGTACTTATTCCATCACAAAATCCCTTTTGACTCAAATATGTCTATGTTTGCCATCCCTGGTGACATATCATACACACATTTGCTGTGACATATCATATAACAATTGCAGTAATGTAACACTGGATTGAGTGAAAACAGATCCCACTGTTGTTTCAAAACGATCTTTTGACATTGAGTGGTTTTGTGTGATCATAGGTTGATGTGTATGGCATACTCGAATTATGAATTCGATTGTGATCAGACTGCAGAAGTGAAAACTATTACTTATTTTTTTTGGTTAGAAAAAAAGTCTACATTTTAATTTAAATTTAGTAGTGGCGATCTAAACAGAGAAAAAAAAACAAATATTGGAGATCCCGCGTTATTTTATTTTCATTTTTGGGAAATCAGTATCTACCGCCTGAGATTATACAAGATATTGGGACCTTCCACAAATTCTCTACCAGAGAAGTTAATTCCGAGGTCGGGATTATTGGCCTCACTAGCGAATTAATTAACGCAAATTTTAAAACCAAAAACAATTTTGTCGGATTATTTTCAAAGGAGCATCCTCTCAATTATACCTTGAAGACAGCACAAACTCATCTTATTAAGGAGGCTATGGAAGATTATCTGCATCCCCGTTTCCAATACCACATGATCGGACAGAAAATGCTTCCATCTCAACTCAGTTTTTTTTTTTTTTTTTTTTTTTTTAAGAAACCCACAATTTCTGCAACAACATCATCGTCTGAAATTACGAAAATGTTCATGTGTTCTTGCCTGCTAAACTCAATAACATCATTTTTAATAATTTTTTAATAATTTTTATTATTAATTAATTTAATTGTCCTTGAAGAAAAATAATTTAGAAAAAAAGAAAGAAATGTTTACCTGATTTTTGTGTAAATTCTAATTTTTTTTTGTGTTAAATTTAACTAAATCTAACTCATGTTAAATCTAACTTGCAATATCAACAAAGAAATTCAGTCAATTTTCGCTGCAACTAAAAAAATTCGACCCGCAACTCTATCTCTAGGCCTTTAGAGTTGTTTGTATTTCTAGTGTTGTGTTCGAATTTGAATATCATATCAGACCCGAAATTTTTTGTATCACTCGATCGTAGCAGAAGATTGTAAACGGGCTATATGGGATTAGCCCTTCTTGCACCTCTTATATAAATTAACCGATTTTCCGAATTATAATTACCTTCCTGTAACTCCTCATTCATATCCTGCAGCAACCCAAATATTTGTCTGTTGCATTGTTTCATAATTCGTGGTAAAACTTCCGGTACCTTCCATATGAATGACTGGATTAGCTCATATATTCTTGGTTTCATATCTTCTAAACAATTGCACTGAGTTCAATAATATTTGGAACACATTGAGCGTTTGCCAGAGTAAGATCTCAGAACGAAAGTGGAGCACATTGGCACACTTATTATGGTTTCCTCCATACAAATAGATCGATTTTTGAAAACTATATCAATCATTTGTAATTTCTAATTAGTCGGCTATAGTAGTGTAGGTTTCCATTTATCACATAGTTTTAGAATTTTCTAAAGAGTGGCGCATAAGTAACGCTAACGGCGACTGTATTAAATGAGTTCTTGTGCATCATTTGGTTTTAACTCGTGAACCAATTGCATCTTATATATGAAAAGATGTAACATATGCAAAATTCTTTCCAAAGGCCGCCTAGACATCTCTAACTGCTGAGAACGTTGCCTGGTGGAAGTTTTGGGGTTTTCCTCAATACTTGCTTGCACTCAAGCAATGGTCGCTTCATTCCGAACTGCACGAGGTCTTCCAGCACGCGGAAGATCACAGACAGCCCAAAACGCTGAAGCAATCGGTAAATTATTGGAGCGCTAGGAGAATTTCGAACATGAACAAAATTTCCATATGATCTTTGTGTCTGAATAATCGAATGCTGACTTTCAAAGTAAAATTGAACAACTTTTGTTTTTTGTTCTGTGCTGAGCTTTTCCATCGTAAATTTCTCAAGAATTATTTAGTTAATTTTGTAAAGAGACGAAAAAAAGACTTAAACAAAAAATGTATTCACTGATGAAATCTTAACGTTGCTTATGCACCACCCTCTACAATGAATGTGCTTGCATGGCTGGAAAAGTCGACGTTGATATTTTCAGCTACTACAAAATATGACTTGTTTTCATAACTACTTCTAAAATATTCAACATTTTTTCAATGGCCATTTGTGGCCATTTCTAAATTTATGCAAAAATCAACATTTCATAACCAAAATGCAACAAAGAAGTGCGACGTAGTCCAACATAAAGAGCTCAGAAAACAGTAAGAAGAACGATATTAGAACAGAACTCTTACAATCAGGTGAAAAGGATTACACCTACCCTTTATCCGTACCCTTTGGTCCTGCTGCAAAGTTTGCGGTCTGTTAGAAGAGACTTGTTTTTATCAAATATTAAAAACAAAAAACAAATTCCATTACATCTAATCAATGAATTATGGGAGAAATTCTCACATTCAGTTTGCTAACACGAAGAGAAATTCATACATTCAGTTTGCTAACACACATCCTATTTTTAGATTTACTCAACGGGGGACCTGCAGTTTAACAACGACTCTGAACGCCACAGTTTGAGAAGCATTTGCAAGACTTGTCGATTACTTGAGTGGTCAGACGTATGGAGGGTTGAACCCACGAATAATTGAACGATAGTCGCATGCACTAACCACTGCGCCACGATCGGTCACCCCATATTGCTTTCAATTAGCAGCCAAGTATCAAAAATATTAGACAAATCTGGAGATGTAATTATTTTTAACATTTAAATTTAGTCCCTTTTTCCAATTTGTACCAATGTCGGCAGGCACTTGCGAAACATTGCGAGACACATAAATAAAATAAATAAACTTCGATATCTAAATAGAATTGAAACTGACTCTTTTCTGTCATTTCGTTAGAAGAGGTTATTTGCCATCTTCTTTACGCCTTATCGACGTGAAGTGGCAACAAATTTGTTAAATATTTGTGTGCTTTAATGTTCATTTTTATGTTTTCCGTAAAAATGGCGAAAACAGATTTAAAATGTCGAACAGCTCACACACCTCCATTCAAACACTAAAGACATTTTTTAATATATTGAACAAGTTGGTAGATCTCTGGTGATGTAGTTTTTGTTCAAGTTCAAAGCAAGTAATATTAAAATATTCAACTTTAAAGGACGCTTTCTAAGCTAAGAACTTTTTCTACATTTGCATCTTGTTAACAATTTACTTACAGTGTTTGTAATTTATCGAAACAATTTCCTCCTTAGTTATACCCTATCAGTCACGTTTTTCTTTCGCTTGTAAGAAAAAAGAATAGAGTTGCTTTTGCACGTACTTCTTTCTTCACATCTACCCTCTTTTTCTGAGTACAGGAAAACAGCAGCTTTACTCTTCCTTTCTTTTTTTTGTTTCGAAATTAACTTGTTTGAACTTTGCCATAAATATTTCCACACAACGTAAAATTATTACATTTTACAGATGTTACAACAACAAAAAATGGCCACAACAACATTGGATTGGAAGACCGTCATCAGCAACAACCGAGGAAGCTGCTCTTTCTGCACCCCAACCAACCCCGACCAAAGCAATTCAATTCTTCTGCTTGGTTGACTTTGGTTGAACTCTATTCATTCTGGTTCTTGACTTTTTTGTTTGTTTCAGATTTAGCTGGCGCGAGAAGATGTGCATTTAAAGTTTTCCTTCATTTCCTTTCACATTTCATCTCCACATTTTTTCATCAAACTTTTTGTAACGAAAATGGCAGCAGAAAAAAGGACTAATAAAGTGCAAAGCAGGGGAGAGAGGAAACAAAATCTAAAGACCTTCAAGGATTGTAAACATGCAACTGAGCGTAAAATCAAGTTCACTATGAAAATATTCTATTCTATATTACAGCCATGGATAAGCGTAGCGCCATAAAGTTATGACTGAGGTGTGGGAGAGTGAGAAGGAGTACTTGTAATATGTACTTATATTTTGTACTTGTATAAATTAAGGGGGAACGAATAGTTATTGTAATCAGTTTCATAAAACTCGGGGGCTATCGACAACACTGTGGAACATTTTCTTTGGGGGGAGGGGAGGATAATTTTTTTTTGTCAAATGAAAGACACACCTAACTGAGTACAGCAAAATCTCTCAATGAGCAACTACTACACTATTTCCAATTGAAATTGGAGGAATTCCAATTGAAATTTGAAACACATCAATTGAAATTCAAATATTCCATTTGAAATTCAAAAGAGATCAATTGAAAATAAAAATTTCGATTTGAAAATCAAAACACATCAATGGAAATTCAAATATTCCATTTCAAATTCAAAATAAATCAAAATTTCTGTTTGAAATTCGAAAAACATCAATTGCAATTTAAAACACAACAATTTAAATTCGAAACTCATCAATTGAAATTCAAAACTCATCAATTGAAATTCAAAATACATCAATTGACATTCAAAACACATCAATTGAAATTCGAAAAGTAATTGGTACTCTCGACCGCAATACACTCTATTCAATAAAAAGGATGATTCGCTGAAACTGTAATATTCAATAAAAAAAATTTATTACGTTTTTTACGTTCCTCCTAGGTCTCTCCGGCGAACACATATTTTTGATATACCTCGGCACTTTACTTCTTATGCAAAATACAGTACTCTGGCTCGTGGATTTTATATTCTTAATGAAATTAATGAATATGAATCAGGATTCCAAGCTGCTCATAGAGTTTGACTCATCTCAATATTTGTTTCGATTTTATCTTAGCAGATTTCTAAGATTATTTTAAACTGTTGAACTGCATATACCTATATAATATAAAATGTTAGTTTTTTTTTTGTTCCACAGACTTAAATGAATGAAATTAAACAAAAATAAAAAAAAAAATGAAATTATTAAAGTTTTTACACATCAATTTTACATTTATATATTTTTTAACTATTATACTATAGTTCACACAAAAGTAGTAATTTTATAGTAACCCCATTAAATAAAAATAAAAGCTTCTCAAACGAAAACCTATTCAAATTGCAAAAACGAATGCAAAAGGTTCTTCGTTTTTTTAACGAAAGAATTGATTGATTCGCTTTATGGAAGGGAGTCCGTCTCTAATGCAGCGTCCGATATGAAATCAAAACAATGCATAATTTTGATTCTGATTCGGATAACTGAATCAAAATTGCAACAAGTTTTGTTTCTGTTCCATACATCCAAAACTACGAACAAATTTTTTGTCTAATTCATACATTCGAAATAAAATTATGTGGAATTTTCATTCTGGTTCAATTTACGAAACGTTTTTTTTGCGTTTCATTTGGATATATTTGATTCCAACACAATGCATAGCTTTTAAAAAGTATGCAAATTTCTGGAAGCCTGGTACTTAAAATTAGAATTTCGCTACTAGGCTGCAGACTGACATTTTTTTCAGGTAAAAAACGAAAAACGTATCAGAATTTGTGTCGAGACCGTATGTTTACCATATGCCTAGCACTTACAGCTGGCGCCACCTGTTGGCAAACAGAGGAAACTTAGTTGCGCACCTAATAGTTCTAAATTACATAAAACAATAGTTTCGTTTCGAGCCCTTTAGTCAAGATTCATTATGGCTTTCTGATAACGTTTCAATTAAGAAAAGTATCGAAGTGTGAAATGCAAGTTTGTTTCCCATATGAATACAAAATCAAACTTTCGAGTTTCTTTTAAACAAAATTATAGATTCAAAATCGAAACGAAACTGAACTTTCATGAGGATCTCTGCTTTACATTATTTTATCTGGGCATCTTCCGCATAATTGTATAGAAGCCTAGTGGCCGGTATTAGGTCGTTTAGGTGGATCAGATGTGATGGCGTTAAAAGTCACTCGCCTTAACAAAATTATCACAAGAGGAAACATAAGAAATTAAACGCCTAACGAGTGACGATCCCCGTAAAAGCTGAAAAGACTGTGATATGGCATGTTCTGCTTCTTCATAGGAAAGGTGAAATCACTGCATGTGCCACGACAATTAAGCTGTTTCAAAAGAGTTTAATGCCAAAAACTATTCCGGTAGATTTTAATTTGCAGCTCAAACTCTTCCATGCAATTCGTGAACTGTAGCAACCTAAGTCAAATCACTTGGCTGAAATTTTTAAGAAATAAAGCGCATTCACATAGCCTAACATGCTATAGGACCAGAAGTGTAAAATCGTTGTCATTTTTATTATTGGGATATCCGTATTGAAGTAGATTCCTTCGACAGTATGTCGACTGTAATACGAATAACATCAATAAGATCAGTATAAAAAGCATTATCCATATTGGTAATATTTTCCCTTTCCCAGCATTTGGACAGTATGAGCAATGTTCAAGCTTTAAATAAATTTAAATTGTGCAACCGTTAGAAATATGGTGTTTTCGAGATAAGAATTCTTGTTTCCCAACATATTTCTCGTTTTTTTTTTTTTTTCTTTGTCGTTTTGGAACAATTGCAATAATTCTTCTCACATAATGGAATTCCTATTTTTTTGCAGAGTCACACTGATGTGCCTCAACGTATGTCGTCGTTCATTTATTTCATGGCATTCATTGTTAAATGAAATTATATCTATTCTCCTTTCTGGCCGCCATCCTTGCCCACAGCGCCACCATTGGTTACAGTAACATTACTTGATATTTTGAGCTGTAGCAGACATTATTCTCCCAAATCTTTAATTCTGTGAAGAATATAATGCAGCTGGCCACACAGCCGAATTTGGCTGTCCAGCCCCTTGGTGGTTTCTGGGCTGTTTTTATATTGTTCTCTGTGGTTTGCATCCAACGTACATCGTTATTGGTCGAGGGTCTGGGTATAATAATTCTTTGAAAAAGAATGCGTAACAAAAACTTTCGCTGCCATAAGTTTCTGCTCCACCAATCTTGTTGTTTGCTTTCTTCCATTTTTTGGTGTTGAAGCAGATTACAAAATTTATGTGCTTTTTCGCGTTTAAACACATATTTTTTCGCTTTTATTTTGTTTGCTGAGACAATAGAAGGGAGTTTCAAAATATTTTCGATGGGAAAAACAACGATTTTGTTGAAACTTTTATAAAATCTTTAGGGATATGTTAACGAACGTGCAAACAACAAAACGCCAATGGTACGAAAAACTATGGTTTTAACAATTCATATCGCTTGCGAGAAGGATCATTGGTCTAACATGGTCTAATTCAGAGACCATGCCGAAAATAAATTCTGATAATTTATTTATACCTCAATGCAAGGAAATGAAAGTACGTATAATTTGATGTGGCAGAAATTTAACACTCAGAAGGAAGCGTTTAAGGTACGAAGTATCTTTAGACCAACTGTGTTTCATGACTTTTTAAGCCGATGTCCGCCTGTCTGACTGGCTGACTTGTAGAGACGATAACAGCCGCATATCTTTTTGAAAACTTGCCACAATCTAATATTTTGTCAGGTCGTAGCTGAGAGAGACCGACCCCTTCTGATACCTCCTATACGAATTGAAAGATATTCCGAAAAGTATTCTTTTCTCTGCAAATCCCAAAGCATAGGCTGCAGTAATTTAAAAAAAAAATTACCCTTCTGGCACCTTCCATACCGATGACCGATTTAACTCTCGTATTCATTTATGTCTTTTAGACAACTAGTTTGAATTTCAAAAAATTTGGTACTCTCAATCCTTTCGATAAACATACTTCAGAGTTATAAAATGAAGGGCATCATCACATCCCTTCTGATGTCTACCATACAAATTGACCGATTTTGTGAAATTTGATCTTTCCTCGTAGTTTCTAACTAGTTCCCGAAACGAAACACGAAACACAATGTTGTATCTTTAATTTTTACGTGAGTTACCACATCCTTTTATTGTTTTTTTAAATCAAAATGATAAAATTTTGAAAAGAAGCAAATGTGATCTCCCTCACACCTTTGCATCAAAGCGTTAGGACGTCGGGTGAAGTTATATGTAAGTTAGTCAACCTGACTGAAATTTGAATATTGGTTGAAATTGTTTAGAAATGTATTTTGCATCAATAACAAACTTGTTCCAAAATTATTTCCCCTACAATCGGTTATTTCTGAATCAATTTTAAACATGATGTGTCACAAATTCAATAAAACCTTACTCAGGCATATGCAAATAACATAGAAATCATAGAAAACTGCAAGATGTTACTGCAGCCTTCTCAAGCATTGAGAAGGAAGCAGCGAAAATGGGTTTGGTGGTAAACGAGGACAACACAAAGTTATTGGTCTCAACGAACAAAGATTCTACTCGTTTGGAACGTTGTGTGAACGTTGACAACTATAATTTTGAAGTGGTGGAAGAATTCATCTATCTCGTTTCCGCTGTAAACAAAACGAATGATGTCAGCATGCTGATAAAGAGGAAAGAATTGCTTGCTAACAGACGTTACTATGGGCTAAGGAAGCGATTCTGTGATAAAGCCCTCTCTCGACAAAGAAAAATCCGACTGTAGCAGACGTTGGTTCTACCTGTCTTGTTATATGGAGCAAAATCCTGGGTTATGACGCAAACAGATGAATCAGTACTGGCAGTTTTTAAGAGGAAAATACTCCGGAAAATATATGGACCCATTATCGTTAATGGGGAGTATCGCTGTCTCATGAACAATGAGCTGTATGAGTTATATGCCGACATCGGCGTGATCAAATGAATTAATTGTACAGCGATTGCGTTGGCTGGGCCTTGTTGTGCGGATAGACCCAAATGCTCCGGCATGGAAAGTTTTCGACAACGAACTCGATGGACGGCACAGAAGAGGGCGATCAAAACTCCGTTGGAAGGACCAGGTTTTTGACATACTATCGGAATTTGGTGTGACGAATTGGAGGAGAAGCGCAGAAGAATGAAGCGCTTGGAATTATTTCTACGGTCGGAATTATTTTCTAATAGATAAGGATGTCTATTCCAGTCGCCACCTAAGAAGAAGAAGAAGATCTGAGGCAATGTCATAAAAGATAGAAAAAAAAATTTACGTTATCCCAAAAGGAAATGTGTCGAATGTGATTTATACCATATACAGATTTTAGCACTTGTTCTAAACAGAAGTAGGAGAACTTAAAAAAACCTCATTGTTGTTGAAACATTTTTCTCTTAAAATTTTTCTTGGATTAAAGAATATAGCGATTAATGTTTCACAAGAATTTAAAAGTTCTAGCCAGCAGTTTTAAATACAACATTTCCGGGAAATATTTCTACCATATCCATTATTCCCCTACTTTCTTCTTACTGCTGACATTTAAGGTTAAACGAGGTTACTGGCGTCACACACCGCTAAACACTTGTGTAACATTTAAGCGTGACTTAATGTTTTAAACGTAACATTTGTGTTTCTACCACGTCTGTTATATGTTCGTACAAATGTTGATGGTATGTCAGAATTTGCTATTATTCTCTAGCACTTTTGCAATGGTGCATTTACTTTCGTTCTTTATTTCAAATGGGATTTAATTCGTTTCCGTGAAACTTCAGTTGCTTGCTTGGCAACGGTATTCTTTTGTATTTCTGTAGAAAATTTAACTTAAGTATTTAAAACAAAATGGGGGAAAAATTGAGAACATTTCTATACCTGATAGGTGGTCAAGAAAAAGCTCTTTCATAGCATGCTGATAAATTAATACGCCAGATTTATAGCTTGAAAGGCGACCGTTATTGAAAGCAATTTTAAAGGTTTCAGACCGTGATATTACGGTCTACGTTGTAATCCTAAAGCCAAGCACGGTTATGAGACACTTTAGAGTAAGTAGTAATGATTTGAAACTCTTTTCAGGGAATTGTTCTTTCATTGCTCATAATTTCTAAGACGATTTGTACGATGGGATGCCAAAATAATGCTACTACCTTCGAACTTTATAAATAATTTCTAATAATGTGGTTATTTTCTATGTTTTTTCTATGCTTCTTTTTTGATGCACAGTGAGGTATAAAATTGTGCGAACTAAAAAGTTGCAAACGTTTTTTAGCATTATTCCGGCGATGAAATTTATACATTTAGAATCATCAGACTTAGACCGATTATCCGCCCGTCGCTTTTAACAAAAACTTGATTAGCTCATTTCTAAAAATTGATAAGGACTGTTATGAGAAACTTCAGAATAAGTAGTAATGATTAGAAACATTTTCAGGGAATTGTTTTTTCATTGCTTACAACTTCTAAGACGATTTGTGCGATGCGAACATTTTGAATACGATGCCAAATAATGCTGCTACCATCGAGCTTTCCAAATAATTTGTAATGATGTGGCTATTTGGCTGTTTTTTCTATGCTTCCTTTTTGATTCACAGTGGAGGTATAAAATTGTGCGAACTAAAAAAAAAAATTTCTAAATAATTTTGAATGATGTGGTTATTTTGTTGCATTTTCTACGCTTGCTTCTTGATGCGCATTAAGATATAAAATTGTGCAAAATAAAAAGTTCCGAATATTTTTTAAGCATTATTTCGACGATGAAACTCATATGTTTCGGATCATCAGACTTCGATCGATTATGCGCCCATCGCTTTTAACAAAAACTTGATCAGCTCATATTTACAAGTCTTTTTCAATACCAGTTCTGTACAATCAAGAACATTTTGTAAATATTCGAAAAAACAGACAAGCGCTTGGTTCCACATCTGAACTACATGGACGGCACAAGTAATCTCTCTTCTAAGTTCTTTGAGTTCTTAGCTCATTATTAAGGCGAATGTATCTTGATGAAACGTAACCCTTCATCTATGATCCAAGTTTTTGTCGCCTTCTGGTCGATTACCTGATTCAAACTTATACATCGCCAACAGTGAAAGTCCGAATTGAGTGTTTGGCCTGCTGCAAGCAGCTCCTTGTGAATGATTCCCTTCCAATCTAACCAAACACACAGCAAAACCTTCTACCACTTTAATATGAGTTGGTGACCGTTTGAGCTGTATCTCCGTGCTTAGGCCGTAATCGATTGTTTCGATTGTTTTCCTCGTATACGAATCATGTTTTGCCCCTAGTAACCTTTCATTTTCAAAATGTATCGCTTTCTTTGTATTTCAGCAACGGGTCTTAGCTGTCGATATGATACAAAAGGTTCTTCTGCGATTATTCGTGTGGCTCCAATGCATAGATCTTCTTCTAGAGACCAGTCTTTTACTAAAGGGTTTTTATCTGAATTTCAATTCTCACATGCCGATCCGTTTCGACAATTTCTATGAACTTATTGACATTATCGATGATTGACCTATCAGAGAGTGCCTCATTTTCGAAGCCCATATAAGCAAAACGGAATCGTTAAAACCACCGCCTAGCTTTTACATTTAGTACTGCATTAGGCCTCTGAATGACCTCCATGCCATTGGGGACATGTGAAATCATTACTCACTATTGCCTGAAGGGTGGCAATGTGAATTACGTGATTTATATTAAATTAGCTGATTTTGTTTCATAAACTTTTTGTTTGTAGTAAAACCACAAGAAGAAATTTGGTGTAGTAATAATTGTAGACGCAATTTTGCCATAACATGTCTGGCTATGAGACAAGTTGCACCATTTTGTTGAAACCACACACACCGAGAAAGGGATAATTTTCATTATAGTTCTGGAAAGAAAACTCTTTAAATATCTTAAGTATCATCTTGGTAGCCACTCACTGTTCTTGCACTAAATTAGATCGACTTTCGACGAAAAGGATTCTCTTTCGACATCTTTATATCTTAATATATCTTAAGCAACACATTGGTATCATCGGTTATCAGCCACTCTGTATTTGCGCTAAGTAGGATCGACTTCTGACGGAAATCTTGGTTTGATAAAATGAAGCTTGGCCATTTTAAATAAAGCTTGGCCTTTAAATATCTTAAGCAACATATTGGTATCATCGGTTATCAGCCACTCTGTATTTTCGCTAAGTAAGATCGACCTCTGACGGAAATCTTGGTTTGGTAAAATTGAGCTTGGCCATTTTGGATATAAATTATATTAAGACATGGCTCGTAATTAAAGGAGTTTGTTCCGGCACCTAACAAAACAAATTTGTCAAATATGATTGAATATCAATAACAATTGTGGGTTGTCCAAGCTATAAAACCTTGTTTAGTCTGCCCATTTGTATGGCGTCTATATCTAGTCATTGGCAATGGACAAGGCTCATTTCAGGAAACAGGTCTCTGGGTTTCAGTACAAATTCCATATACTGTGATATTCAATATTGTGATGTAGGCCATTAACATACCTTACCAGCAAGGATATGGAAGTTTACAAATATGAATCACCGCTTAGTTTTTAATTTTCAAAAGGTTAAATTTTGGTATGAAGCGCTCTAATCTCATGAACGCTTCAAATTTTGATAAAATGAGAACAAAATTTTTTTTACAATAATTTCATATTTAAGAACCTGATGCTTGTTTTACATTATGGGGACGGATCCTCTTGTATGTGCATTACAACTGCTCTTTACTGTCTCAGTTGAGGGAATTTCAATGAATTGTAAAGAATTTGTAGGTCCAAAAATACGTAATTACAATCCGACCTGCCTCTTAAATTCAAAAATATTTCTCCCCAGTTAAAGGAAAAGATTTTGAATTTTGGTTATCGGTTTTGTTTCGGGATATTTTGATCATGCTGTAGTGTTGCTATATAAATTAGATTTTTAATTCGAATACCACCAAATTCCATTTCCTTTAAGAATTAATGCAAAAAAAATGTAATATTTCGTTAAAAAGTTATATGTACATTTTCGTTTCCTGTTGATAACATCCTAAGGAATAGCTGGTGGTATGATATTATACGATAACATAAGCTAATATTTCATCCAGAAACATGGAGTAAATTTTATGTTTACTCCAAGCCCCTCCTATCATATAACATAATACTATACATATAGGTATGCATCAATTTTTCGTTAAAATACTATTAATTGTAAAGTTTATATACTAACTCGTGGCTATATCCACATAACTGATCCGATTCACTTGCGATTCGCTCTGTTCCGATTTTGATAAGCGAACTTTTCGCTGTCTCGCTACATTTATTCCCACAATTGCGGTAAGCAGATAATAGAAAGAACAAACAGAGAATAGGAGAGAGAGAGAAAGGAGATGACATGATAAAGAATATATATAATATTTACGAGTATATTTTTACAATCATATCAAACTCACACACGCACACGAAAAATAAACAAAGAACGTAAGGATAATCTATTGACATAAAACAATAATGGACGACTCAGTGCCTGTGTATGGGTAAGTGCGGGAGCGTTAAGTGACATCGAATGTTTAAACAGAAAGAAGTAAGAAAAAAAAAAAAAACAAATTCAAATTTTTGGTCATCATTCTAAGATTGTGACTAAGAGCATTAAAAGTCAAACTTAAAATGTCAACAAAAATATTTAGAACTCAAAAGTAACACTTAACTTTTAAGACAGACGCACAAAATTTGTTTGTATGTTACTTTTCTCACCTGTATTTGCGGATTTTCCTAATAGACCTTTTATGGAAATGCATTTTCGTAGAAATAGATATAAAATAAAGAGAACATATTAATAATTTGTTTGTATTCGTTAAAAATGTACGGAACAAAAAGAAATCAGCTATGAATTTATACAAATCATTAAAATTGTTTGAAAAAGCTAACAACAAAAAAGGAAAACACATTAAAGTTGAAACATAGACTCAAGGGACCATTTTAAAGACTATCTTACTTCAAGATTTCTTTTTTTTTTTTTTTTTTTTTGTAGAAGCAATCTTCGTTACAAAATGTGTTGTAGCATACGCTCGGTTGAAGTGAACGGAACTGCTTTATAATGGAATAAATTATCCAGTTCTCCTTATTCATTTGGAGCTACGAATCGTTAAGGATTTTATATAGGAATTTGTATAAGCAGTGTTCACACAATATCCGTTACTGAATGTTTAGTACATCGCCTAATGGATTACATTTTTGTATTTTTTTGTATATTTTGTACGTTTGGAACTTAAGCCATGTCTCCTTTAACATCATAGTAGGTCAAAGGCAAAGAAGTGATATTTAATATATTATTGTATAAACCTCCAAGTTTATACTTACTTTTAAGTTTAATGAATTAATTTTGAATTTAATGAGAAATATGAAATTTAAATATTATAAAAGATAACGCTCTTATTTAAGTTATCTAAACCCATTTAAGTAATTATCGATAAATATCCCAATGATTATTGTGAATAATTTACTGTAAGCTGAAGAAAATATGAAAAAAAAGAAAATGGAAAATCCAATCCTGCCAGCAAAGTTGCTGATTCAAAATCAGTCACTTTTGCAGCACAACTTGCACGGTGAGCATCTCAATCTCAGAATACAAACATATTGAATTAACTCTAATTTACTTGCATTTTTTCTATCTCTCCCTCTTTTATATATTTTATATACATTAAATCTTAACTTTAATTGTATATAGGTAATTTCTCAACTCTGAGAAACTATGCAATTATTTTAAAACCCCCAATTCTTTAGCCCAGAACTTACTGCCCGGCACGTAAGAATTGGCCCTCAATCAACTCCAAACCAATCCCATATACAGTCCACTATCTCTCTACTAAGTTGTATCATAACAACACCGCCAGAGATTAAACGTGGGTTAATCTGTTATAAAAACCAGTACAATTATATATATGATGACATATTGTGTATATGATAATATATTATGTACGAGGTGTGTTAAGGCGAATTTTCAAATTTCGATGGCTACGTACATTCGACTTTCGATTATTATTTTTTTATGTTGGTAGAAGATATGTTGCCGGTTTTATCCATACAGCATGTTTAGTTTGTTTGTGAGAGGCATAAATAAGACATGTGTTTTGCGTGTTTGGCGATTCCTGCTATCGAAAAAAATGGATAAAAGAAGTTGCATCAAATTTTGTGTAAAAAATGGAATTAAGTGGTGAGAAAAACACTTGAAATGTTGACAGTGGCATACGGTGAGAGTACTCTGAGTCAAAAAGAAATGTTTACAAGTGTTATAAGCTTTTCACAGAAGGTCGAGAAGAAGTGAATGACGACGCTGGCTCTAGACGTCCCAGCACATTAACAATGTTGGGAAAGTGAAGAAAATCGTTATGGAGAATCGTCGAATCACAATTAGAGGAGTTGTTGAGGATTTCGGCAAATCGGTTGGCTATGTCATGCAATCTTTTCGGAAATCTTGAGCATGAAGCGTATGGCAGCGAAGTTCGTTCCAAAATTGCTGAATTTTTACCAAAAACAACGTCGCATGAGCACTGCTTAGGAATTCCTGAATGACGTCAACGATGATGCAGTTTTACTTAAAAAAATCATAACTGGTGACAAATCATGGGCACGTATATGGTTATGACATCGAAACCAAAGCCCAATCGTCCCAATGGAATAGTCCAGGAGAGCCAAAACCAAAAAAAGCACGCCAAGTTCGACCAAATGTCAAGGTTTTGCTCCCTGTTTTCTTCGATTACCATGGCATACTGCATCAAGAATTTTCACCACAAGGTCATAGGGTAAATAAGGAGTATTACCTTGAAGTTATACGCCGTTTGCGTGAGGTAGTACGAACAAATGCCCGGAATTGTGAAAAAAATGCATGGCTTTTGCATCATGATAATGCACCTGCTCTTTGCCTGTGAGAGATTATGCCTCAGCCACCGTATTCACCAGATTTGGCCCCCGCGACTTTTTCTTGTTCCCAAGATTGAAGACACCAAAGAAACGACGGCGTTTTTGGATGATTGAGGAGATAAAAACCGAATTGCCGAACACGCAGAACACTTGTCTTCTTTATGCCTCTCACAAACAAACTAAACATGGTATCTGGATAAAATCGTCCTCATATCTTCGAGACGAGTGTACCAACATTAAAGAAAAAAAAAATAATAAATTTGAAAATTGACCTTATTTTGTGAACACTCCTTGTATGAGATACTAAATGGGTGTGAAAAATGACACTTGAATATCCCCGAAGTCCAAAATGATTGAGATTTAAAAGAAAGAATAAAACAAACCAGCCGTCATTCTACAGGCCAATAAGAGCATATTAGTTGGGATAGGCGTTCCTGAATATGTCAATTACTATCGTATGTTTTGTTTAATTAAGGGATAAAAAGTGATATTTTCAGAAAAACACTGAAAAAATCCAAATATTTTAGGTCCTTGTGTGAGGGGAGTTTGTTTTTTTTGGTTTTTTTTTTTGCTACGAGATCGAGTTCGCACATTAATCATCATTAATTAATCAACGCAAATTCCGAATTTTGCGGTATTTTCGATAAACACGCCCACGTTCCATTTCTGGTTAGCCACTTATAAAATACTCGTATATGAGCTGGGATGGTTTTTGTCATATAATCTAACTGCTATGGCATTTTGCTTTTGGTTAACGAACAACTATTGAATTCAGTAAAGGAAAGGTTGACAAAAATTTTGGCAAATGCCAAAATTTCTTGAAATGAGTTCAGTCCTAGTATGGGCAAGCTCTTTCCTATAAACTATAGTAATAGTTCGCTCACTTGAAATATGCAAAGTACTATCTCATCGGCAATTTAGTGCTGCTTCCAAATACGTTGGTTTCTCAAACATAATATTTTATTTTTGTTTTTATTTATATTGTTAGCATTTATAATAGTTTTCAATAATCACGCCTACTACTAGGGCGATTTCCTATAACGTATATGGTCCGCCCAAGGACCAAGGTATATAACTTTTAGTTAAGTAATATAAAAGTTACATTTTCCATTTTTGTATGTTCAAGTTTTTCTTTTCAGGACCAATTTGCGATGCCTGTGATGCACACGGAACATTTAAAAGTGGATTATCAGCAATGTCGACATGCTTCATACCTAACCTATCCGAATAGGAGTGAGAGTGATAAAGAGGAGCTTGCGCATATTATTTCTAAGGAGGAATGCAGCAAAACCTTGTTCAGTATTTCCAACAGTGTTTTTACATAGATGTAATTAAAATATTTAAACAAAAATTAGCTAAATTGGACGCAAGCTGTGAGTTTTTAGTCCATTATATTTGTTTTGTCCCATTACAGTGGGGTTCTATTTTGACTCTATCTAATATATGTACCAATTTTTGTAGGACCCTGAATCCATGCATATGATTAACCTTAAAAACCTATGAATCCATAGGTCTTTTAAGATTAATCAAATCGAACACAAATTGTTAGCGTACGAGGCATTCCGAAAAAAATGGTTATTGGTTTCTGCAGATGAATTTTGTTAACGTGTTCATTTTCAGATTTCGGTGAAGCAATTTCACATTGGGCGCTTTTTGAAATGAAGTCGATCTTACTCGGGCATTAGCACAGAGCTAATAGCTAAATTTGACTTATATTCCATTTTGACAACTAAGCAATTGGCGATTGATTGTGAATATGGCAAGACAGTTGAATTTGTCGAACTTTTGCCATTGCAGAGGTGGCATCAAAATCCCTGCTTACGATTTCACTGGTCGTCATAGAATATATTTAGCTACATATTAAAACGGTAGAACTTGCCGGTAGACCTAATGCGGGTATTTTCGGGGAGTTGGGAAAACGTGGACAAAGACACATACACTATGTATTATATGACGTAAATGCTGCGGTTTCATTCGGATGTGGAAGTTACATTTGAAACGGTGCCGACGTCTATGTTTACGAACGGATCTAAATTATAGTGTGGGATGGGAGCTAATGCCTAAGAGGAGGCTTTGTAACTTAGCCTCTCATTCAGTTTGGATGGTAACTGCAGCGTTTCTAAAGCGGAACTTTTGGTCTTTCAGAAAGATATGTCAATAAGTAGGCATGGACTAATATTAAGTGTGTTCTTGAAGTTGAAAATAGTCAAGTCGATAGTCAAGCTGCTATACAATCAATCCAAAAAAGATCCTTAGTAGGCAAGGAGCTACGCAGTTTCTTCATTGCTATACCCTTGGAACCGATGTCTATAGCGTGCAACTTGCGCTCTCCATCGTGTTGAAGGCGGAAGTATGGACCTTTCAAAAGGACGCCTTTATGGAGTGTGGTCTTGAAGCTGGCAATTTTTGTGCGATGTATATCTTTAGTCAAACTGCTATAATAAAACGAATTAACAAAATTAGTGTCCCAAGGCTTCAAAAAAAGACGATATTCCCAGCTACAAAGCGGCAGAAGTTCCTGGCAAGAAAATGGCCATTATGCCGCACACGACTGCTTGGATTGTGTATAAGCACTATGTGCCACATCTGACAGGTCATTTACAACTGAATGTATGAGATAGTGAGCTAATAAATTAGACTCCGTAATTTCGAGATTGTTATGACCCCTGGAATTTGTGTTTATTTCGTGTTGTTGCAACTTGATCTCTTCTCCAGTTTGGATAATGGTTGCAAGCTGATTTTAAAGAAGTTCTTAGCAGACAAGTCTCTCGTTATCGTTACCTGTCGTTATTGGTGCGCCTATATAAGATTGTCTGGAGTAATTTCAACTGCTGTTTGACTATCACCTGGACTATGCTCAATCGCTGTTGGTGTCACCTCATTGGGTTGATATACAATTGGATGTGGGAGATTAGGATAGAAAGTTGGTACTGTACGTAATTTCGAGATTGTTAGGGCTTCTATGCGACAGACATTGGTCGGAGGAGCTGATTGGCTTCTATAGGAGCGATTTGAGCCTCAAGTGTAAGATTCTCAAAGGTCTCTACTGCAATATTAGGCATTTGAATAAAAAATGAACGATACTCATAGCAGCACTCTCTTGTGTTCAAAAATGACAAAGAGGAGGTAGTCATAGAATCTCTTTCGTGTGGGTATCCAATACGATGGAGACTACCGGAGATACATTTTTTTAAGTTTCCACTGCAAGGTGACGTATACTTTAACTTTGCGTTTTTTGCTTTCTCATTCACTTGGTTTTCTATAGTTTCATTTTTCTTTCTGTCAGTCAACTTTAATGGATCAACAGACTTCCGAGTGCAGAGTGGCACTGATACTGATAATACGTCTACTAAACCCCCAATCTATCCAAGACGCCATGACTTCTTTTTTTTAATAATTTGATGGGCTCTCTGGATGCTCAAAATGAATTTATTATTGGAGTAGCTCTCGTAGATATGGGCATGAGAGCTCCTCCAAGAATGTCTCCGGAGTCTTCGAATAATTGTAGTATTAGAGGCAGCTGTAGTGACGTAAACGCATCCTTGTGCTGCCTGGAATGCAACGAATTCATGTGTAATTGCGGAAACTACATCGAATGAATAAGCACTGTATAAGGAACATCTGGTGCTTGGTTATATACTTCAAATATGCCATAAATAAATTGTATATTTAAAGCTACAATTTAATGTGAAAACAACCCACTATTAAGCCATATTCCCCTTTTACCAAACAATCGGGAAAATACGAAAAAGCCACAAACCAAGATTGCAATTCTCATTTGAAAGCACGCAATTGGACAGGAACTTCGAAAGTGTCCATTTCGGCCACAAGCATTAATGCGAAAACAAAACAAAAAAAAAAAAGAAGAAGAATTGATGCCCTTTGTCTCGCGCAAACATATTCATAGTATATTGGCAGGACATTCATTGTTTAATTAAATGGTATTTAAATTATCAATATAATTAAGTTTAAGTCAACAAACCGTGCAATACTGTTGAGCTATCTGACAGGGGTGGTGCAACAGCAGCAGCAGAAGGGTTATCACCAGCCCATTCGGCCAGACTGAGTGTGCTTTCTGTGGTCGGGGGGATTACAATTTATTAACAATATCCGGCAATCAACGACCAATGATGCATGGTCATGTTAATATATGACATGACATGCGACGACTGCGATGTGGCCGTGGAGGTGGGTGTGAGTATGGGTGGAAGTTGGAGCGAAAGGGGCGTTTGGTGTTAAGTAATGTTATATAATTTGCACTTATGCATTACTTATGAAATCGGATTAAAATGAAATGCACTTATTATACGGGGACGTAAATGCGTTTTTTTGTTTATTTGTGGGGCCATGGCAGGGATATGGGTAGGGAAGGAGTGCGAGGCATCATTACTGCTGTTGCTGCTATTACTCTTGTTTAAGGATTAACTTTCCGTGTATGTCTTTCATATATGGCTGATTGCAGTTTATGTGTTAATTGACATGTGGTCAAAATTAAAAAGGGATCAATTATTTGTTTACTTATTTCAGTAATGCCAAGAAGTTCTATTTTATGCTGGCGATAACAGTTTAACATAACTATTGATAGTTTGAGCTTAATTCAAATGTACTTAAGCTCTCTTTAAAAATGGTTACCTATGCATTTACATATATATGTGCGTATAATTCAAAGACTATACAGAAAAAAAGTTTAATACTTACACAATAAGGCAGCGGTATTTGTCAGCTGTGCATTGCCGGGACTATTGGCAGTATTCGTCAAAGATGATTGAGTCATAGCTGCCAGAGCAGCCAAATTTTGTACAGTCATTGGAGGTAGTAAGCCAGCGGCAGCGGCCGCTGCAGTGGCCGCGGTACTATCCGCAGTATTAGTTTGTGCACCCAAGCCTATACATATGAATGAAATAAAGTTACACAAATTAAACAAAATCAAAATTAGTTATTTCTGTTTCACAAAATATCGGTTCACATTATAAATTTATTGAGTTAGAAGTAAGACAATTGTGTTTGGCCATAGAATTATCTATCACAGGATACACCATTTTTCAAAATATCAACTAAATTCTAACACAAGAAAACACAGTGGTAGAAAATTTTCATTTAAAAAACGAGCCAAGAATTTGAAATATTTTATTTTAAAACTAGCTGACCCGGCAAACGTTATTTTGCCTTCAAAATGCCTTTTGCATTAGTAGTTACTTTTCAAATTAGAATACCTTATTAAATGTTATTATTTATTGGAATGCAAGGGAAGGCTGGCCACATATAGGCTGGTATGTTTGTCACCTACCATTATTTGATTCAATGTTAATGCGGTAAAAAAAATTAATTGCAAAAATCTCATCTCCAACGCCATCTATCACTTCAAATAAAACCTTTTAAACCTTCCGGAATACTCTACCAATAATTTACGACCAAAATAAGCCAAATCGGTCCAACCGTTTTCGAGCTTTAGCGAGACTAACGCACAGCAATTAATTTTAATATACATATATAGGTATATACATAGGTAGATATTTTATTGTATTGCTCTATCGACCAACTTAGCGAAACATCCCTGTAATTAAAATATTTTATTTTAAAATATTTTATTGCAGCTCCCAAAAAAACTGTCCAACTAAAACCTGAGCCTTTTAGTATAAAATTTTTTAACTTCTTATTCTTTTTTAAGAGTATCCAAATGAAAAATAACTTTCAAGTACATTCGTTTAATGTAGTATAGGGTGCCCGTTGGGAAGGTATATTACTTTGCTTTGCCGCCATTTTGGTAAACATTAGTCTTGACAGTTCATATTTGGCAGTCGTGAAGTAGAGAAGTAGTAAATTTATTATGGAAAAATATTCGATAAACCAACGTGTTTTAATCGTTAAAACATTTTATCAAAATCAATCATCGATTCCTGTAACGATGAGAAATTTACATGAAATTTTTGGAAGAAACAACGTGCCAACAAGACGGACTATTTATCGTGTAGTGAATGATTTCGAGGACAGAGGATCTGTAGCTGATAGGGCCAAGCATGGACCACAACATACTGCAAGATCGACTGAAAACATTACTGCTGCTCAATAAAGTTGTCAAAACAATCCATCAACCACAATTCAACGCCGTGCTCGTGGTCTTCAAAAAACAACTTTGGCCACAATTTTGCACAAGGATTTGCATTTGTTTCCATTTAAGATTCAGTTGACACAGGAGCTTCTTTCACAAAGCCATTTACGCCGCCGTACATATGCCAATAGTATGTAATAGCTCGCCCATGACAACCTCGATTTTCATGAAAAAATCATAATGAGTGACGAGGCACATTTTCATTTGAATGGATATGTGAGTAAACAGAGTAGTCGGTTCTAGGCAATGGAAAACCCTCAAATTGTTCACCAGTCACCTTTACATCCATTAAAAGTGACAGTCTGGTGTGCAATTTGGCCAGGAGGAATCATTGGACCTTACTTCTTTGAACCTGAAAAGGGCGTAACGGTAACTGTCCTTAGGGAACGATATCGTGATATGATTGAAAACTTTTTAACGCCACAACTGCATGCTTTGGACTTGATTAACATGTGGTATCAACAAGACGGTGCCACATTGCATGCAGCCAGGATTACAACGGAATTACTGCGAGACCTCTTTCTACAACAAGTTGTTTCAAGAAATGGTGATGTTGATTGGCCTACACGGTCGCCTGATTTGACCAACTCAAACAAAATATTCGTGATGAAATTAATGAAATACCGCGTGTGAGAATGTAATGAAAAATATGCTCAAAAAGATTCGCATTTGTTTGCCTTCAAAATGCCTTTTATACCTACCATTATTTGATTCAAAATTAATGCGGTAAAAAAAATTAATTGCAAAAATCTCATCTCCAACGCCATCTATCACTTCAAATAAAACCTTTTAAACCTTCCGGAATACTCTACCAATAATTTACGACCAAAATAAGCCAAATCGGTCCAACCGTTCTCGAGACTAACGCACAGCAATTGATTTATATATATATAGAATATATATGATTGTATTCCACAAATAATTGCCGACATTAAATAAAACATTTATCAATATAAGATCCATTCTCTTTTATTTATTCAAAAATTTTAAACAAACAAAATAGTATACCTTCCCGACGGACACCCTGTATTAGAGTTCACAAAGTTATTCTAACACCAAATTCAATTCTGATAATTTTCAGATTTTCCCTGCCAAAACTAAATCATGATAGCCTGTTCGAAAACAGCTTGAAAACCAATCGGTATATTTAAGTATCCCAAACCTAAGTTATCATTAACTATTTCAGAATTACTGTTGTAATAGCCTGCAATAATTGTGGACTTCAATGATCTGTTCTACCCAATAAGAAAATTTGTTTGCGATGTAAAATATACATAAATAAAAACCTTACTTTACAGAAAAATAAAAAAGAATATTCGGAAACTATCTTTCTGAATATGCTTTTCATGTGCTTTTATCTATCTGCGCACTTGTTTCTTCAACGCTGCATACTTCCTTTGTAACCCAGTTTTCTTTTAAATTGAATTACTAATGATTGTAGTTTATCGGAACAAATACAACCTATTATAATCTTTCATTATTTTTTTTGAGCTTAAATAAGTGTCAGTATTATATTCATATTTATAATCTAAATTATAATCTAGAAAGTGTAAAACCTAAACAATTTACTAAAAAATAAGGCAAGAATTGGACCAAAAAAAAAAAAAAATATGCCAGTTGAAAACGACAAAATCAGTGAGGTATAGGAAAATTATCAAATACAAATCATTTAGTAAGTAAAATATTTTACGGCATCTATGTGTACTGTGGTACTCCTTTAATTTTATGATTTTATTTGTGTTTATTAATTGCATTTTCTCCTTCTTTATTGGCTGCTTTATAACATCTCCTAAATTACGAATTACCAAAAATTACTTTACATCGCTCTTCTAAACTCCAATGATAATATCATTTCTTCTCAGTTTAACCCCAAAAATCCGGTCTAATAAGGCGATTACTGTGATGGGTAAACGTTTACCCAAAGTTTCATAATCCCGTCTTTTGTTCTAGGCGATCTTACCGTTTCTGTCTCCTTACTTTCCTGTTTCAAACACTAAAAGTATCCTTTTTTCAAGTACTTACTGCGCGTAAGTATCCCACGCTCTTAATTTATCATTTTAGCTACAGTTATTACTACACACAGTAGTCTTTCCAGGCAGTTGCATTTTTTTTTTCTTCCCTGTTTTGCTCTCTAAAAGTACGAACTTGGAAAATATATTTTTTATCGTCCGTTTACGTCGATTGATTGATTAGCTTCAGGCGTTTCTTTCAGTATCTGGTAAAATTTGTGTCAATCTTCTTCAATGCTTAGTTTATATAAGAATTTTTTTTTTCATCCCGAACACCCGATATCAGATGAATGCACATTTCTAAACACATGACTTTAAATTCAGTCGTATGCCTTAGGCGATAGTAATATTTGTATAGCCTTTCTCGAATTTCAAAAAAATGTGCAATAATTGCCTTAATTTTTAGTGATTTCAGCTTTAAACTTCTATTCTGGAGAATGGTACCATTTCTTCTTATTCCCATTCTTTCTTATTTTACTGCCAAGTAGAAAAATATTGACGTTCCTTGCAGATAGTTTGATAAACTTATCTTCATCTTATCTTGATATCGCTAATGGTATTATATTTGTCCCAGTTCTGCCTCATTCTCCCCTCCGAATTCGAATTTTTAAATTTCGTTTCTTGGTACACATCCATGTCATATTGAAGGCGTACTATCCAAATTTCCTCATCATCCATTCGTCCTTTGAAGCAGCTTCCTTCCATCTGTCGCCTTGAAATTACAAGTGTAATAACAAAAACTGAACCCTAACGAACCCTAAAGGTGTATGTATGATAATATTTCTGACCAAAATCAGAACCGTTGTGTGAAAGCAATGTGCGGTAAACATTGCTCTAGGCAGACCTCGAAGTATTACAAAATAGATTTCCATAATTGCAGCGTCAAATAACTGCTTTATGGTGATTTTTATCCAAGCTGCCTCTGATTCTTCTTGCACGAACACATTTCTTTGACCCATTGAGAATTTTCTCATTATACACACTATTTCTTCTGATCGAATCTTAGTACTCCGTGGAATGAGGAACGATAAAAATCGCTAAAATAAGAAAAATCGTTAGAATTGAAAAATGGTGAAACTGCGTATGTAATTAGCGATTTTTGCTAATTTGCGTCCGTTTACGTCGACAGACAGATCTACATTTAAATTCGTTCTAGGCCCTTTAGGAATTCCTAAAAATGACGTTTCTTGACGATTGGACGCCCTGTTGTCGACATACGACAATTTTTGATTTTGGGTATGTTTTGAAACAAAATTGAGCTTGTGCTACCCGTAGTTTCCAGTAGATAACCCACGGAGTTATATATAAAATTTGACATCAGTCCCGAATAATATGGAGCTCTTAAGGGTCATGACGGCGGGTAAGTTTAGAAGCCAGTTACATATTGAACATGAGTATCTCTTGCCTCTCCTCATTTTTCATGGCTAATGCATAAGCGGCTGCAGAAGAACATCTGCACAGAAGGTTTGTCTATACCGTTATGGAGAAACTACTGTATTTGAAACAAATTGATTTTCTCCTAACTCAAAAATTGTCTCACAACATGTGATTGCACAACATCCAGTGAAGAATCAGTGGAGTTGCTCCTGGATACTCATTTTCCTGGTAATTCCCGAAACGGAACTGTCGCGGACAACACTGCGTCAAGTCAATCGTCGGCTGTTCTCAGGGAAATCGTAACCAAACCTAAAATAGCGTGGGCAATTAAAAGCTTTGAACCCTTCAAATCAGGGGGACCGGGCATGATTTCACCGGGTGATCTACCAGCGGTGTCTTTTACGCTAATTCCATGGTTTGAGGAGTTCCATATCGGTTGTATCGACTTAACATATATCCCAGCTATGGGGAGGAAGACCAAGACGGTCTTTATTTCCAAAGCTGAGAAAACCTCCCATGCGGGACCAAAAGATATTAGACGTATCAGCCTCGTTTCTTCTCAATACTCTGCAGAGACTCATTGACAGCTACCTTAGGATGAGCATAGACCGGAAGCTGCTGTCGAATAGACAACAAGCTTACTGCAAAGGTAAGTCCACTGTGACTGCCCTGCACGACTTGGCCGGATTTATCGAAGGTTCACTCGCCCTCAAGAAGTATACTTTCCTAGATATAAAAGGGGCGTTTAATAACGTTTTTCCCGAAATGATAGTCGCAGCACTATCAAACCTGGGAGGAGTAGACGTCAGTATAAGAAGCCTAGTTTACGATCTTCTGACAAAAAGATGTGTCAGGGCTAAATTAGGGTCGCCGGACCTAAGCAGATTTATCAGTAGGGGAACACCCTAAGAGGATGTTCTGTCCCCCTAAATATGGAACCTCGCTCTGAACAGTATTCTGTTCTCTGTAGAAGAGGCGCAGGGGTCAAGGTGGTCGCGCTGTATGTGAGCAAGACCAACTCGACCTGAAGCCATTTGCAAGCTTCTACTTCGAGATAGAGCATATTTAGCAGCAAGTTGTATGTGGGCGTCTATTCGAGGCTGTAGTCAATCCAGACAGATGTGACCTCGCCTAGATCTGAAGCGTTCACACACACTGCTGTCGCTATCAAGACCCGACGTCTCATTGCTTGTATCCGTCATGACGGGACATTGTCTGATTGGAAGACATGCAATGAAACTGAAGGTTGCGACTAGTGACTTCTGCAGAAGCTATTGGAATGAAGAAAATGAGTAGTCCATAGAACACCTTCTCTGCAATTGCCCCGCCCTGGCGAACAGGCGGAGATCAACACTGAGCTGTTATTTCTTTAGGGACCTAGGAGATCTGGACGATATAGATATTGTCCGACTTATGAGCTTCTTGGGGCGCTCAGGATGATTCAACGAGGGAAACTAGGGGCATTCGTATCCCTAGTTTCCGTGGTATCACAATGGACTATACAGTCTAAGTGAGTCTGTCTATTCCCACAGCCACACCTAACATAACCTAACACAAAAATGATATAGTGTTTCAATATAATTCACTGGATCTAGTCGTTGAAGAATACTAGGTTTCGAGCATGGAGAATTGGTGTGTATTAATGTTCGCGTATCGTTTCATTCTGTCATTTCAGTTCTTTTGATCTGAACAAAACGATACGCTAAAATTTGATATTCCGTAGAGCAATAATAGTCTGTACAAGTGGGCAGGATATCAATTTACTAAAATACAGTTTAATTAGCTACAAACGTTGTCATCGATGTCGTTGAGGTTATATTTGATCAAATTTGTAGATTTCATAAAGTGTATTAAAGAGAGAGTAACAAAGGTTATATTGAACAACCATGTTAGGTTGTCAAACCATTTACTGACCACTCAAGTAGTTTCTACAGCTATCAGCCTGAAATCGAGGTATTGGATCCTTCGCTCGATTAGTCTTTGTCTTTTAGGCGTATGGCAGAATCGACGATACTTCTCTGTACTTCAAGGTAAAATAAATGCAAACGGTTTAGGAATTTCAACAAAATTCCACGTTTTTTTTCAATTGATTCATCATTTTTTTCACATTGTCTTACTTCCTTCCCACTGTTCCAGCCACAGAACTCCCTTTAAAAAACTAAACTTGTACCTACCTTGCAGTAGCTGCTGCTGCAAGCCCACTGCCTGCAATTGTTGCAACAACTGCAACGATGCTGGTGTTATGGCATCGGCTCCCAGCACTGGACTGGCCTGCTGTGGCGTACTTGGCATGATGGCAGCAGGCGTCGAGACCGTCGTCGCTGTTTGTCCCAGGGGTATATTCATATTCGTCGCCAAATTCCATAGATTCGCTTGGATTTGTTGGATTTTCTTTTGTTCCTTCTCCTTTTGCGTATCGGCGAATTTCACCACTAATGGTGATGTACAGCCCTCCATGGTTTTGTTTTGATTTAGTGTCTAGCGTAGGAGTTTTGGGAGCAAAACGAGAAATTTTGAAAGAAAAAAACAAAAATAAAAATAAAAAATGGGATAGTAAATAAAATCGCCAAGGAAAAAACACACACACACAGAGAAAAGAGAAAAATGGAGAGGAGAAAAACATGAATTTCAAATCGAGTTATTGTGGTGTTTGGTATGTTAAAAAATTCAGAGGTTTTTAAGGCAATAAATCTCCAAAATGCATTTGTTTTCTGTCGTTTGTGAAGTGTTGCTGCAGTTTGCATTGAAAAGCTTTTTTTCCTTGCTTCGCTTTAACAGTTAGTCGAACGCAATTTTCACAGGATATCGTTTACCAAAAGTGAAAAAATTTAATATCATCCACCACGGCAGGCGTGGATGCACAATAATTCTGGTTGTTGCTGAAAAATAACTTAAAGGATTTCGATCAGCTTAATCGATAGGCTAAAGTGTACCCTGTTATATAAATTTAGAATTTCTATAGAAGCAAATTAACTGGCTTAAATATATAGTAACGTGTCTTAGAAATTTTGAAAAAAGCGCGAGAGGTACATTTAGAGAGATTTCGTTTGCAAAGCTTTTCTGGCATTGGCCTGACAGTACTAACTGGTCCATTTGTAATAAACACATGTTTAGCTTCGCTATATTCGACTTCCATGGATTGTCTGGCCTACCGAAACACCCCCAAAACAAATCTTAAGGATCAAAAGAATTCCAAAATTCCTTTTA
The DNA here is from genome assembly GCA_019455685.1 of Philornis downsi. Lineage (NCBI taxonomy): Eukaryota > Metazoa > Arthropoda > Insecta > Diptera > Muscidae > Philornis > Philornis downsi. The sequence goes on from JAHXMU010026610.1 coordinate 297,631, forward strand.
TGTTGTAGATGGTTCTCAATTCGAATTTGGCATAACATACGAAATGCATAATGTAACATAATAAACAGGTATTACATAGTAGGATATCTCTATTCATGAGTTCTGTGAATTGTTTATAACCAATTCGTGTTCTTCCGCTAACGAACAACAAATAAAGTCTGTATTTAAAGACATTAAATAGGTAAAAGTCGTATCCCAAGTCTTTGTCAATCATGGATTGTGATTTCAACCGATTTCAATAGTTACAAGATTAACTAGTCGGGCACACCTCCAGAATTCGCGTTAATGACATTGGTATAAGAAAGGATTGAATAAGTGGACTCAATTTTACAAAAGCTTAGGAGCTTATATAATCAATGTCATGGATTGCAAACGACAGTGGTGTGGATGATGTAGCGACATATCGTCAAATAAGTGGGGTGTGTCAAAAACGGCTTATTCGAAGAAATAATATACTATAAACTTATCCTATTTTTCCAAAGAAATTATTCAATAACCTCGATCGTAACTGACCAGTCCCTTACAAACAAATAATTATAAATTCGATTGTAATTCTTCGCCGCTTCTTAATTAGGGGAAAAAATGATAAAAATATTAGAAAAATTCAAAGATATAATATATTTTCCAAAAGTTCGATGAGTAAGTTGTTTTTCTTACTGGTGCAACTTGTTTCAACAGCGGCACTTGCGGGTCGCAGAATCAAGTACGGCGTATCAATAGGGCGCGACAAAAATGATATAATATCTTTCTATACAGGACAGTCTCAAAACTAGCCGACCCGACGTATAGTATCATTAGTTAAAAAAAAAAATACTTTGGTGAAGAGTGGCAGCCTTATAAAATATCTGTTTCAAGTTTCGCCATTTTTTTAAATTTTTTTTTTTTTTTTGAGCCATCAAAGGATCCGATATCAGTGAATTTGTAAACATGGAAAATTTGGTCACTGTTATATAATTCAATACTGAGACCATTTGAGAGGTCTCAGTTCAATCAACATCAAAGCCGATCTAATTTCTATCCTTCTACCCAATATTAAATATTGGGTAGCAGAGTGCAAACGAGGCCGTACAAGCTGCCAAGGCGAACATCGTAGTGGTCGACCAATTGAGGTGTCCACACCAGACACGGTTAAGAAAATCCACAATAAGGTGGTTGAACTAACTGGAAAAGATAGAAAATATTTTCTTTGCTCTATTGGGAGCGAGCGCGGCATCCATCTTACGCACAACTTTTTTATCTTCAAATCTTCGGTCAATATACGATATACGTATAGGACTTTTTGATTATATAAGATAGTTCCCGCACCTTCATATGGCGATCATCCAGTACCATTTTGTGGATTTTCTTAACCGTGTCTGGTGTGGACACTTCAATTTGTTGATTACTACGGCGTTCGCCTTTGCAGCTCGTACGGCCTCGTTTAAATTCTGCTACCCAATATTTTGCAATCGAAAATGAAGTAGCAGATTGCTCCAGAGTAGAATTTAGCTCGGATATAATATTGGTTGGATTGAGACCATTCAAATGGAAATATTGAAGTAGGTAACGGTGACCAACTTTTTTATGTTTGCAAATTTACTTAGATCGTTTTTCTTTGATGGCTCAAATAACAATGCTAAACAACGTGGCGCCTTAAAGCTTAAAAATTTGTAAAACATATTATGAGGTTACCATTTTTCACCCAAATATACATATAGTTTTTTTCAAACTACTTACACCATGTATACGTCAGGTCGGCTATTTTGGGACCGCCCTTGCAAAGTCAATAGAAGGTGGAATATGATAGAAGTGGGATGGAGCAACTTTAATTTATTTACACTGGTAAGAAACCGTCCCAGTTGTGGAAGCGATTATTGAAGAGTGAGCAAAAAATACGACTTTTCGTAAAAAAATAACATTAGTCGATATATTACGTTTGGTAAGGAACCATTTCTGATACTCCTACTTATCTAATGATGAGTCAATAGGTTGTCCACGTCACTGTGAATTACAATCCGTAGCGGCCAGTATAAAACATTTGGCCCTGCAGAAACTTGTGGCGTATGTCTAACTTTGTGCCTTTGCGCCTGTTTTTTTATTTCACACGCTGAACGACAATCGTGACGACATTTCGAAAGCATTTGGTATGAAATTAATATAGGTTTAAAACAAAGCTTTCATCGTTTTTATATATTTTTCTTGGAGATCATCTAAATTGTTGTTATTACTCAATATTAGATCATCCTTGATATTATTCTTATGTATAAGGACTACGAATCATATGCTACATTACATTTTTATCATTGATATCTTCCTAACACATCCATTTAATAAAATTTCAAAATCATCTTCATTGGGACAAAAATAAGTTGACACGCGCAAAGCCTATAATTAAATGAAATTTAGTGTATAATATAAAAATCGACTAGGCAGTTACGAGTGCCAGTAGAAAGCTGGTTGTTCGTTTTATATGGTGTTAGATGATTATCTCATTATTTTTCTCTGGTTTAGGATCATTCCATTGAGATTTTGAGTTGGAACTTATCACAGATCATGTTTTCCTGTAGTAGTTTAATATGCATACGTACGATTCTGCAATTTTTACCCTTTAAACGTTTCCGCTTATTACTTAACTACATGCGTTTAGTTTACCAGTCAGTCAAAACAAATGCATTCTATTATATGTAGGATAAACAATCACATAGAAATCAATGAGAAAGATGTTTAGAAAAATGAGTATTACTACTTTTATCGCCGATATCGCTGAGTGTTTTGTGGCGTAGGTAACAAACGCGCAACCTTTACTTTGACCGTTCTGATCACGCAACACCGTACACTCTTCAATAGCTCCGTGCACTTCGAATAATTTCCGTACGTCGTTCTCGTTCAGTTTCTTATTTAGCATACCAATGAAAAGTTTACGTTCTGAAAAGAAAAAAGAAACAGTGTTAAGATTAGAATATATAATTTTACAATTAATAGAAGTTAAGAAGCATTGCTAAATGTTATGAGGAGTCTATGGTGTCTGTGGTAGTTTATGATAAATAATTGTTCTGGTTCAGTATTTTTCCTCCATTTCTTGGTAAATTTATTTATTTACTAAATTTCTAAAAATTTGCTGTATTTTCTTCTACTAAATTCTAGTTCCATATTTTATATACGAGTACTCTATGAGGAAATACAAAATATGAAAATTAATTTCTATATGCTTTAAACTATTCTTAGTATTTTTATGAAATTTGATTCATGCATGAAGTGCTTAAACTTGATTTTGCCTTAGTTTTTGAATTGAAAAAGTATATTAAATATACAAACGGAAAGTATACTCATGTCTCATTGTTACTAGCGCACAGTAGATTGAAACCGAATGATATACGAGTACATAGCATTGCAAGAGATGTCGTTAACCTGTTGCTACCTGTAATTTAAATATTTCTATTATTATTATATTATTATATTGCCGACAAACGGGCAATATGTGTTTAGTAGAAATAAAGGGTTATCCATTTTTCGGTTCCGAAAGTAAAGTTAAATAAAACACACATAAAGCTATGATTCAGATGAAACCATTATTTCATTATTGTTTAATATAATTATCTCTGATTTAATTAATGAATTGGTTTAAACATGAAATAAAATGAATTATTTGAATAACTACTGTTAACTTAAATTGAATTGAATTGTTAGATGCATTGAATACTATTACTAGATGATGTAAAAGCCCACCTATTCAACCATGAAATTGAAAAAAAACCAGTATTTGTGATGCATAGGTGGCAACCCGGCGGTGCACGAAGGTTTCGTGGTTGTGGTCGGCAAGAGAACGAGTCTCTTTACCGTTCAACAACCACCAGGACCACGTCGCAAGCCACCCTCTGCTTTCGAATAAATAATGTAAGTCTTAAATCCCTAAGCTCTTCTTTCTACCAAAAATATACCGTTTTCTCTAAGTTAGTGAAATACAGAGTACGAATAGGAACTCAGATCTCCTGGTTTTCCAACTCCCTCAATTGAGCCTAAGCTCCTCCCAAATCGCCGATAGTGAATTGGAACCTGAATTCCAGGAGGAACAAGACAAACGATTTAACATGATTGATCCTTGCCGTTATGTACGAAATACAATGTCATTTAAATGACATCCTCAGGATTGGTTGCAGCACTGGATCCTTTTGAGATACTTTTCGATCACGTTTTCGCACATTTCGGGCGGTATCTCGGCAATAACTTGACGAATGTTAGTTTTCAAATGCTAAAACCTCCAAAACAAAAAAGTCGGGCGGCATCAAATCGCTTGATTTCGGTGGCCCACTGACGTCGCCAAAATGTGAAATTATGCTTTCTGGAAACTTCTCATGCAACAAAGCCAAAATCGGTCATGCTGTGTGGTTTGTGGCACCATCTTGTTGAAACCACATATCCTCCAGTCTATAATCTTCAATTGCAGGCCAAAAAAGTTAGAGCCAAAGCGCTCTAAATTGAAATTTGGATTATCAGCCACACTTTCACTAACAGAAGCAATATTTTCGGCAGTGCTTCCATTGCGGTGATGCACAGGCCTGACCACATTTGTAACGCTTCCAGTCTTTTAAAATTTCTTTATAACCATGAAAATTTCTTGCGCAGTAGGTCGATTATGACGGCCATAATAACCCCGTAATGCACGAAAAGTTCGCACGTTTTAATCAGCACTTTAGTAATAACTTTTATCTATTTCGTTATATGTATATAACACAGCCGTAAATGGCAAACCTTTCACTAAATAAAAAACTCTTCAGTAGACCGGAATTTAACAGCTGACAGCCTTGCCAGACCGGCGGTTTTGAAACTACTAAATGGATAACCCAGCTAATTGTGGTGTCGAATAATTGCAATGATATAAAGGCGCAATGTTATAGACCCTATCTTTAGTCGGGGTAAAAATTATTTTTCTGTAAGAAATGTGTTTCAATTATCTGGATATATCTATGCATACTGTGTTCAATAGAATGGCCTTCATTCTTATTTTGAAACCAGTCAACGTGATGCGCATTCGGACAAAGTTGGAAAAAGTAAGAAAGAGAACAAAAAATGTGAAAATCTATAAGTGGAAGTTACCCCTGCCTCTTCGCTAAATATCCTGTAGATTTCTTAAAAAATCACACATAAAATATTTCATAAAATCTGTCTGGATGAAAGCACTAAATTTGAAGAACTGGATCTTTCATAAAAAATGAGAGGAAGACCACATTTTCCAAATATATCTTAAGAGCCATTTTTGTACCAGCGTATGATACGAGTGTATATCGCCTGAACAATTTTGCTGCTGTATACATTTATCATGCATATAATATGTTATTCAACTATAACAATATGAAATCAGAAGGTGCAAATCAATATTAGATTTATCCAAGAAATATTAAAGATGTACTAAATATTACAAAAAAGAATCATTTATTCCGAAAAAATGCTTAAAAATTTTTTTTAAATCTTTATAATGATTATTTCGCCCTTGGACGATTTTTAAATGTGGCCTAATGAAAGGCACTTTCAATTTGTCTAATTTTGAAAGTGGTCTATGCGAAGGTACTACAAATACGCTGATTTTTGGAAAATGTTAAACTCCTGGACAGCAAATTTTCACAGCAACATTTTCTTGTTTAGGTCTGCTACTATGGCGACTTTTTGCATTGAAACTGCCTACAAAACAAAAGGATCGAGAAATTTGTAGTTGAATTTTTCAACCAGACAGTAAATACTATGTTTATAAGCGAGAAAAAATTAGTTAAGTGCCAACAGCAACATTTTGTTGATGCTTTTCAACACTGAAATCGGATTAATTACATTGTTACGTTATGGCGCGATGGGTAGTACCAAAAGGATTGTGAAATTTTTAGCTAAATTTTTTCACCAGATAGTAAGTACTGTGTTTATCCATGAGAAAAAAAATTTCGTATGTGCCAACAGCAAACTCTTTTTGATGCTTTCCAACACTGAAATCGGATTAATTACATGTTTTTCGTCATGGCGCGGTGGGCAGTACAAACGACTATCATTCGCGTGAACCCCGGGTTCAACCTCGCATACATCCATCTACCATTAATTGAGCGGCGGTCACCTAGATGTGTCTGACCATCAATTCGAATAATCAAGTAATTGACGAGTCTTGTTAATGCTTCTCAAACTCTGATGTTCAGAATCGTCGTTAAACTGTAGATCCCAATTAAGTAAGTCTAAAAAACGAATGCCTGTGACCTCACTGAATGTGAGAAGCTCTTCCATGCCTCATTCATGAGATGAAGTGGAATTTATTTTTATTTTTTATTATTAAGAAATTAAATAGTAATAAACAAAAGACACAATTTAGCTAAATTTTGCAAATATATTATCGAACATTTTATGATGAAATAACATAAGTTGTTCCTAATGCAGTATTGGATACCAATCAAAAACAAAACAAAAACTGCAAATGGCGCAAAATTTTTTCATTAGATACGTTTAATGGAATTTGTTCCTCTTGAAAAAAAAAACATACTATGGAATATATATTTAGTTGTTTCAAAACCGCCGGTCTGGCAAGATTGTCAGCTATTAAATACCTGTCATCTGAAGTGTAATTTGTTTAGTGAAAGATTGGCCATTTACGAATTTGGATCGTTTAATAACAGAAGAACGCGCAAAAGTTTTCAAAACTATCAATTAAGCAAAATTTTCTCCAGCAATGAAGCACATTTCTCACTCCGTGGTTATGTCATTAAACAAAATTTTGGCATATGGGGCTCGAAGAACCCAGATGTGATCGTGGAAAAGTGATTGCATTCGGAAAAATCAACTGTTTTGGGAGCATTATGGCCTGGAGGCGTCATTGGACCGTATTTCTTTCCATTTCGAAAACTATCTCAAAAGGATCCACTGCTGCAGCCGACCCTGAGCTTTTCTTTTCAATGACATCGTATTTTCCTACATAATGCCAAGGTTAAAGGATTATAATGAAATAAAAGTTTCATCGAAATCATAACTTAGTATGTGTTTTATTTAGCTTTATTTGGGAACGAAAAATAGATAACCCTATACATAGCTTCTGTAATTACAATTGATGCTTGTTACTGAAGTGATTAATTAATCTCAGTGTGCGGAAACTAAAGGTCTGTTTTCCCACCTTTTGATCTGACCTCTTGATGTTCATATCAATCGATGAACCACAACGATATGCTTGGCACAAAGTTTGACAAAAAGGCTTTGTTATGTGAAGTTGCAAAAAATTAATGTTTTTCACAATTTCCACAAGGTTAGAAAGTGCATCCCCAGATTTTCCATCAGGGAAATATTATTATTTTTTTTTTAGTTTATATATGAAATTTTATATTAAAAATTTTTATCTATGCTTCAAAATTCCTGCATTTTATATGTACTCATATTCGAAACATATGTTTGTGTTTCAAACTTTACAAATTGAATTGCAGTACTTTTCACAAGAAATGTTTTTAAAAATTTTCTAAGTAAAAAGAAAAAAAAATTGTAGCAATCATTATTTTTTCAAAAACTAGAATCATTTGGCAAAGATATCCTTTTTTGCGCAAATGGACTGCATGTAAACTAATTTGCTTGTAATTGTGTGTTAATTAACAGAACAAATGTGCACATAACAACATTTACTTGAATTAGAACAACACATTTTGTTGCATTCTTGAGAAAAGATTGTAATCTTTAGCTCTCAATACGATTGTGCAGTTCATTTTTATTCAACTCATACGACTTTCTATGAAATTTGTTATTAAAAATTGGGAGATGTATTTGAAATTTTCCGGGTTCTTAAGAAATTTGATAATTTTGTTCGATTTGTCAGGAAACGGAAAAGTTTACGAGGATTGCCTAAATCATGTTGGATCTTGTAATACATATTTTGTATGTAATTTAAGTCGATTTTTATTTATTGCAACACATAACACGTAAGCAATGCCTTATTTAGCAATGCGATTTAACTCAACAAGCCGCACAAGCTGTAATCAATTATTCGGATTAGTGAGTTGGTATGGTATATGGTTTTTGTTAGAGGTCTACAAGAATCTTTATCTTTCAATGCAGGCGGCAGCAAAATGTATTTATCTACTTGTACATCCAAACACTGTGGCATCAGCATACACGCAAATATACGGTCTTGAATTCTATACGACTTGAGCGATAGCTCAAGCAACAACTACATTTTTCTCTTGTTTTGATGCAGACCTTCGCAATGGCATTAGAATGAGTGCTTTTGCAACGCTTATATTATTTATAGCCTCATAGCAGGTATATAGCAATGCTACGCTCAAACTCGTATATGAACATTATCGCTTGACTTAACTTTCATTTAACATTGCTACTCATTTGTTCTTTCGCTGCTCCTCTGGCAAGGTTAAATATTATTTTAATAAATATATAAAAACAATGAAAATTATGGCATTACTCGTATTTTTAGAAAAGTAATAAAGCTTGCAAAAAAACAGAAAAAAATATGCATGATTTCTCCTATAAGAACAACGAAAAAGTTACCCTCCTTTAAGCTAATACAGCTTAACTGCTAGCTGTTATGGTCTTCTCGCCCTGTTAATGCTCCGCCACAGTGAGGAGAAAAATAAACGAAAGTATAATAAAATTCACATTTAGCTTATTTTAAGATTAAAAAAAATTTACAATGAACGTCATGCGAAGCGCATAGCACCAAAAACAGAAAAGGCAAAAAAAAAAAAAAAAAAAAAGAATCAACGGACGAAAAGTCAATCCCAGAAAAAAAGAAAAGGCACTTTATGACCAACTATGGAAAATTGAGGGCATTCCTTCTACTTTTACACAGTCAACGGTTTTGCAATTTGCACATTACATATAATGTCTACAGTAACTGGGGGAAAATGCTCTGCATAATGTCCTAGTATGCAAGGGAAAGCAGAAAAACGGGTGTCCAGGGTGCCAGTACAGTGATATAATATGCATTTATATGTATGTGTATGTACGTATATGCTCGTAGTAGAGGTTTAGGGATACTAATGCATACCACTCATACATTTACAGAACAATTGTTGATTCATTCAGTGTTTTTTATGTTTTTCCCCCCTTAATCATGATATACGAGGAAAGTGAATGTGGCTTTGGAATGAGGCAAAATAATCTGGAAGAAAGTATGCTTCAGGTTGGCAGCAAAATTTCATAGTTTTGAAATTCGCAGAATCTAGTCCATTGTTACTTGATCTGAAACTATTTTGTCCAAATATATGGAGGAATATGTTAACCCTTAGAGGTGGCGTGTAAAGATCTTGGATTATAGTTTTTGGTATCCTAAGAATACTTCCATATTTTTGTGAAAATTGCAATATGATTGTAGCTTAATTTCATTATAGAGTTATGAAAATCTAACGATTACAGAGGTTTCAACTTGAAATTTCGTAAAAATAGACAATTTTCAGTAAAATAAGAAATTATAAATTTGCAGGTATTTTTCACAAAAGTTCTGAGGATGCAAAAATGCCAAATCCAATAGAAAAATATAAAAAAAAGTTTTTATTTTTTGTTAAAAAATTTTAATTTATTCAAGTAAATCTATTTCAGCAAATTTTCAGCAAATATTCATAGCAACATTTTCTTGTTTAGGGCTGTTACTATGGCGACTTTTCGCACTGAAACTCCCTATAAAACAAAATGATCGTGAAATTTTTAGCAAAATTTCATCAGACAGTAAGTACTATGTTTATCCGCAAAAAAAAAAAAAAAATGTTAAGTGCCAACAGCAAACTTTTTTTGATGCTTTCCAACACTGAAATCGGATTAATTACATGTTGTGCGTCATGGCGCGGTGGGCAGTACACGCGACTATCATTCGCCTCCTACCATTAATTGAGCGGCGGTCACCTACATGTGTCTGACCATCAATTCAAATAATCAAGTAATTGACGAGTCTTGTTAATGCTTCTCAAACTGTGATGTTCGGAATCGTCGTTAAACTGTAGATCCCAATTGAGTAAGTCTAAAAAACGAATGCGTGTGACATCCCTGAATTTGAGAAGCTCTCCTATGCCTCATTCATGAGATTAAATGGAATTTATTTTTACTTTTTAATATTAAGAAATTAAATAGTAATAAAAAAGACGCAATTTAACAAAATTTTGCAAATATGTTATCGAAAATTTTATGATGAAATAACATAAGTTATTCCAAATGCAGTGTTGGACCCCAGTAAAAAAGAACTGTTAATGGCGCTAAAATTTTTCACTAGAAACGTCTCTTGGAATTAGTTTCTCTTGTAAAGAACATAGTATGGGTTATATATTTAGGGGTTTCAAAACCGCCGGTCTGGCAAGACTATCAGCTATTAAATACCTGTCATCTGAAGTGTAATTTGTTTAGTGAAAGATTGGCCATTTACGAATTTGGATCGTTTAATAACAGAAGAACGCGCAAAAGTTTTTAAAACTTTGAATCAAGCAAAATTTTCTTCAGCAATGAAGCACATTTTTCACTGCGTGGTTATGTCATCAAACAAAATTTTCGCATATGGGGCTCGGAGAACCCAGGAGTGATTGTCGAAAGGCTGTTGCATCCAGAAAAGGTGACTGTTTGGTGCTCATTATGGTCTGGAGTTGTCATTGGACCATCATTTTTGAAAGGTTGGCATTTACGAATATGGATCATTTAACAACCGAAGGACGCGTAAAAGTTTTTAAAACTTTCAATCAAGCAACATTGTCTTCAGCGATGAAGCACATTTTTTACACGGTGGTTACGTCGTCAAAAAAAGTATCGCATATGGGGCTCAGAGAACCCAGAAGTGATTGTGGAAAAGTGATTGCATCCGGAAAAATCCGGAAAAATTTTGGGCGCATTATGACCTGGAGGCATCATTGAACCGTATTTCTTTTAAAGGATTCACTGCTGCAGCCGATTCTGAGCTAGTCTTTCTAATGACATCGTATTTTCCTACATAATGTCAAGGTTAAAGGATTATACGGAAATAAAAGTTTCATCGAAATCGTAACTTTATATGTGTTTTATTTAGCTTTATTTGGGAACGAAAAATAGGTAACCCTATACATAGCTTCAGTAATTACTGTTGATGCCTGTTACTGAAGCGACTAATTAATCTCAGTGTGCGGAAACTAGAGATCTGTTTCCGCACCTCTTGTTTGACCTTGACGCGATGGATAGTACACGCGGCTATCAAATTATTGCACCAGGATACAGTACTAATTATACGAGTACCAATGTTTTTTTTTTGTTCCAATCCTCGAAGCATGTCAAGTAGTCAACCTTCGATACGGCATTCAGACCACTTTATGTTTCACTTTGAATTTCTTCAATCGACTCTAATCGGCATCCCCGATGGAGTCTTTCAGAAAATAGGCAGAAGAGACACTGTAATAAAAGCTCTCTTAAAGCTCATTTATATGCTGATGATTTGCAACTCCTGGCTTATGCGAGTAAAGATTTTTTTGATAACTTCCAAAATCGAGTAACTAATGAGTTAAAAAATATAAGTCGCTGGTGTGAAAATAATTTTATACGTATGAACTCGTCTAAATCAAAAGCAATAACGTTTAACTTAATCCCTAGCAGATCTATTTCGTTTATGTTAAGTGTTTTCATTATTGATAATGTTAGCACCATAAAAGTATTAGGATTTAGTATTGATGATACTCTCAAATTTGAAAGTCACATCAGTCAGGTAGCTTCTAAAATTACATTATTGCTATAACAAGTTATATAACATAAATGTGTCTCTTCCTCTAAAAATACGAAAACATATCGCAAAGGCGATGCTGATGCCACACGTTATTTATGGGTTAGAAGTTTATTGTGGAACAAGTAGAGATAGACTAGAGCGATTAAAAATATGTTTTAACCGTATAATTCGTATTGTGTATCAATTAAAACATTATGATCATGTTACACGATATACCATTGAGTTTTTGGCATATACATTTGAAAACTTTATCGACCGTAGAACTATTTTGTTTTTCTACAAAAGTATAAAATTTGGCACTCCCAAATACATAACTTTCAAATTTGCATTTGGCAAATTTGCGCTGGCAAGAACGCTAATAATGCAGTGGTCTTTCCTATTTCGTACTATACGATTATGGAATTCAATAATTCCATATGAACACACAAGATTCTCACTATCATGTTTTGGATTTAAGAAGCTCTTAATGTCCTACTTGAAGAATTATTATACTTCACTATAAATTGTTGATGCTACACATTTTATATCCTATCTTTTTCCATATTAGTTGTTAATACTGTTATTATACAGGGTGGCGCGATAGAACGTGCATATTTAACAAATAGATTAAAAAATAAATACAAAAGGTATGGTTAAAATAAATCTAAGGCATTGTAGAGTAATAAATGGAGTTTATTTTTTAAAAATAACATCATCTAAATGGTGACCCTCTCTACGACGGCACTCCTCTAACCGCAAACGAAAATTATTGAAAATTTTCTTCAGTAATACTGGTGTAATGGCTGCCATTTCACCACGGATATTCTCTTTGTGTTTGAGGTATCCCCACAAAAAAAAGTCAAGTGGCGTCAAGTCTGGACTACGTGGGGGCCATGGGATATCACCTCTTTTCGAAATCAGTCTGCCAGGGAACATCTGCTTCTCCACCGCCATGGAGTCATTTGAGGTGTGACAGGTAGCTCCATCTTGTTGGAACCAAGTTTTGGAATTTACTATTCTTGAACTTTCAATTTCTGGAGCCAAAAATCCGTCCAACATCTCAACGTAGCGTTCCGTATTAACCGTGACGTTTTGGCCCCGCGCATTTTCGAAGAAAAAAGGACCAATTATTCCTCTGCCAGAGATTGCCGCCCATACTGTCGCTTTAGGACTATGCAATGGTTTCTGGTGTTTGGTTTTGGGATTTTCACTGTTCCAGTAACGACAATTTTGACGGTTTACGAACCCATTCATAAGGAAATGAGCCTCGTCAGAGAAAAGGATATTGTAAAAATTGGAAAATCGATTAAGCATTTCATTAGCAAATGCGAGCCTTGCTATGAAGTCAGACTCTTTCAATTCTTGTGATAATTGCAGCTTATATGGATGCGCGATAATTGTAAGACAGACGATCTCTTGCGAGTCGACATTTGTGGATTTTCTCGTACTGACTCCATAACTCTTTCAACATTGTCTTCGGTCCTAGATGTTCTTGGGCGACCATTTGCTTTTGGTTTAAATGTTGAACCGGTCTCTTCAAAACGCTTTAACCATATTTTAATTAAATTAGCACTCGGAGCTTCACTAATTCGCCGTAGTCCATATTCAGCACAATATAGTCGCCTAGTAGCAATATATGAACGAGAGTTCTCGTAAAATGCGCGCACGCAAAATGCGCGACGCTTCCCGTCGAAGTGATTCATAGCGAGTAAAACTCCATGAGCCCGCCAATCCAACGATGTAGAGCCAGCAACTTGGAAAACAACATCCTCGTCATTTGAATTTAGAGCTGGTCTTGCTTTTTGGACACATTAGGATGCTACAAGCGAAGTATTACATCGCGATATACTACCTCAAAGGTTTTATACTGAGTCAAATTCAATAGCCTAAGAACAGAGTAGTAAATTTTGACTTCTCCATGTACAAAGTCAGAACATAAATTGTTCCGAGTTCTGAGAACCAGCTCCTAAAAAACGAAAAAATGTTTTTGTCGTTGCCATTAAAACTGGGTTTCCAACCCAGGCAGCACTTAGTTATATTGTGTGCATCTCGTTGTTTTCAATAAATTAACCTTAGAGGGTTTCCTTCCTTTGCCCTTTTTGTTTCGTTTGTTTATTTTTGATGCTCTTCTTCTTGCTCTTTTCATTCACATCGATTGAAAACTTTGATCATAGAAACAATAAAGCTACATAAAATATTGGAAATGTGACTTGTGGCTTAGTTAAACAAAAAATCATTTAACTTCCTACACAATAATAAGCTAACAGCGTTTGAAAGTGGCAATTAACTTTTCCCCCTTTGCAAGTAATGTAATATCCATTAAGTCTAAAGCTGAATATTTCGCAAATAGGGTGGAATTGATGAAAAGGATGAACTGTAAATAAACAATGTGGATAGCATTGCTTGACCCCGATAATTCAAGATCAAAATATTGATATTGATATCAATATTGACTCTGGTTTGGACGACATAACTTCTTACGAAGTTAGAGAAAAATCTATTTATTTCGTTGCCTTCATACGTTGTAAATATCAAAATTCTTCTTTTTTATTTCATTCACATCAATTGACAACTTTAGGTTACAAAAACGACATCATAAAATATCTCTAATTTTTTTAAATATTTAAAATATCGTATTCGTATTCGTCAGTTAACTCGTTAAAAAAAAAAAATGTGAACTTTACGCAGCTCACAAAATATCAACGTCGCATTTTCGATATGCATTCGTATGTAACGGAAATAACTACAACAACTGATTAGCTTTTCCAAGGGGAATTGCAAGCACATTTATTAAATAATAACGAAAGTTACGCATTTTTACTGGATAAACGGGCCAATTTGATAGTATTATGCATGATAAGATGGCGATAATGGCACGCCTATTTATCTGGCGATAATTTGGTGGATATTCTACAAATGTCTCAAGCCCACAAAAGTCACAAGGATCACAAGACACAGCTTTGAGTCTGTCTATTGTTTGTTATAGCAGCTGATGTACTTTCAATTTAAAGTGACCTATTGTGGATTCCACTTAATGCAATTTGGCATCAAATTGTTAGTTGAATTTCTTTTCAAATGAAAATTTAAAAAATCTATTAGGCGTGCAACTAAATGCTCGTTGTTTTTTTTTTAAGTTTTTTTCTGGCAAATCTCGAATTCCGTCACGGTAAAACTGCTCATATTTTGAGGATATCCTCGAATCTAGCCATTACTTGATGTCGTCATATGAGTGGAACTGCTGGTCAGCCAGACAGTGTGCCATCAAACGGAACAAGTGATAATCGGCCGGCGCAATATCAAGAGAATATGGCGGATGGGGTAAGACTTCCCATTTTAGCGTTTCCAGGTAGGTTTTAACGGGCTTGGCTACATGAGGCCGAGTGTTGTCATACTGAAGAATCACTTTTTCGTGCCTCTCCGCATATTGTGGTGGTTGAACTCGGTTCAATCGCATTAATTGAAGTCGATACCAATCCCTAGTGATGGTTTCGCTTGGTTTCTACAGCTCGTACTAAATAACACCGATCTGGTGCCATTAAATACAGAGCATAACCTTCGTAGCGTGAATATTTGTTAATGAATCCAATTCACGTCACCCATTACATTACGATGAAGAAACCCCTTTCTTTTTTGTCGCTGAAGCAGTTGTTCTCAGGTGGAAAAACAACGCTCACCATCAATCGGTTTTAACTCATAAGAAACACAAGTTCCTTGCTTTTGAATCATTCCCAACGCATGGAACCGCTTGGAAATGGCTTGGTAACTCCTAATACTGAAGCAATACGATCTGACACGGATCGTCATCAAGCAATGCCGTCAATTCAGTGTCTTCGAAGCTTTTTTGGTCATCTTGCACGCGAACGGTCTTCACCATCAAAATCACAGTCTTTACAGTGACAGAAACCATCTCTACACGTTGTTTCACTTAAAGCAGCATCTCCGTAAAAATTTTGAAGCCTTCGATGAGCTTCGGCCGCCATTTTTTTCGATTGAATGAAAAAAATCAGTATTTTCACATTTGCCGATTATTTAACACAAAATCATACATATTCACATAACCAAAAGAATAGGACATGAAAAGAAAATCAATATTATGTCGAGGCGGTATATTTACCATATGCCTGAACTTGCCTCATGACATTTAAGTTGTAGCAGAATCGACTAGTACTTACAGCTGGCGCCATCTATTGGCAAACAACGGGAATTTAGCTACGCACCTAATAACAATATATTTATAGGAAGAATGGCGAAATTCTTATTTAGGCTCATTGACTGTAACTGACATGGGTGCAACCAGAACCCTTCGTAAAAATTCTCAAGCAGCTTACAACTTCCGACTTTCAGATAAGGTAATGCTAGTGGTTATTATCTGTAACCACAACTAAACACTTTTTACCAGCTTCGTACTCGTTGGCGGCAGGCAGGCTAATAAGTCACTTAAATTATATATATTAATTATGAAAACATCAGCGGAAACGAAACTTCCCAAATGTTGACGATCGCGGGAATCTTTACAAGGATATGATTTAAGGATATGTACCTGGAATGTCTGCACTTTTTACAGAGATAGACAAACAATGTGAAATATGGTGAATAGGATAAGAATGAACTTAACGCAAATATTTTGACGTCTATTACAGCAACTTTGCAGAAGAGAATGAATTCATAGCTGGGAAGCTTAGATACATTGCCTTGCGGTTTTTTATGTTTTTTATCTTGGTGGAAAATTATGAGGGAATAGAATTTAAGTGTAAAAATAGAAAATGAATTTGTACTTAGTCTAGGAATCGCAATATGTAGTCCACACTGCAACAATTCCGAAAACTGAACTGCGAAGCATAATCTGGTAATAACCCGAACAATAATTGCTCATAAACTTATGCGTTTGAATCGTGGTCCCAACATATACTCAAATCACCACCTAGTTGCTACTAAAGTGCTCACGAGAGTAAGCAGAACGACAAACGTACGTCACCAAGCGCAAAACAACGAGACATCGTTGATCTACATTCCCCCGAGATAGCTGAAGACTACATCAACAAACTCTCTCATCTATTACGTTAACACGCCCCTTATCCTGATGTTCCTGACTCACAGCAACAACATATTGTGCAATCGATGACAACATTGGCAAATACTGTAGTTTGTTATGAAATACCTCGCTTGGTACATGGCACGAAGAAGGTTGCCCCATTATGTCTGAGGAAATTCATGCTGCATACATGGCAATGCTGCAGCCAATTACAACGCCTGCTGTGAGGGAACACTACCGGGAAGAGAGAAGACTGGCAAATATTCTTTTTAGTCTGTTGAAACTGTTGTGGAAAGAGCGTGAGAGTGAGGATACAGAAAGAGGTTAGAAGTGAAGCCCGAATATTATACCTAAAGATTAAGACAAAGTTTACTGAACAGGAACCTTCTCAAATAACAATGCTGGAAATCTGGTCACAGATACGCAGGATAAGCTACTATTATGGAGAAAGTATTTTTATTATTTATTAGTTTCCGATTACAACGTGTAACCCCGTCACCTTTTTAAAATTCATACATTTGACATCTAAGGCCAAGAACGATGCCAAAAATTGACTTGAGAAATAGCCAAACTACGCATGGAATGTCTTAATTTTCCACATAAAATTAAGGTAGCGATGACAAATGAAAATAACTAATTTCACTCCAACTTATTTGACCCCTCTCGTATCATCCATGACGGCGTGAAAATTAAAATATTTTTATAGGGGGAAAACAAGTGCGAGCTTATATTTTTTTCCTCTCTTTGTGTGGATCTCTGAAGTGAAGGGAAGTGGCAAAGAAAACATACGCAGAATGTTCACGCAAGACTACAGCACCACTCACATCCATTCGGAATGGCCAAGCGAGCGTATGGAAGGAGATTGAAAGTCGTGTAAAGTGTTTGTGCATAAAACGTTCATGAATACTTTATAATGCTTAACATAAAATTTTAAATTTTTTAACGTAAATTTGCGCAAAATTATCCAGCATTACTGAATTAAATTTAATAATAAATGCGTTCGCTGCTCTCTCCCTCAATACCCGCTACAGAAATACACCGCCGATGCTTGCAGGTTTCAATTAGATTTTTTTGCTTTCGTCGTGAACATTTTTGTCGGCATGTCCTTATAATGGGTTCGTTTGCCTTTTTCGTTCTGCGCCAGTGTAGATGGATGTTTGGCTGAATGTTTCATTTATTGCTGTTGTGTTAACAACTTTTTGGGGCCAGAAAGGTATAACCAGTATAGTTCGGTATGGGGGGAAAAGGACTTTCAATTTTTATTACACAAAATATGAGAAATAATGAAATTAATTCAGCTTTGCATAATAAAGCAATTGCTGAAATAAAAGTTAATAAAAAAAGGATAAACAAAGGCGGATAATTGTTTTCTGTTCACATATGTGTGCATATGTTTACCATTAGGATTAATTGTGAAATAGAGTATAGAAATTTCATAGACATGTGAGATTTTTGTTTACATATACTGAAGAAATGAGATCTCTTGAAATTAGAGATTTCCTGCAGTTTTTATTTAAGTTATTATGAAAATAACTGAGTTGCGGAATTTCATAATTGTTAAAGTCGCTATATTATGTTTTTTTCGAATTGTAAATTCAAAATTTAAAAAATATTGCGAATTTGGAAATGTAAGAACAAAAAACAGAAATCTTAAAAGGGCAATAATTGCTGGTTTTTGGTTTTATGTTCTCGAATTTCAGGTATTTTGGAGACTTGGTATGATTGCATTTCAAAACAATAAACTGTAAACGAATACTTGAATTTATGAATTTCTTAGATCTTGATGTTTCGTAATGTAAAAATCTATCAATAGAAGAATTCGAGCCTGGTTTAGGCTGAAAAATAGTTTATATGTATGTCAAATTTGACCGAATTCTGTGGAACCGGGTGAAAGTTACGAAACAAAGAGTGTATGGGTTAAATTGGCCATTTGTGTTGGTAGTATCAGATGGAACGGCGTGATTAATTGGTCGATTTTTCCAAAATTTGGTAAGTATTGCGGTTGTATTATTATTATAACTCTACGAGCTAAGAGTTATAGGAAAAAACTGCATTTTGGGAAATCAGTCAATGTATATGGGAGCTACCAGAAGGTGCTAGCCAATATAGCCCATTTACAAATATAAGGCTGTGCTATGTCTTAAGAAGTTGCACTTATCCTGTTTTACAGCCTATCAATTAGTCAGACGAACGGGTATCGGTCAACCGATTTAATAGGTCATGAAGCAAATTTGATCAAGATATTCTTGGTATTTTATACGCTTTCTTCTGGTTATTGCACTTTTTTGAGTACAGTAAAAACATCGTATTTTTTAGCATTTTTTACCGCAGTTACGTCCTTATCTACTCTGTTAATTTTACTTTTCATCCACTAATTCGGCACTAATATGTTCTAAGAGCTGTTAAAGCTGTTAAAGACCAAAAACAAAAACTCAATAAACTATACTGCAATGTGAATGAAGGCAATCGTGGTAGTTCGAATCATGTCCTATTTGAGCTATATGTTGACACAATCCTTGTCAGGGTCGTCCAGTGATATACTGTGCGAGTACGAAAGCATTAGAATGCGAAAAGTCTCTGACAATGGTCGCAATGACCACATAAAATAAAATTTCATGATCTTACGTTGATGTTAAAGTAGCTCAACACTCTAATCAATAGTAATACTTCCACCCAAAGAAATGAAAATGTCACACCTACTGAAAGTACGTTAAAAAATATGTATTTATTCATCCAAATTTACTTCATTGCCTGCAAATCATTCTCTATCCAAAACTCAAATTACCACTTCGAAGCAACCATTCATTGTCGATTCGTGAAAAGTGATAAAGAGTTCTCAAGAAATTGCTTTTAATATTGGTATTGCAGCTAAGTTCTAGCTGTTTTTTTTTATAAAAATACAACATTATTATGAAAACATTTTTACAAATGACTCATTGAAAGTATTGCCCATCGCTAGATACTACTTTTTCCCATCTTTCAGGCAAAGCTCGGATACCGTCAAGGCAAACCTGTTCATATTTTGAAGATATCCTCAAATCTATCCATCGAACGGAACAAACGATAATCGGACGGCGCAATATCTGGAGAATATGGCGGATGGGGTAAGATTTCCGATTTCAGCGTTTCGAGGTAGGTTTTAACGGCATTGTCATGCTGAATAATCACTTTTCCGTGCCTTTCCACGTATTGTGGTCGTTTCTCGCGCAGAGCTCGGCTCAATCGCATTAGTTGAAATCGAGACCGATACCCAGTGATGGTTTCACTTGGTTTCAGCAGCTCGTAATAAATAACACCGGTCTGGTCCCACCGAATAGAGAGCATGAGCTTCGCAGCGTGAATATTCAGTCGAGGCGACGATCAGAAAAATGACGGGGCAGCCCTCATGACTTTCTTTTCTTTGGATTGCTGTAATGAATCCATTTTTTATCACACGTTACAATACGATGAAGAAAACCATTCCTTTTTTGTTGTTGAAGCAGTTGTTTATAGGCGAAAAACGACGCTCAACGTCTCTTGGCTTCACCTCATAAAGAACCTAAGTTCCTTGATTTTGAAACATTCCCAACACCCGCAATCGCTTGAAAATGGCTTGACGGGTAACTGCTAGTACTGAAACAATCTCTACCTGGGTTTCACACAGATCCCTATCAAGCAATGCCGTCAATTGAGTATTTTCGAAGATTTTTCGTCTTCCTTCACGTGAACGGTCGTCAGCATCAAAATCTTTACCTTTCACAATCTTTAAAGCAACGGAATCAGTCTCGACACATTGTTTCACTTCAAGCAGCACCTTCGTAAACATTTTGAAGCTTTTGATGAGCTTCAGCAGCCGTTTTCTTCGATTGAAAGTAAAAAATCAATACTTCCCGCATATGACGATTATTTGACACAAAATCATACCTATTCACACATGCAAAAGAATATGACGTGAAAAGAAAATCACTATTGTGTCGAGGTGGTATGTTTACCATACCTAATGCGCCTAATCTTGGCGCATGATGTTTAAGTTATGGCAGAATCGACTAGTACTTACAGCTGGCACCATCTGTTGGCAAACAACAGGAACTTAGTTGGGCACATAATATATATTTTGATGGTTTGACTACTTGCATCTGTTGTGCAAGGAATGGGTAAGGTTACAAAGAAATTTGAAGAAACTTGAAGCTTTACAAATGTGTTCTGGCCTGTGCATCATCGCAATGCACGCACTGCCGATAATATCGCTTCTGTTACTAAAAGTGTGGCGGAAAATCCGAATTTCAATTCAAAGCGCTACAGCCTATAGCACTATAACTGTGATGGATAATCCGAATTTAAATTCGGAGCGTTATGGAAATATGATAATTGATTTTTTTGCCCACAATTAAAGATTATAATCTGGACGACATATGGTTTCAACAAGACGGTACCATGATCCACACAACAGGACCAATTTTGGCTCTACTGCATGAGAAGTTTCCAGAGTGAAATTACATTTCACTTTTTGGCGACTTCAATTAGCCACCAAGATCATTCGATTTGATGCAGTTATCCTTTTTTTTTTTTTTTGGGTTACGTCAAAGACCGTATAACTTCCAAACGTTGGAGTATTTGAAAGTCACCGCCCGAAGTGTGCGAAAAAGTGATCGAAAAATGTGTCAAAAGAATCCATTGCGGCAACCAATCCAGAGGCGGTCATTTAAATAACATTGTACTTAGTACCTGATGGCAAGATCCAAGCTGTATAATATATTAAAAGTTCCATCGAAATCATAGATTTATGTGCGCTCTTTTTAACTTTACTTTTGAAACCGAAAAATAAATAACCCGTTATTCTGTATTTTATTTTATCAATTCTCGGTACTTTTTTGATAGAAGATATGTTAAATGATAACACAAACAATCACAGACAACTTTATTTTCATAGATCAGATCATGGAAATGAAAATTTTGAAGAAATGTAGTCCCCGAATGTGATAATGCTCGTTTAACACGAGTTTCCGTGTTCGCAAAGGCATCATTAATCAAAATCTACTGTGGGGTTGAAGTTGGGAAGCAGCAAAAAACTTCATCATTTACTCAATCTGCTATTTGTTGTAAAGCTTTCAAACAAATTTGTTGTTTACATTGCGAGTGTCTGATGAAAGCGTTGCTACCATTATGAACGCAGCTTAAGTTTCTAAATTTCTTATAAATGTTATTGGCTAAAACTAGCAAATGCAAGTACCAACATTAAAAAATAATACGTTCATGGAATGCTTTCGATTTTTCACCTCCATATTCACTAGTTTACCTTTGTGAGTCGCTCAAAGAAATAGAAACTTGTGCCGCTTGATTGCTTAAATTCTACATGTTTTCCTTACTTTAGTCTGTTTTCTTAAGAGTGCTAAGTATATTCTTAACTCCGAACTTAAAATGTAGCTTTGTTGGATTTTACAGCAAGCTAACAGCTGTATACTTTGACTTCCTAAAAATTTATTTCTGGCCTTATCAACTCACCACGACTCGATAAGTTCTTTTATTACTAAAAATTTTCTGATTTTCTAAATTTTCTGAAACATTATTCTTTCCTCATTTACAATTCCTAAAATCTCAATTACAAAACAATACTTGCATGACGAAAATATTTTTCGTTTAATGTACTTTTATGATTATCTTCCATTTTATTTTAGTTTCCTTTTTCATTTCTAATCAAATCATATTTTTATCTTGCTGTCAAAATATCTCACTCTGCCCAACTTCCAGTGCCTTTGAGTAGAATTTTCAATTTACTAAATTAAATACAGCAGCCAAAGCCTAAATTTCTGTCAAATATACTGCAAATGTATAATAGAATTCGGTAATTTCTTCGAATTGTGTAAAGCCTTTCCAAAATATGTGGCATACACATCCTCCTCAAAGCATTTGTGCAATTACATTAAGAGTTCGTTCTACTTTCCCCAACTACGATACGCGCCAGGTTTTATGTTTACGGGATTGTATAACATTTTGTGCTAAAGTTATGTTTTTGTGCAGAGCAATGGAACATTTTTTTTTTTTTACTAACGTGATATCAATTTCGAAAGCGGTATTGGCAGTGGCAAATTTCGTCGCTCCACTGCATGGAACTCACACCGTTGTTGTGACTAGCAGTGAAAAGGATACATCCTCCCACCTCGAGTGCTCAGCTACATACCGTTATTGCTATAAAAATGCCGTCAGTGCTCTTGTCGATAACAGGCATTTTTACAATCATGTAGCAAACTCACTCACACTCATTGATGCACGCATATAGTATTGACAGAAGTGGACAACAGGCGAATAGCGGAAGGGGTTTGTGGACGGAAATCGAGGTTGAAAGAGCCCCTTTTTGTGAGACACCACCGTGCATTCATAGTAGTATCTAACCATCTAAAACCAGAGTAATACCATGTTTGACCTGCGAATGCAGGTGCATAAATGACTAATAGCGGGGTAGGTATGATATTTGCGGATAATTCAGTACCACAAAACTCATGAACCGGCCGTGAACAACAGATTCTAATTAAATGAGCATTTCACCTTGCCTACAAGAAGCGCAATACATACTAGATATACATATATATGGAGAGGAATTATGTAGTATGTGAGTGTAATTTCTCTAAGTGTATATTCTAGAAAGATCATCAAAACCGCTCCCAGAATATTCAAGTATGATATATGTAATCTCTATCTCTCTTTATCTGAAAATAGGACTTATTTCGTTTACGACAGTAAGCTATGTTTGTTCCTCTTACTCTCATTATAAAGTCTATTGTTATCTCCTTTTCACTTGTTATGTAAATAAGAACATTCTAAAATTATGTCTATGATATACAACACTATTGTGTAAATATGTTTGTCTTTGTTGCACTCATAATGTAAATATGTGTTCTCTCTGTAATATCGTAGCATATTCTAAAATGTCATTTTAGTATAAATAGGGCAACTTTGTACGTTTGAGGGGATTAATAAAGTTGACGTTGATGTGGAAATACGTTCCACGAAACCAAAATTATTTCTAAGTTCTGAAATTTGACTGAACCGGAATGAATTTTAAGTGCAGCCCAATATATAAATTTTACAGCATAATATAAAGAAAATCGTAGAGAACATGATAACATACTCGTATAATCAACACATTTATTCCCATTCCAAAGCAATACTGGCTATAGATTGACTTTCAAAACAAGCCAAATATATCAAAAAGTAGAATCAACTGTGAAAAACCATTTCGAGTTTAGTAATTAAGTTAACCCAATTCGATTTTAAGTTTTTTGTACAAAATAAATGTTGATTTTCCAATAAGCCTTTCTATTTGTCCTATTTGTCCTCAAAATTGTAAGAAGAAAGTTTAGTTTGACAAAAGGAATTTAATTAAATTACGCCTCAAAACCAAAAGCCAAAATATATTTAATAACAAATATCTATACTTGAATATTTCTATCTTTCTTTTTAGTAGTTACTGAAGGGTTTGAACCGTCAAAAGAAATGTGGTAAGACTCACTCAAACCAATCTAAACTATTGACCGTCTACCGGCTATTTCCAAGTATTCATTCATCTACATCTCACGAGATGGAACCGGTTGGTAAACAGATTCATAATATTTCTATGATCACGAATATTGTCCAAACTAATTTTTACGAATCTGTGTGTTTCAAAAACCTTAAATTAATAAATTAAAAATTTTGTTCAATTCCGACAATAGAAAATAACTATGGCTACTATAGAAAATGCTATCTATTATGCATTGCATGTGGAAAAAAGAATGACAGACGCGCCGGTCTTTTGCGTTTGGAGCCCCAATTCATCGTATCAAGTTTTGAGAACTTTTAAAAAGCCTGACCTTTCTAACCAAGGTTCGGTCGTCCTCATTTGCGTCGCCCAGTAAGTTCGCTAACGGAGACTTTAGGAGCGATTTGTCTCATCAGCACAAGATGACCAAGACAAATCAGTCGCTACGTTTTGATTCCCTGCCATAAATCAAGATACCGATGCTGTCGATTATGCACCTTCGTCCATATATTTTGTGGCGAATTTTTCGCCCGAAGGTGCCAGAAACCGTATCCGATGTATCTATTTCAATCGTTTTTTGTTAATCGGGAGAGCGTTTAGTCATTTAATCACAAATTCTAAATTTTTGGGATAACATCATTAGTTTTATTGAAGACGGAGTTAAGGTAGATGAAATAATCTACTACTTCAAACTTATAGTTTTCAACGCTCACGTTACGCCTCGTTTAGCACTTTCACGAATTTTGTTGAGTCTTTCTCAACAATGAGATGCTACCTTGCAGTATTCATCAACCCATGAGGTTCTTATCATCATCGGCTTTTGCTAAATGCCGCATTAGTCATATTTTCTGAATTGTTGGTCCAGTATTTGGTGGCGTCTCAAACTTGCTTTTGAAAAGCATTCTCAATAAAAGCAATCAAATTGTTCACCATAATATTCAACAGTTGTATACGTCTAAATTATTTTTCAAAGCTAAAGTAATAGCTATTCGCAAACCCAACAAACCCTCAGGCAATCCTACCAGCTAGAGACCAATAAGTCTCTTAAGCAATTTGGGGAAAATATATGAAAAACTAATTCATAACAGGATATATGAGGTTGCCACGTCTCACAGGTTAATATCCGATGAGCAATTTGGTTTTAAAAAAGAACATAGCTTTATTCACCAAATTGGTTGAATAAAAAAAACAAAATAGTTAGGAACAAGAGCAACAGAAAGTCAACAGGGTTAATATTACCTGATGTTGAAGTCCACGAGAGTTTAACGTGAGTCTCGCCTTGAAGGCCTTACCCACGGTGTGCGACACACTGGCCATATTACAATGCGATTGCCAACGCCCCCCTGGGACAGTCAAGTAAAACTTGGGCTATATGGAAAAAGGGGCTGACAATTTTAGTACTATCGCATATTGTCAACCCTTTCTTCGCAGCCAGGTACTGTTGAGAAAGAATTCGATGCTATATGGCATCACGGTCTACTTTTTAAATTAGTTGTAGCAGATGTTCCAAAGTATTTATGTAAAATTATCGCCGACTTTTTACAAAACTATTCTAGCAGGACTATTTTATCACAAATTTTGTACTCGATCTATATTTCGGATTTCGAATCCCCTAAAGAAGTTGGCATTGCTTAAAATGCAGACGATACGGCGCTAATTTCATCAAACAAGTTAACAAACGCCTTCTTAAAAAAATGGAAAATAGTCTTATAGCCTGCAACAAATTCTTTAAAAAAATAGAAAATTAAGATCAACGTTCACAAAACCCAAAGCATAGTTTACCCTTTCAACAAATCTGCAAAAAGAATCCCGACGAGACCAACATACTTAGAAGGCAACGCCATAGAAACTCAAAATGAGATCAAATATCTTGAGATGATTTTAGATAAAAAAAACTGTCCTTCCAGAAACATATTAAATTATCTTGCCAGAAGGCACTGTGTTCATTTAGGGTATTATGACCATTTTTAAACAGACGATCGAATCTAAGGCTTAAAAATAAGTAAGTAAATAATAATCTTATTTACAAGTGTGTTATAAGGCCAAAGATACACTTACGAAAAGTGCAAATTCTTCAAAACAAATGCTTAAAGTTATTTTCAACAAACATTGGAGGTAACGCACTTCTGAGCTACATGAGGAAACAGGATACGAACTTTTTAAGGATTATTTAAAAGATTAAAAGATAACTACTTTAATAAGATTCTCTATTCTCCTTTTTCCGTAATTGGAAAATGTAGCGGTTTATAAATAACTTAATAAGCGGAATTTATCAAACTAAAAATTTGTGTCTATAAGTGGTCATCTTCGCAGACAATCACTCTATGAACAATAATTTTCTTTTAATGTTTGACTTTAATATTTATTTTTGTGTTGGAAATAAAGGTTTTCAACCTATTTACCTTACAAGTCGATTGTGACTCCATTCAATTAATTCACTTTAATGTAATAACAAGATTTAGTTGTTGCAATATTCTGGAGTAAATACCAAAAACCTATTTTTTAGGCTTAAGTTATTGTCCTGCCTAAAGTTAATTTTGTTATAAATTGGCTCAATAATATTTTTGCTTATCTTTACTTAAGACATGATGTCAGTCGTTTCATCTCTGTTAATTTTTTTATAAATTGGCTCAATAATATTTTTGCTTATCTTCGTTTAAGACATGATGTCAGTCGTTTCATCTCTGCAGACTTATAAGCTTCATAAGCAAAACCAAATACAGTCATGTATTCATTGAATTTTTGACGCATCGGATTATTGAAGGCAGCTTTAGAGTTGACGGAATGGTGGTACATGCTGATCTATTTTTCCTGGTCATTTCTGGTCATACCAGTCTAGTGGTTTTTGACTTATAAGGTCTAATTCCGTACTAATAGGGGTCAATAATGCCACATAGAATACAGGAAGTAATCCACTTCGATACCAATAATCCGATATATTGGTGTGGTGCTTTGTCATAGGCTCTGCTGGCAAGTCATCAGATGTTCATAGTTATTATTTTTTGAGTAAGTGGTTGCCAATTTATGTCATTGTCGATATTTGGCTCGATTTTTTCACCTATTCTGCTTTCCAGAACTAATAATTTATGGAAGTGTTCTTCCCATAATTGCAAAGCACATTGGGTTGCTGGAACCGGGTATTTATCATTGTCCTTATGGTAGTCAATACCGTACTCATTTCATCATTTGACATAATTCACTGGCTGTATCCCAGAACAATCCTATATTCTCATTCATCTGCTTTAAAATACATTGTGCCTCTTTCCCTCCTACACTCTCCATCGTAACAGATGTTGCTTAATGCAGTATTTCATACTTAAGTACGGACACCAGTTAAGTACGAACATCAGTATTAGCAGGTCTTTGTGGCAGAAAATTAGTGACCTTTCTGGTGTAGACTGCAACTACATCGAGGGTACGCAGCTTGCGTACAACAGCTTTAACAAGTTGGTGATCCTAATCTATGAAACCACCAATGACCAATGACATGTTTGTCCACGACAATAGAGCGTGACTTCCATTTATTTTTCATATTATAATCACGAGATAGTTTCCAATTCAAGTTGCCTTACATATGTTTTTTTAAGGAAATCTGATTCCAATTACTACCATGTTCTGCGCAGTGGGGGAAAAAACACAATCTTAATCCGTTCTGGGTGACTAAATTTTGTCATTGCTCAACTCTTCATATTAAAATATTTCAGAAGAATTATGATTCTTCAAGTCACTCCTAAACCATGTATTCAGTCTCATTTGCATAATAAGGATTGATAAGGATTATTCGGTCCGAGTAGACTAAATTTTGTCATTGCTCGACTCTGCATGTTAAAATATTTCAGAAGAATTATGGTTCTTCAAGTCACTCCTAAAATATATGTTCAGTCTCATTTGCATGATAAGGATTGATAAGGATTATTCGGTCACATACAGTATGAAAATTACGTGACTATTCGACAACACACACCCATAAACTGCGAGCAAATGTGTCTAGGTCTCTAATTCCCTACAAATTAACATTCGAATTCCAGATTTTATGCACGGTAGCTGATTCAGATATCACTGTTCGTTTCGTTATTCTTAAACTGTCCATCGCATATTATAAATGACGCGGACATCAGCTTTATATTCGTCAATCACCAACCGGAGAGGCGTCTTCTCTATGAAGAGTCTAGATATTTGAAATATATATGTATATTCTTAAATTATAGCCCTAAGAACATTTGCTGGTGTCGTCAAAGTTTGTAGCTTCCAGTTAAGGGGACCGGCTTTTTCGACCAGCTGATTCGACTCTAATATCCGAAAGTAGAAAGTTTTGAGTTGCTTGGCGAATTCTGCAAAGTGATCTGATAATTTTCAAGGGGATAACAGCCAGAAATGTAAATTAGAATTTCCATATTCCACATTCTTATAGAATAGATTGCTTATTGAAAGCAATATCGGACTCGAACAAATTCAACATAACCGATTTTTTTTTGCTACTCGAGTTGCCAAGCACTGGATTTACGATAAAAAAGGCACATTAGTCGAAAATCGGTTTTCATGTATTTGCGCACTACATATTACCCTCGTTTATGCGTCTATAAACATAGGTTTATCAACTATGAACACATCTGCGTGTGTTGAACAATTGGGTTGAATCCCGCCGCATACATACATGCCATTACACATATACGTACTCATAGTATGGCCATGATTAGGTGTACAGCAGCGGAAGCTGCTAGACGGCTGGCGCTATACCAGGTATACAGAAGACTTTATTGGAATGAATCGGCGGCATCTTCTCAGAAGAATTTCCTGCTTTTGTGTTGCAAAAATTCTGCACATATTTCTCTGCTATTTATAGAAGAAGTGATGGAAGAATGCGCCAATTTGAAATATATGTAAAAAGATGTAACCGGTTTTAATCCTTGCTTTGTTTTATTGTGCCGTAGGCTAGAAGTTAATGCTTTTTACTACAATTGAAGATGTATTGAGTTTAATTCTCGAAGACGTTTATATGGTTCTCAGCAATTTACGTAAGGATCTTCCTAATTTTATAAAATTAAAAAATTTTAAATTCTAAAGTGACAACATAAACAGAAATAAATATTTCTAGATAATTATGCCTCAAGAAATAATACATTTTTTATTATTTTATTTATTTTTGGAAGCTTTTTGCTAGATCTTCTAGAATGCCTGCATTTATTCACTTCACACAATGTTTATGAAAATGAACTTGCAATGCGACTGGCATACCTAAGCCTTGGGTGATATGAAAAGCCATAATGAAAGGCCTTCTAAGCTACGCTTTCCGCCACTGGTTAGATCGGAATGTCGAAATAACGTGTATAATATTTATGTCACAAATATGCCTGGTTGCACCCGTCGGTTGCATTTAGCAATTTCCAATAAAAGTTCCTGTGCTTACACTTGGTTGTTTTTGTTGCATGTCTATGCATACATGTAAATAAACACACTCACAACATACACACATAAATGGCATGGGCATGTCAACCAATATACATGTGTACTTTCATCTAAGGGATCGACCGCCATACATACACGTATCGTATGTTGTGTTGCTTCCATTGTTGCTGCCACATACAGCACATATGTATATATTTCTTTTATAATAAATTTCGAAAGGTCGCGCGCCTGCGAGATTTTTTTTCGCTGTTTTCTTATTAAATGAAAAGTGAACTGTGTAACTTTGTTCGTTAGAGTGGTAGCGCCGACACAATTGCAAAATGCCAAAGAAACTGTGGTTCAAAATGATTCAAAATTGTTTTTCTGATAAAGAGTTTTCCGATCAGCTCAAAACGGAACCACAATTTTAATATTATTTCATGGGTCGGTATATCTACAATAGTTGCAGGGTAAGAGTAGGTGATTTATAGTACAGTTCTTTGATGAGTTTCCATCTTGTTTTAACTAAAAGTATGTTAGATAATTATGTGAAATGATAAAATAAATCAATATTGTCGAATAGTGTAACATCACAAGCATTCATATATGGAAAATATTCGCAGAATTTCTTTTCTATATTATTTGTTGAACATACCTACAGAGGGTGGCTTTTAATCGTAGTTTTTTTTTTTTAATCGAATAAAACACTCAAATTTGCATCATATGTTAAAATTTTTTATTGGAATCGATAAATTGGTCTTTGCCACTTAATTTTTAAGGATAGTTTCATGTAAATGTTGTCCGCGGCTCCGTCTCAAAATGCCCAAAAGGTCTAATTTTTCGTAATATTTTCGAGCATTTCGCCTGTATTCCACCAATAACGCTTGTTATGTTATCCTGTATGACTTCAATAGTGTTCGGCTTGTCCACATAGACTAACGACTTGACATAAAACCCACAAGAAATAATCAAGAAGTGTTAAATAACAAGATTTTGGGGTTCAATTCACAGGACCAACCCGAGAGATAAGCTGCTGACCAAATGCATCTCTCAACATATCCATTGTTTCACAAGCCGTGTGGCATGTTGCACCGTCCTGATGAAACCACATGTCGACCAAATTCAACTCAGACAATTGGGGCAAAAAGAAACTCCTTGTGGTTCAGTAACAATTGCCCAATCGCTGAGAACGGCGACGAAGTGACATTTCAAAATCGTCATTAACACCGGTCGCTACGGCTGCAATATTTTCTTCGGTACGCACTCTACGCATGAGAGTCGATGGTTTTATGCCCAATAAAGTAAATTTGGTGCGAAATTTGGAGATAACAGCATGAATTGCTGATTCAGCAAGTCGATTATGACGACCATAAATGGTCGTATCAAAAGTT
The DNA here is from genome assembly GCA_019455685.1 of Philornis downsi. Taxonomy (NCBI): domain Eukaryota; kingdom Metazoa; phylum Arthropoda; class Insecta; order Diptera; family Muscidae; genus Philornis; species Philornis downsi. The sequence goes on from JAHXMU010026610.1 coordinate 328,578, forward strand.
ACACATTTGTCACAGAGTACGAATTTAGATAATAAATTTCAACGATTTGCAATCGTTGCCCGTTTGTTAGTCTTTCCATGATGAAATGGCAGAGTATACTGTACACTTTTCACTTTGACAGATGACGTTTGGACGCCATTACCAACCAGTGCTGCCAACCTGAAAAACTTAAATCTTAAAAAATCACCCTATATATTAAAAAAAACTTCTTTCAAATTGTGTATACGAAATGAAGTCTTATGAGGCAAATGTCTGAAAACGTTGTAAATCGACTTTATCAAAAGCACGAAATTCTGTGTCATACATACAGTGCATTCAGAACCGGCGACAGGTGCTAAAAGATTTGCCTCGCTCTGCTCGACGTCCTGAACTGAAGCTAACGTTGATAAAGTGAAGAAAGTGATGACTTAGAGATATAGACGCTGAATTCTATGTCTGTGTCCTGCAAATCAATTCGTACCCTTTTACGTAATTGTTTGCTTATGAAGCGCATTGCAGCTTGACTAGTTCCGAGAAAAGTTGAATTTTCTTTTAAAATTCTATTGCTTAAAGGCCGACGAAGACTTGCTACAACGATTCAATTACATCCTCACATTTATAAAATGTATTACAACTGGCGATGAAACATAAATTTAAAAGTTTGACATCCAAACCAGTCAACAAACTTTGAAATAAGGCCTTCTAACTGAGCCACCACCATTAAGTAGGATACTGGGCATATTAGTTAAAATTAGGCGTACTATTATGCATATATTAAAAATAGTCCAACTCATGAAAAGACTCAAGTTCAAAATGTCTTGGAACCACCTGATATTACTTCATAAGTAAAATTTAAATTTGCTGTTACTTAAAACGTTTTATAACTTTCTTTATTTTCTTCGGAATTTTCATGGTAATTTTAATCTAAGATGAACGACTTGTCAGGCTACTGCATCCTATCCTAGTGTTGAGGCTGCCAACGACCACTACGCTGGTGAGTTGAGCTTCAGTAACAGAAGTTACCTACTGGTCTAAAACGCATAGGTGTTAGCATGCAATTTAAGTTTCTCTACTAGTCACCTACTCGCTTTAGCTGCCATCAAACGGATGTCTGACGGCATTACTAGGGAATACTTACCCGAAGGTCGGAACTCGTGGGCTTCCACTACTTCCAAGTGAATAACAATCAGAGAGCACAAATTAGAAATTTCACCATTCCCTTAAAACGTCGAACTGTATGAGGCCATGTCCAAGTTTGGAATTCCTACGAAGCTTATACGTCTTTGTAGCATGACGCTGACTGATACGAAGTCTTCAGTAAAGATAGGCAAAGATTCTAGGTAGCCTTTTTATACCAAACGAGGATTTAAGCAGAGCGACAGTCTATCGTGCGACCTCTTCAACATACTGTTGGAGATGATTATGAACAAAGCTGCAGTTAACACGTCTGGCACCACCTTTAACATATGTTTCTCGCATATGCAGATGACATAGACATTATTGGCAGAAAACTGCGAGATGTTACTGCAGCCTTCTCAAGCATCGAGAAGGAAGAAGCGAAAATGAGTCTGGTGGTAAACGGGGACAAAACAAAGTTATTGGTTTCAACGAACCAAGAGTCTACTTGTTTGGACCGTAGACAACTATAATTTTGAAGTGGTGGAAGAATTCATCTATCTCGGTTCCGCTGTAAATAAAACGAATGATGTCGGCATTGTGATAAATAGGAAAGTATTGCTTGCTAAAAGATGCTACTAAGCTAAGCAGGTGATTCAATGATAAAGCCCTTTCTCGACAAACAAAATTCCGACTCTACCAGATGTTGTTTCTACTTGTTTTGTTATATGGTGCAGAATCTTGGGTTATGACGCAATCGGATGCATCAGTACTGGCAATTTTCGATAGGAAAATACTCCGGAAAATGTATGGACTTATCGTCGTTAACGGAGAGTATTGGCGTAGCATGAACCATGAGCTGTATGGACTCATCATCGTTAATGGAGAGTATCGGCGTCGCATGAAGAATGAACTGTATGAGCTACATGCCGACATCGGCGTGGTCAAACGCATTAATATACAACGATTGCATTGGCTGGGTCATGTTGTGCTGATGGACCCAAATGCTTGGAAAGTTTACGACAACGAACTCAATGGATGGCACAAAAGAGGGCGACCAAAAGTCCACTGGAAGAACCAGACTTTGAAATACCATCGTAACTTGTTGTGACGAATTAGAGGAGAAGTGCAGAAGATCGAACGCTTGGAATTATTTTATAATTATAGATAATAGATAAGTATGTCTATTCCAGTCGCTATCTAAGAAGAAGAAGAAGTTACTTGAAACGTAGTAAATGTTATGTTTAATTCAAGGTTTGAATTTTCTGCTGCGGAGGATATTAAAAGAGAAGAGACTATACAGAAATATCAGTGTGTTGAAATGAGTTATACATATTTTTAACCAATATCTTTCATATTGGTGTAAAAGTAAGTATGGGGTGTGATGAATCACGAATACTGGATCGAAATTAGAACTTTTTCCATCTTTCTTTCTTACTTAATCACCAAACGCATTGCACAGTATGCCGACTTTAGGGTAAAGATATGAACCTAGGAATATGTGGGTTGAAGTATTTAATTCGTATAGTAGATACCCGTGATAATTCGACTATTTTTATGCCAAAAATCGACCAATTTATTTGCGGACAACGCATTCCATTTTTATTCTCTGACACAATTGTAGCAAACGCTTAATGAGTACAGAATTTTACTAGGTTTAATGCTACTGAATAAAAGATATGAATAAATGAGAAATATATGGGCTAAATCAGTCGGGTTTTTTTCATATAATGGACAAAAATTAAAGTCACTGCAGCCTAAAAATTATGAGTTGAAGAGGAAACAAATGAATGTGGAAAAGCTGACAATTTGTACTAGAAGTAACAGAAGGCGTTGGTCGAATTGTTGGACCATCGCGTCTACTTGCCAGATTCCTTGGGTGGATGTATATGTATATGTAAGTCAGTTCATCTGACTGAAATCTCTGCACTTGTTTAAAGTATATTTATATAAGAACATTCCGATTTATCACGTTCCTTTTAACATGTTCTGCAACAACGCCAAACGACGTCACCTGAAAGTACATGTATTTTAGTTCACCTGCTTGAAATTTCTACACCGGTTTTCTGACAAGTCAGGATCATATCATAGGTCAAGTAGCCACAAATGGCCAGAGGAGGGAGCCATACTGATTTGAGGGCGTGACAACTGAAAAATGCTGCAAACATATTCCGTTGGAAATTTCTTGAGAAACCCTTCTAAAGCAACGTACTATGAATATATGTTTCAAGATGTGGTGAACCAAAAACTACGGGGTTCTTCTGCTCCCATTTTGATCTGACTTTGCTCTTGTCCACCATTTGACGCTCATTTGGACAAAAATCGAAAATAAAAAATAACAAAATAATTTCCAAAAATCACAGTGCTGTCATGTGTACAACAGTCACACAACCATCTATCCCAGTTAAAGGTTGTGACTTTCTTGTTAGACTTTTCTCTATTCGCCAAATATAAGAGAAAAGCGGGGAGGGGCTACTGCGTTGAGTTCTTGAGGGAGAAGGATAAATGGGTGTTGAAAATTCTGCGGTTTTCGTTTGTTATGCCATTATTACTATTATTTTATTGCAACAAACTGCACGCTGAAAAACGCAAAGCCAATGTATTTCTTTGCCATTTTACATTGCAATCTAATCAAAATTCTGCAACGTTGTATGAATATAAATGGCCAGATATACTACACAGACGGAAGGCACACTAGAATGGAACTACATGTGTGTACATAATTTTCGGTATAGAAAACTGCAGCAGTGTTCGTGCTATGCTCAAAGCCTTCATATGTTTGAACTTTTGTGAATTGTAAATGCTTCTCTCCTTGCACATAAGAGCTTATATCGATATTATGTGGCCGTATCTGGTATTATCAAGGAAAAGCTTTGGGATTTATAATTGATATGGAAAGTTATCATTAATTTTTATGAGGCTGCAAGTTTTATATGTTTGCTATGGAAAGTTTTAGTACAATTTTGTAGCATTATGGCCCACTTAGAAGGAGTTGCCGTTCATGCCATTGTCTTGGTCTAGTTTTGCAATCTAGTAGATAAAAACGTGGCATATGTAAGAATTTACTTTTAATTTAGCCACGCAGTAATGTTTAAATTGAAAGTGTAAAAGTTCAAAATTTTAGTTTCAAGCCATGAACATTGACTGCCATAACATTTGTGTGGTAATCAAATGTAAGTAATTTGTTTCAGTAGAAAATGAAATAAAAATTGCTGTCCTAGAAATTAAACTTAGTCACATAAAACTGAAACTGCAGAAGTTAAGACCGGCATGAATGGCCTTTGGGATTAAGAAAATTGTAGCAATAATGTTCGCTGGGTCATATTATATGAGTAGATGTAAATGATCCAAGAGAACTGCGACAATGAACGTCATGTGTTCGTAAAAGAGGATGATGACGACTTCTTTGGTATTATCATGAAATCTTATTTTCAACAAAGGGAGAATTAAATGTTGAAACAAATGATTCCAATCCAATCATTCATTTCTCATTAAAAGCTTTGGATAAAAAAATTTGCAAGGTGAATAACTAACAATCCACCGTATTCAAACAGAATTAGTAATACGATCCGGCCGTATACCAGCTGGAATCGACTGGGATCATGGGCGATGTACAGTTGCATTCGCTCGGGTTTTCAATGAAATTTTTACTAAAATATCTTTCAATAAACACTTCTGCAAATACGACAATTATCGCTCCATTCGGCGCTCATGATGATTTGATGCCGAAAATTGGAGAATTTAAACCAACGCAATTTGTGTCGTATCTGGATATTGTTAGCCATTTATATTCTTTTCCCGAAATAAATGCAAATTGTTATAGAATTATTCGTCGAAAACCGGTAATAAATAAACATCGACTATACTTTCTCGTGGACAGCCACATTTTCGTTGGATCGCATCGAAAGTGGTTTACTTAAAGGCCTGGCATTGCCGAGAGTAACTCTCGTCATAAGCTTTTCGTACAAAAACTTTACGGTTAATTCTTGTAAAAGTATCTCTTGCCTTATTTTTTTCTTTTAATAGAAGTATTTCTTTCAGTGGAAGTACTTCTTATTTTATTTTTTCTTTTAGTAGAACGCTGCGAAAAGTAATTAGCTTATATAAACAAGTTTTTGCATACCGGAACAGTTTGAAGAAATGTAACATTCAGAAGGCAGATTTTAAGGCCAAATACCTTTTGATTAAATGCCTTTCATGACTTTTTAAGACGAATGGTGTCCATCTGTCTGGCTGGCTGGCTGGCTGCTGAACACAGTAGCTGCCATAAATCGTTATAGAACTTGACACAGCCTAATATTTTGTCTTGTCGTAGTCGGGGATTGTACATCAGTCCACCCCATTTGGTACGAATTAACCGAATTTCATAAATGTAGTTTTTCCTCACAACTACACATTTTTAGGCTAGAGTGACTTACACACATTTTTTTTTTTTTGTAATGCCTGGAAAAATTGAAGAAAAACCGATCGACTTGTCATGCACCTTCTGATACCTCCCATACAAATGGTTTACTTCACCCATATATTTTAAAATTCATAAAATCCATATATTCATAATTTCGTCAAATTTGGTACACTTTGAGTGTTTGCCAGAGCAAGGCTTCGCAATGAAAATCGATCGTATTATCACACCCCTCTCGATACCTTCAACATAAATTAGGTGATTTTCCAAAAATCAATTGACCAATAATCGCGCGCGCTTTCTGATGCCTTCTATACGAACAACAGACTTAACTCATATATTCTTAGCTTCATATCTTTCTAGTAGTTATACTGAATTGAGTCAATTTTGTCACATGCCATGCATTTGGAGAAGTGAGCTGTGGAAATGAAATCGAAAGGTACTGCCACACCCACTTTGGTACCTCCAATACAAATTGGCCGGAAAATCAAAAATTAATTCTTTCGTTTCTTAGATTTTTAATATTTTGCATTACAATGCTTTGTAAAATTTTGGAAAATCAACCAGATAAACTCGCTCCCTCTTGTAACTTCCAAACAATTTACTTGGTTTTGCCCGCGTATTTCTATATATATGCATATTTCATTCAATTACACTAAATTTAATATAATTTAGCATGTATCGGGTAATTACCAAACATAGTTCTGCGAATGAATATGATGGGGTATATTTTAAATAATCCAGCGATTCCCCATGACTTTACTGACACTAATCACACTTTCACATCAACGCAAAATGATGTTGGGTGGTTTTAAGTTCATACTTTTAATTTAACCGTAATAAATTTAATTAAGTCCAATCAAATTTAATCCAATTCAATTAATGAACTCAATTTATGAACGTAAATTGAAATTTGTTCGGTTAATTCGTTAGTTCAGCATACGTCATTTAAAATGACTCATTTCTCATGACGTAGAGTTACTTCAAACACTATCATAACTTCCTTTCACCCCTTTGCTAAACTGTTTACTATTGTTTACCTCTTTTCTCGTTCTAGTCGTGAGTGGTTATAGCGTTTTAAGGAAAAGTTTTATAAAGTTAAAAAAATGAGCAAAAAAGAGCATTTTGGGCATATTATGCTGTATTATTTCCGAAAAGAAAAAACGGCTGCTGAAGGCAGTTGACAAATAAAGTCTGTTTATAAAGAAAACGGACCAAATGATAGAACTTGCATGGAAAAAAGATTTTCTAGGGGCGACTTCTCCATAACGGACGCTCCTAGATTAGGACGACCAAAAGAAATTGTTTTCGAGGAGGTGAGAGATTTAGTTATGGTTAATCCATGTGCAAGAGTTAGAGAAATAGCTGAAATAATCAACAAAATAAAAAAAAAAAACAATAAAATCTGCATCAACCGTTCACGGACTCACACTGTCTTGCGGACCCGTCAGAAACTGTCAAAGCTTGGGTGGGAAGTTTTACCTTGCCCACCGTACTCCCCAGACCTAGCCCCGTGCGACTATCACCTATTTCGCAGTCTGAGCAACCACTTGAAGAATTTGAATTTCCATAACGACGAGGAAGTGAAATCGAATTAAATGTTTATTTTTTTTTCAGAAAAACCACGCGAGAGAGGAATTAAGCTACCAGAGAGATGGGAAGAAGTTAGTAAAAAAAGGAGAGATTATGCAATAGATTAAAATAACTGACTTCTTGTATATATAGGGTGGCGCATAAGTAACGCTAAGATTTTATCAGTGAATACGTTTTTTGTTTAAGTTTTTTCTTCGTCTCTTTGCAGAATTAACTGAATAATACTTGGAAAATTCATGATGAAAAGGCTCAGCACCGAACAAAGAACCAAAGTTGTTAAATTTTAATTTGAAAGTCAGCATTCGATTATTCAGATCATATCGAACATTTTTCATGTTCGAAATGCTCCTAGCGCTCCAGCAATTTACCGATTGGTTCAGCGTTTTGGGCAACAAGGGGCTGTATGTAATCTTCCGCGTGCTGGAAGACCTCGTGAAGTTCGAAATGTAGTGACCATTGCTCGAGTGCTAGAAAGTATTGAGGAAAACCTCGAAACTTTCACCTGGCGACGTTCTCAGCAGTTAGAGATGTCTAGGAGGTCTTTGCAAAGAATTTTACATATGTTACATCTATTCCTATATAAGACGAAATTGGTTCACGAGTTAAAACCAAATGACGCACAATAACGCATTCAATATAGCCGCCGTTAACGTTACTTATGCGCCATTTGTAAATAAATTTCTTTTAAAAACCGAACGAACTTTCGGAAACACCCGATATGACCTAAATAATGCATTAGACCGCATTGACATGCCCACTCTGTCACCTCCACCGCAAATTGGCGAATTTTCCGAAACTCAATTTTTTTTGTAACTTATAATTTTACAATGCCTACTAAAACTTTATAAAAACCAACTAACCAACCATGCCTCCCACCATATATGTGACCGAATTAAGCTTTACATTCTTAGGTTCATGTTGAATCAATTTAACCCACAGCTTCACTCCACACATTTTCGCACCAAGGCAAAAGAATTTTTGGTTTAAGGTACATGTCAGTCTTTCCACCTGACTGAAATTTCCGTACTGTTTTTTTTTTCTTCAGATTTTGCACCTTAAATAAGCAGGATATAGATGTATAGATTATAGATGTAATTATGAACGTAATTTTTTTCATTGTTCACTATTAAATAACGTCCACACATTAAGTTACTAAAACTGTATGTAGAATATCCCTTACGTATTGAACCAAGACACCGTAACAATTATACAGATCCTTACATTTTTAGCAATAATCGCGCGAACTCTAGGCCTGCTTCAAATGACCACTATTATCGTAAATAACTCTACCTTGACCAACATACAAAACAGTCCATTCGTTTCACTTTTTAAAGCTCAAACGAATTAAAAGAGAAAATAAATGTTGTTCCACTTTATCTTTTACAACGGTTTTTTTTATTATCAATTTAAGACAGCAATTAAGTAAGAATTAAAAAATCATTTATTTCATTTGACCTCAAATATTCTGCACACGACAAATGGCGTCTTCACACCGCAAAAAGAGGGAGGTCGAGCTACGTGTAGGCGTGTAGGTGCTTTGTGCTGGTTAAATCCAGCTATAAACAACTTGTGTCTGGTCAAAACACTCTAAAGGACATTTTCTAAAGTGTGTTTGGTTACCAACTATCGTCCTACAATTTCCAACATCAAACGACAGTGGCAAAACGACCAACAACTGCAATTACACATAACAGCAACCAAAGGATTTGCTATCCACCCACCGCCTCATTCAGACATAGTGCTCTAGCCGTGTGTGTATGTATGAATGGAGCTTTGTATTGGATTTATATGCAAAACTTTCACTTGCAATGTGCTCCAGTAGCCCCATTTAAAAACGGTTTAATGTCCTATTAGACGACAACAACTGCGACACCCGGCAGTGGAACTTGGAACGGAATTACAAAAATGCACCTCGATTTTTCTAACGTTTGGTATATCTACACAATTTTTGTTACGGCAGCAACACATAATGCTGACTGCCGAGTTCTATTACGGCCATCTGCATTGGGATGTGAAGGTTTGTGCTATAATACAGTGGTATTACTGGGGAAGCATCGGCATCAAACCTGTGAGTGGGATACAAAATAAGCGCAGGAACTCGATTTAATACATGAAACATAGCTTTGTCTGGTTTTATGCAGATGTTTGAGACTACATCGATGTTAATGCAACAGGTCTATTGCCCGGAAATGATTTCAATGATACCGAAAAAGCGACCAGTAATAAGCCTATTATATTACAAGATGCTAACAACATTCGCAAACTTTGCAAAGGTCATGCGTATCAGGAATCTTTATATAAAAGGCGTCTCTAGCAATTGGTGAATTGCCTTAACACATACGAATCTGACTCCTCCGCCACCCATTATTTGCAATGGATAGTACTAAGAAGCGCTCCACATGGCTGCCATGCATGAATTCAGAAATACCCTCAGCGAAATTCAGTTAAAGGCACTGACTTTTTTAGACTATTTGAACTTTATGCATGTTGTTAAAGTTTTTTGTGTTAAATCATATGTTTTTATTCATTCTATGTTAAATGTAAGAATTTTTTTTATTTTATTTAAATAACAAACTTATAATGTAAGAAAAACGACAAAATTAAAAATAAAATGCGAATTTCAATTAAAGGCACTGTGTTCTATGTTATCAAAAATCAGAAAAGAAAACTTCAAAAAGGCTCCATAATGTAAGTTAATAAGGTGTCCATTCCCTAGATTCTTAAGTCCGATTTGGCAATCATTTTTTGGAACTCGACACGTGGTATTTGAACCCAATTCCTGAGATACGGTTTTTCGAAGCTCTTTAACCGATTGAAATTTTCCCACGTTAGCATAAACTCGACGGCCAAGTCGTCCCACATGTTTCCAATACCACTTAAATCCGGAGATCTAGCTGACCATGGCATAGTGGTAATTTCTTTGTCTTGAAACCAGGTTCAACCAGCCCGTGAAACGTGTATGGACGCAGTATCCTGCTGAAAAATCGTGTCGCTAGATGGTTCTTCACCCAAAACGTCCACAAGAACATTCTTCAACAAATTTATGTAGCCTTCTGAATTCAAACGCTCGAAAAATTTGCATATTGGGTTTTAATTGTGGTATCTAAATGCAGCCCAAACCATTAGCAATCCGCCACCAAAGTTTCGCTTTATGGAGTAATGCTGTCGAATTTCATGCCAGTAATAATTAAATCCATCAACATTATCCAAATTAAACCTTTTCCCATCTGATAAAATCACTTTTTTCCACTTTTTCGACCACGACATCTATTCTTTTGCCAATTTTAGCCGAGCCATCTTGTGTCCGTTTGATAGACCCGGTTTAGACCTAATTTTTTCAAAATTGGTCCATTGCTAGTTACCAAAATTTGCTGAACACGTCCCTTGGTTATTGGTAGGTTTAATTGTGATACAATTTTTGAAGCCGTTGAATGCTTTTTAATCCTGCGCGTATAATAGCAGCTTCACCTCGTGGTGACACTTTCTGATTATTAGAATTTTTTCTATTTTTGTTGTAATTTTCCTTCAGCTCCTACTACATTATCTACAGCAGTAGCAGAGAGTTCCAGTTTACGTGCAATTTTTCAGTTAAACCACCTGACATTCTCGTATGTAAGGACTTGAGTGACTTCTTCACTGGCCAGCGTCTTTTCTATATCCATTTGAAAATAATTTAAAAAACACCGGTTTTCACAAAACTAAGTAAATGCATGCTAAATAAATGTAATTACAAAAAAAAAAACACAAATCAGTTTAAATGTTGATTTGCCTCTTTGGACGATTTAAAACGGATGCCTTTAATTGAATTTCGCACCAAAAATGAAGAAAATGCACGAAATTTACTTATATTAGCAACAAAACAAGCAGTAAATTTTTATGCATGCTAAAAATAGAAAACGATGGACAAACCGAAGCAATATAGAAAAGAAGAAGTTTCCTTTATTTGAAAATCCAGTTTTAACTGCAAAAATGCAGTTGCCTTCAAACGAATTTCGCTCAGTGTAGATTTGTAGTAGGCGTGAGCCACAGACACCCTGCCTCACGATTAGGATATGTAAGCGATACAAAATTACGGCGCTGACTTGTACGCACGCCTTGACGGAAGATAAAGGTGATAATTGTCCTGGCCACGCCATTAGAATTATTCTGGCATATCTTAATGACGTGGTACTCCCACATAAAGGCTTCCATAAGCCAACATGACTTTCTCTAGAACGTAACGGGAGAAACCAGATTGATCACGTGATTGATTATGCTTCTGGCATGGCGGGAGTGCGTGTAATCCATTGTACTAATATTAATCAGAATCAAAATCCGCTTGCAGCTAAAGTACGTATGAAATTAAGCAGAGCGAAAGTCATAAGCAAGCAAGTAAAAAGAAATCTAGACATGGTTAAGCTAACAACTCCGAGGTTGCCGCTACTTACTCCAGCAAATCTTATCGTTGTATGCTGGCAAATAAAGGCAATCAATTGTGCATTCGACGGAAACTGCCGCAAAACCTGTAGTCGAATACACAAAACTAATCTCGCCCCAGCCGTGATATGACTAAGAATGACACATTGTGTCTGATGCTGGGTATATGGCAACGCTGCTGCCAATTGTACTTTTGTTCTTAGGGAATGCTATAAGAAGAAGAGACGAATATTATCTTCTTAAGTGGAAGAATGTATGAGGCCATGTCCGAGTTTGGAATTCCTGCGAAGTTTTTACGTCTTTGTAGGATAACGCTGATTGACTCGAAGTCTTCAGTAAAGAAAGGCAAAGATCTTAGCGAGCCTTTTTACAACAAACGAGGATTTAGGCAGTTCCGTTGTAATCAAACAGAATGATGTCAGCATGGTGATGAAGAGGAAAGTATTGCTTTCCAACAGATGTTATTATGGGCTAAACAAGCGGTCCAATTAAAGCCTTCTCTCGACAAAAAAAATTTGACTGTACCAGACGTTGGTTCTACCTGTCTTGTTATATGGCGCAGGCGGATGACTCAGTACTGACTCAGTACTCCGGAAAACATATGAACCTATCATCGTTAACGGAGAGTATCGGCGTCGCTTGAACAATGAACTGTGCGAGCTACATATATGCCGACATCGCCGTGGTCTAACGCATAAATGTATAACGATTGCGTTGGCTGGGTCATGTTGTGCGGATGGACCCAAATGCTCCGGCACGAAAAGTTTTCGACATCGAGCTTAAAGGACGGCGCAGAAGATAGCGACCAAAACTCCGTCGGAAGAACCAGGCTTTTGAAATACTGCCGAAACTTGGTGTGACGAATTGGAGAAGAAGCGCAGAAGATCGAAGTGCTCGGAATTATTTTCTACTAGCTGCGTATAATAGATAAGGATGTCTATTCCTGTCCCCACCTAAGAAGAAGAAGAATTGGAAGAATGGTTATGGAAAGAGTGGCTGTGCGAGGGCATAGGAAGGTCCAGGGATGAGGTGAAGTCCGAAAATTCTACTAAAAAGAAAGGAGGAAAGATTATGGAACTGTATTTCACTTCTTACAGCACAGACACGCAGAAGGCGATGTAGTTTTGGAGAGGACACATCAACAGTGCAAGATTTTGTTCTTAGAACAGAAATAATTGAAAGTACAATTATAGTGGGTGTTCCATCCAAACTAGTATTATTCTTTTATCCATCACCTGTAAGATTCTATCGTTTGTGACATGGAAAATATCAAAGCCTGTTCTGTTTCCCATGAGTCTTATCAATGCGGTTTCAAATCCCAGTAAATCTATAGCTGAACAGATTTTCACACAATGGCAAATCCTGGAGATCAGGAAAATCTAATCGACGCATGTTAATTGTTCGTCGACTTTGAAGCTGGCTTCGATAATTCGATATGGAAGGAGACATGGCCGAGCTCACACGTCTTTGTAGGATGACATTGACTGACAAACAATCACTAATTGTTTGCACTAAAATAAATAGGATGACAGCCTCACTAATTATTTGCACTAAAATATATTATCGTCCTATATATTTTAGTGCAAATACTACTCACTAACTGTTTGCGCTACAATGAATGGGGTGGCAGCGTCTAATTTTGGATGTAGATATAAGGAAAGTTGCAGTAAACACAACTTGAGTCATCCTAAACTATTGCTGTATGTTGTTGATTATGTAGATATTATTGGCCGAACATTGCTTGATGTTACTTCTGTCTTCTCTAACATTGGGATGGAGACAGCGAAGGCGGGTCTGTGTGAGACTTATCGATTGACTACTCGACTGCTCTATCGAGGTGACCGCCGCTCAAATAATGATAAGTGACAGAATGCGGGATTGAACCTGCGATCATACGAACGATAGCTGCATGTACTAATCATCGCGAGAGGGACCCGCCCATTATTGACGAAAAAAGTCCAACTTACTTTACAGTACAGAATCAATGGTAGTGTGACACAAGCGGATAAGTCAGTTCTGGGATTCCCAGAGAAATATATTCGAAGCATCACTGCTAACAAAGAGTGCCCGTTTACTGCGAATCATAATCCAATATCGACATCGACATAATCAATGGTACAAAATACAGTGATTACTTTGACTGAGTCATGTAGTGAGAATGAACAGCAGCTCTGCCGTACAAGAAGTTCTTGACAGTGAACTTGTATTGTAAGTATTTTCTAAATAATTCATCTCATGAATGCAGAAGACGGCTGTATTCTAAATGTTGTAGGAACTTCCTAAAGTTCGAAAATGCAATCAAATCAATCAAAGTATGGTTGGCGAATTATATATTTATTGATCTGAAATGCCCAGATTACGAGAGCTTTAAAAAATATTTCTGTTTTTCTGGGAATTTCAAGAGTCTATAACTGACTTAATAGTCACCATTATCAGAAGGGTGTGCATTCCTACTATATAAAATTAGTTATTCTTGAACAGTTCATAAATTCACTTTTGACTTTGAAGAACCAAAGCCTCCTTTTGTGCGGAGCTCTGTTGTTTGAAGCTTGTGATATATCGAATACTGATAAGCAAAATATTCTTCGCAAGTAGATGTCCGGTTCAATTAGCAAAGAGTTCACTGAGTTTAACTTTTTTAGGCCTGTAAAACATCGAGTATTGGCGCTTAGTAAACATCAGGTTTCATCAACAAAAAATATTTGATTTAAACGTATTTATATAAGAGCATAAGTATTTTTGGGGTTCTCGTAACAGCATATAAGACCCTCAATTACACGTCCATTGAACTGATGGAATTTATTTTATTGCAGAGCGTTTCCTAATTTTACTTTTCGTTTTAAGCCTTACATTTCATTTCGAGGAAATGTTAATTCAAAAAATTCGCATATCCCGGAATTACTGTTACTGATAAATACCGCGAGAAAAGTAAACTCTCAAAACACTGTCCATCCTGGTACATTCCTGCGCTCAATGTCGCTGAAAATATATGAAGGTACAAGAGTATTCATATTTGTGCCAGAATCTAAGCGAAAAACTTTGTACATCTCCATGTACCTGCACAGGAAGAGCGTTTCTTTTAGCGATTTGGAATGTACGTGTTAGTGTGCCAGTTTGTATGTAAATGTTAGATTGTTATAGTTTATGCAAATTAAACTAACGACACGATACCGGCAAACACTAGACACTGCAGGACGCCCACACCATCTCACCCATAGTGACACAAATTCAGCTCAAAAGAGTCCAGGTCGGTGAGAGGAACAAAGAAGGAGACGTTACTCTAAATGGTTCAGAGGACAACAATATAATTCATCCGATATTCGCTGCTGGAGAGTAGAGAATATTGCTTCTCTCTATTCTATTTCTTGTGTCCTGTAAGAGTGGATTAAAGAGGTAAGTGTTGGTGTAAAGTTAATATAATTTATTTAAACAGTTTGAAGGCGATGCAGTAAAATCGATTTTTAACGATATTGAGTTTAAGTGTGGACCAGCAACAAATATTTACTGGCCAAGTTAAAGCAAATACGAAAAGGAATAATGTGAGAAATTTTTGTGTCGACTGTCATTAACAATAATTAAATTATTTAACTTCATGCCTGCGGAGTATTGTCATTTGATTGCAAAGTCTTCGACTTTACTCCCATTATCTTTTACTCTTTTCATTACGCCATTACCGTCGTTTCTTTGCGCCATTATCATTTCCATTTAATTTGGGTATAAAACAACAACTGATTAAATTTTCCCACGTTTATAGTCAATAAAATTGATTTCATCGCGCATATATTTGCCCATAATAAACATATTAATTTTCACATTCATTTTCATAAAGTTAATATCGCATAAATGTCATCAGCATCAATGGCGATAAGAGGATATCCTATCATCGTAAATTCTTATGTAAATGTGGACAAAATGCAAGCACGTGACTGAGCAAATACATGGAAATGGCGCTTTCATTGCATAGTCGAGTGGATAACGCTGTTGCCTCTGTTCCGCCGGCACCGCCACCTCAACCAAGACTATTTGGCCCGGCCTGATGGCATACTATGAAGGTATACTCGTATTGCATAAGGGATCATCAGCCATAATTTCATCAATTTTAATTATGTTAAAACAGGCACGAAACGGAAAAAATTGTCAAGTTGAAAATTAACTTCTGTTTGCGAAGAGTAAATGTAATGTTGAAATATTCATTAAATCGTAATGATGAATAAATATTGGAATTTAATTGAATGAATATTTAAATCGAATATTTTATCTATAGACACGCTTCACGGCAACATAAGCGAAAGCCATTTTTGGAAGCTGATATATGCATATACAAGGAGCGTAATGTAAATATTTAGTAATCAATGAAATTCAAGCTACCTAACCCAATGGCATTTCTATGTCTTAATCCAGACAATAATTTTTATAATTTTACTGTAATGAATTAACATTTATAATGTTACAGATGTTGGCAGCAGCGGCTTAGAGTTTGTTTTCAAAAACAAGAGAAAATAATTTGAAAAAACTGATTTTTAAAAATTCTTACAGAAAACTGATCCACTTTTTTTCGGTTTGTGACCATTCTACAGTGCTTCGTCATATGAACAGTCGAATCACTAAACCAACGAAAGAAAATTTCAAAAGTGATTGTAGCTTTGGCTGGTTTTGAATCCACCACAGGGCGCCAGATGTAAAGGATTCAAACGGAAATTGATGGCATTTCAGACTGGTGAATTGGCTCACATATCTCTCCACCCGATGCCATTTTGAGGAGATGCTAAAATGGCAGCTGCAGGAAGAGCTATGACAAAGCGTCAGGTTCTTATAAAAAAAAAATATATATATATATAAATAAATATATATATATATATATATATATATATATATCCATAGTATACAATAGCATAATATTATAACTTTCTTAAGTCCTCCCTTTAGAAATTAAAAAGGCAGCACTGAAGCACACAGCAATCTGTATCTCGATTTTGCGTTTTTTTATGTTCCATTTTTTTTTTCTTCCTGGCAATACTACCGGGTTATCCAATTCGGTCGGTTTCAAAAGTAAAGTTAAATAAAACACACATAAAGCTATGATTTCGATGAAACTTGTATTTCATTGTGATGCTTAAAAATAAAATGCAATTTAAATCGTCGACTCTGGATTGGTTGAAGCAGTTTTTTTGCACATATCGGGCGGTATCTCGGCGATAATTTGACGAATGTTGGTTTATTAGGTCGATTATGAAGGCCATAACCACTACGTAATGCACAAAAAGTGCCCACGTTCGAATCACCACTTTTGTAGTAAGTTTGAACTATTTCTAGGCGTTCTTCGGTTGTTAAACGACCCATATTCGTAAACGGCAAACCTTTCACTAAATAAATAACACTTCAGATGACAGGTATTTAACAGCTGATACCGTTAACAGACCGGCGGATTTGAAACCATTAAATGGACAACGCCGTATGTCAGGGATGTTACAAATTTATTTAAAGTACGTTAGAAATTTTGTTTTTTTCTAATTCATATTCGTTTTTTCCCTGAATCAAAATTACAAATCTACATTGATTCTATTTCTCTGTCGAAACATAGTGAAACAGATATTTTGATTTGAAAACATGAGACGAAAATACAGTTTTACGCATTCTCGTTTTTTAGTCTGAGTCAGAACTGAAGCCATATTTACATATAGTTTCGTCTCTTGACAGAAAAAAGGCCAGTTCAAATAAATTATTTTCCGAATTTACTATATCAGGTTCTCGCAAATATTCGCAGTTACTCGAAACATTTGAAATAAAATGCAAACAAAACGTTTCATAAACTGAATCAGAATCGGAATTGTTTGTAATGTCGTTTCGGGTGTAAAAATCAAAATCAAAATATTTTCATTTCGTGAAGCGGTGAAAAAAATTCAATAGAATTTTAATTCGGTGTTTTTTTTCGAATTTAATATAGTTTCGGTAACCTGATTTCTGTGGGTGGTACTAAACAGGGTGCTGTAATGTGCTCTGTTTTCATTGTGAGACCTTACTGTACCAGGAGCTCAAGTTGCATTAAATTTGAAAAAATTTAGTTTAATGAAATAAAAAATATGAACATACGAATATGCAGACTAGATCGGTTATTTGTATGGAAGGTACTGGAAGAAGTGAGTCAATGCCCACCATTGCCATTCTCAGAACTTAGTTCACCATAATCATGATGTCTGCCAAATTTGACTGAGTACAATAAAGATGTTTGCAAGACACGAAACTAAAAGTATAAGGGTTAAACCGGTTGTTTTTGTACAATGTAGCAGCAAAGTCGTGGCAATTTTGCCGACTTTTTAAAAGTTTTCAAAGCATTATGAATCAGTACAAGACAAGGTTTTTAGTTGTTAAGAGTCTATGAATTACTCGTTACAGATTGCACTTAGGAAAATCAGTTAATTTGTATGAAAGATACCTGAAGGCGGTGGATGGAGCAGGTTATTTCCTAAACCCCGATAACAATCTGGCAAAATATTGGGTTGTGCGGAAAGTTCGTTCAGTTAATTCGTTAGTTCACCATGCGATATTTTTCATGCCATAGAGTTCCTTCAAACACTATCAGAACTTCCTTCCCATCTCTTCTCTAAACTGTTTGCTATATTTTAGTTGTGGTCTCGTTCTGGTTGTAAATGGTTATAGCGATTTTAAAATAAGTTTTAAAAAGCGGAAAAATGAGAGAAAAAGAGCATTTTAGGCATGCTATGCTGTATTATTTCCGAAAAGGTAAAACGGCTGCTGCATTCAGCCGAAAAATAAAGTCTATTTGAAGGAAATGGACCAAATCAAAGAACAGAAATGTTTTAAAAGATATTCTACGGGCGGCTTCTACGCTCCCAACTCAGAACGACCAAAAGAAATTGTTTCCAAAGAGGTGAGAGATTTAATTATTGTTAATGTCCGTGCAACTGTTAGGGAAACAGCTGAAATAATCAGAAAAATCAGTCTCAACCGCTCACGGGGTCATAAAAGACCTCGGATTTGTAAGCAACCTCGATGTGTGGGTACCTCACTCTCACACCGAGGCTTCACACTGCATTACGGACCCGTCAGAAATTGTCAGAGCTTGGGTGGAAAGTTTTACCTCAGTCCCCGTACTCCCCGTACGTCGCCCCGTCCTACTATCACCTATTTCGCAGTCTGAGCAACCACTTGAAGGATTTCCATAACGACGAGAAAGAGAAAAATCAAACTGAACACTTTTTTTCAGAAAAACCACGTGAGTTTTATGAGAGGGCAATTAAAAAGCTCCCAGAGAGAGATGGGAAGAAGTTATTAAAAAATAAATTTGTTAACAAACTTTCCGAACCACCCGATATTAAACTGGGCTAAGTTTTAAGAAGTTTCATAGAAATTTAACGTTGTAGAGCATCGGAAATTTTTTGCAACGTAGAATAATAACGATGGACGCAATCAAAAAATTATATAAATTGTAAAAAATTCGTAATTAGCTGAAAATTACAAAGAAAATTCGTTACACATCTCTCTACCTCACAGGGTGAAGCAGTGTGATTAAATTTTAAAGCCAGTCGATTCATTTTTATAGGATGCCGGATGTAAAACAGTCTTGATCTGATTCCTTCTAAATATGGGATTTAAATGAAAATGAGAAGTGTTTTGAGTTGCGTAAAGTTTAGTCAAAATCAGATCATCTTACAGAAAAATGATGTGTAAACAAATTTCGAGGCCCCTGGATCCATATCATCATCCAAAATACCACATTTAAGGGAAGATAAGAAAAATGCCAAGTTGTGTAAATTTAGGTCAAAACTAGATTATCGAACAGGATGGTGTGGTGTGATTATATTTCGAAATCCATTTTTGTGGAAGTTATGATGACTAAAAGGATTCCACCACATTTTGTTTTAGTTCAGACTCTAAACAAGAAATTTTTATGAAAAAGAATTATCTGAATGCTTTCGTCCCAGGTCACAAAAACCCTTTTTTTAGAATTAGCCGGTTTTGCAGTTACTGGCCATTCTTTAGTGAACGAGCACGTTCTAAAGCAAAATTGCTTTATTTGAAGGTGTCGTCGGGCGGTTCACCAAGTTGCAAAGCTTGGACAAATAGCCAATGTTTGAGAGGGATTTTGCCCCGGCAGCATCATCAGTCCATGCTTCGTTGTAAAGGATGATGGATGGCATTGTATTCGTTATCAACGGAAAGCGCTACCAATCAATGGTAACCAATTTTTCTTTTTGTTTTTTTTTTTTGGTCAAAGTTTGATGGTATAGATGTAAATGGTTTATTGTTATTCCAACAGGACGGCACTACATGCCAAACGTCAGAAATTATTCTCAGGCGATTTGAGGGCAAGGTCATTTCACAGAGGCGACAGGAATTGGCCACCGAAATCGTGTGATATGACTTCATCCGAATTTTCGTTGTGGCTTTTCGTTAAACAGCAGGTTCAGGCCAGTAAAGCTGAAACGGCCGGTGTCCTCAAAGTCAATCTTACTCGTGCCGTTGCTCAAATTCAGTCGATCGATTTGAGAACGTGGTTATCTCACAGAGGCGACATGAATTCGCGTCCGCAATCTTGCGATATGACTCCGTCAGAATTTTCCTAGAGGGGTTTCGTTAAATAGCAAATTCAGGCCAATAAAGCTCAAACGACCGATGTTCTTAAAGTCAATGTTACTCGTGTTGTTGCTCAAAATCAGCCTAAAGTATGTGCGAGAATTATCGAAAATTTGATCTGCCGGATGAAGTCCCGGCGGTTATTTGAATGACCCCATATTTCACATATGATATCATTATTGATAGACTTTTTAAATAAAACAAAAAAATTCGTTGATAAGTTACACGCTATTTAAACATCTCTTTCCCGTCTATTCCTCCTTTAGAAAATATTCTATCATTGAGCTGAATTTAACATACATCGTACAACAACTCATAGGCGTCCAGGAAGATAGGCAGACCTAAATATTTCCCCCTAAATTATTCCATGTCGAAAATATTTAGTATATTCATGTATAAACAAAAAGCTTAATCATATTACTTATTAAAGGACTCATGGCACAAAAATTATAACAAGAACCAGAAAGACACAAAGTCAGTTTAGAGGTAGACAGTCCGTACTTAATTTGCACGTTATGAATACGAATATAACGCATATAAAATGCTACTTCGGAGTAACCTAATAATGTTTAAGATTCTAATCATGAAATTACAAATTGTTGTCATGTCATGCGTTAACGATTCATCCAAGTAACCTCATATGGCTACGTATGAATTTAAAAACATCCTTCATGCCACATACACATACAAATGTAACATTGCCTGTGGCTCTTTACAGACCTAGTGACATTTTCGTTCGGGCTAAAATTGTCATCACTACCTTTGCCATTTATTTGAACGGCAGAAAATCGGACACACACAAATCAACCGTGAACACAACTGTCCATCAAAATGGCAACAGAATTGGCCCACAGAAAACTCTACAAATACTGATAAAAAGTAAAACGCAGAAAAATCAACTCAGATATTTACTTGTTTCGAAAACGTGACAAATTACGAATATGAACTGTATTCACCCAGGTATGGCCAGCAAAACTCGAGCCATCCAGGTGTGATTAACTCTCGGCATGTGATGATGAGGCAAAGATGGGCCAAGTTATCAGCTCAAAGTTTTATGACCATGTAAAACGTTATGCCTTGGTCATTATGAGGCACACACACACACACATGTATACAGTACAGAGGCATTAAAGACTCAAGGAACATAAACAGTTACTTTTGGATCAGGAGATCAGAGAGGGCATACCTGGTAGGGCATATGGCGATGCATGCGGTGATGGCTGCCAATATGCGGAATTTATAGACGGATATGGCTTAAACGTTGATGATGACGGCGTTAGCGATGCAGAGGATGTTGAGGACGACTTGAATAATGATGACGCTATTGCCTTTGCTGTAGCTGCCGCATCGGCCGATATCGACGTGGACGTATAAGGATGTAAAGCCAACGAAGAATACTTCAAGTTGTTGCCGGTACTGGAGTTGTTATCACTCTTGATAGTTGAGGAAATTGCAATGCTGGTATTGATGGTGCTGTTGCTGTTGCAGTTGCTAGTATCGACTATGCCACTTGCCGTTTCGGTGCAACCACTAGCACCGTTACCACTACCACTGCAGCAGTTATTATTGGATAAATTCTCAATTACCGTCGGTAATTGCCTGTTTCTGTTGGACGGTTCAGTGATACTGTTCGTCACTGTGCTCGGGCCATTACTGTTGCCGCTGTTGGCATAAATAGCCAATGCAGTTGGTAACAAAGATGAAGATGCCATCGACGATGACGTTATTGACGATGGCGACGACGATAGCGGCAATGCCGTTGTCATTGCAGGCATTGGCATTTGTGCGGACGGTAGTGCATTTGATGTTTCATTTACATTCAACATCACGATCGACAGACAGTAGATTGATAGGTGATGGCACACGAAATTGAGTTCCGGAAAAAATTAAAGAAATCAGGAATATGTACGTTTGGTATTTTATTTCTTGAACTTTTAGGTTGTGTTACAGAGAGAAATTACCAAAAACACGCTTGAATACAATTAATCACGTCCGTATTGTTCTGGATTTCTGACGTTTTTTTGGGTTTTATTTAAATACATTCATCACACATGTAAAGAAAACTACAAAACGTTATACAAAAGTTGAAAGTAATCAATTTGGCAAGAATGTTGGGGATAATGTTGGGAAAATGTTGAAAGTGTCTTTGGGTAAATTTCAATGATAAGGAACAGGAACAGGAAATTGGACAAGGTTTAAAACATCAGACTGCCTGCCACAACAATAAAACGATGCCGGATCGAAAAATTAACAATTTACTTCACATGTGGTAACATTTTATATATAAATAGAAAAAGGTGAACTAACTTTGAGTCAAAACTTGTCTCAAATTGAGTAGAATTGATCTTCATATAGCGCCAAGATCTTCTTACACAAAATAAGTGTGCTTTTACTCATTAAGCACATACAATTTTCTTGCGTACTCGAATCAAGTGAGATTTGACCCATATAAAATTCACTTACTCGTTTTAAGCAAAAGTTTACTAGTATTGAGTGGCTTTGGTGTACTTATTTTGAGTGAATTTTCAAATAATTGGTAACACAGTGTAATTTTTTAAGATTTAAGTTTTTCAGGTTGGCAGCACTGGTTGGTAATGATGTTCAAACGTCATCTATCAGAGTGAAAAGTGTACAGTATACTCCGCCATTTCATCATGGAAAGCCTGACAAACGAGCAACGATTGCAAATCGTTGAAATTTATTATCAAAATTCGTGCTCTGTGATAAATGTGCATCGTTTGATACGACCAATCGACCTGTTGAATCAACAATTCGTGCTGTTATCTCCAAATTTCGCACCTAATTTACTTTGTTGGACCATCGATTCGCATGCAGAGAGTGCGTACCAAAGAAAATATTGCAGCCGTAGCGACCAGTGTTAATGATGATCGTGAAATGTCATATCGTCGCCGTTCTAAATGATTGGGCATGTTTTACACAATCACAAGGAATTTTTTTGCCCCAATTGACTGAGTTGAACTTGGTTGACATGTGGTTTCATCAGAACGGTGCAACATGCCACACGGCTTGTGAAACAATGGACATGTTGAGGGATGAATTTGGTGAGCAGCTTATCTCTCGATTTGGCCCTGTGGGTTGGGCCCCAAAATCTTGTGATTTAACGCCTCTTGATTATATCTTGTGGGGTTATGTCAAGTCGTTAGTCTATGTGGATAAGCCAAACACTATTGAAGCCTTACAGGATAACATAACACGCGTTATTCGTGGAATACAGGCTGAAATACTCGGAAAATTGACGAAAATTGGACTTTCTGAATGGACATTTCGAGACGGAGCCGCGGACAATATTTGAGTGTTTTATTCGATTTTTAAAAAAATCTAGGATTACAAAAACGCCCTATACTTTCATCCTTTTTTTGCTTTGGTGCAAAAATGTGAGGAGTAACAAAATCAATTGGTCTTTATGAAAAAGTATTGTGTATTAAACCGCAATAGCAGAAGAATAATTGCAACCATCTGAATTCCGTCGCTCAATAATTATTGAGGGCCAACTGATTTTTGCTAAACCGACAAATTTGTCTGCGTCGTAGTGCATTTTCATTTGCAGAATTAAATTTGGTAAAAAAGTAATTTCAAAAAAAAAAAAAAAAAAAAAAAAAATCGCAATATTTTTTACCAAAACCCATGACTTGTGCCAAATTTGTTCCAACAAAACTGATTGAAAGATGTGAACATAGGAATATATGGGTTAAATCGGTCGTTTTTATAGAAGGTACCAAAAGAGGTACTGTTACTTGTCACGACTTTTCTCAAGTTGTACATATAATTGTAAATCAATATGGTGGTCAAAAGAGAAAGCTACTACAGCCTACTTATTAGCAGTTATAGAGGAAGCTTTGAAAATCAGCCACTTTTCATGGGTGCTACCAAAAGGCATAGTCTAAGAATCTACTATGTAAATCCTCAATGTGTACTAAATTTAAAGGAATTTAGTTGAATGTGCTCTAAAGTTCTGAACTTAGGAATATGTATGTTGTATCGATTGTTTGCATTGAAGCTATCAAGAAAAGTCTGGTTGTTATCGCCCGATTTTTCACACTCTGTCAAGTGCTAAAACCCAACACGATGGATGAAAATTTTAGCTTTTGCAGTCCATGAATGAGGACATGCAGGAAAAAACAAAATTTCGGAAATTCGGCCATGGTGAGTACGTAAGGTGTGGGCCGATGTAGTCAATTTTAAAATTTTCTGGTAGGATCTGGGATATTAAGCAGTGGCAAGTTAGAGATTTACGACACTTATCTTTTTTACCAGTCACATGGACGTACATCACTCAATCGATTTAAATGATTATCAAACACATGTGGTCCAAACATACCTATATATTATAACTTTAAACGCTTTCCCTTAGGCGTTACTACAGACGACAGTGACTTTGACTCTGAAAGTAGAAGTTGAGTAAATTTAATTTGCGGAACTGTGGTTGCTAAACTCCAGATGCCTTCTGGGTAATGCAAATTTTGTGTTATCGAGTGAATAATATAGCTAAATTAATAATTTCTCTGGGAGATACTAGAAAATGCAGTCGAAATTTTCCAAATTTTCAATGCATTATAATGTAACGCAATTGATAAAAACGGCAGTCTACAAATGAGGGATTATAGCGAACAATTTAATTTCGATATGTGAATCAACTTTTGTGGGCGTTACAGGGTGGGACAATACTGTCAATTTCCATTTTCACACCATACTTTAGTAAACGTTTTGCTTGCACCAAAATTGACTGAATTTAATGTAATTGAATAATATACTAATTAGGTCGGCAATTTGCAAGGGCGTATCGTTCATTATCCCTCTGAAAATTAAGTTTATCAAACCCATGACCCCTGGAAAATTTGATTAAATACTGTACAAAATCGTAAAAGATATGAAACTAAAAATGTACGCGATAAATTGGGCTTTGTATGGGGGATACCAAAAGAAGCATCTTTAACAATCTTTTAAAATTTTGCCATGCATTACAAGCCAGTAAAATTGATAAAAATTTGGATTATCCCTTTCTAAGAATTAGGATCTATAGAGACAAAATTGAATTTTCGAAAATGGGTCATAGTCCACTTACAATCTCAGACAACAAACAGGCAACATATTAGATCGTGCTGGGTTTAAAGAAACCACATAAAGTTATAAAACATATCATGATAAACATATCATCATATAACAGTTATCATGTCAGTCTAACCAGACAGATAAACGGACATCGCTCAAACGACTTAAAGGGTCGTGAAATATAATACTCTTGGTCGAAGGATAAATATAGATAGTTCAAATGCTTCCATTTGTATATTACATTTTTGCGGTATCAGATAATATTTATCCTCATTTCTTCGAGTGAACGTTTCATACTTTTTCATAACTTTTACCATCTTTTCATTAATAAGGCGATACTCAGTGGTATTTGGCGGTTAAGAAGAGGGACCATTCAGTTTTATGCTTTATATTTTGTACAAGCAATTCGATTATAATTACAATTTATATAGACCGAATAAACTCTGACCATATTATTGAACAATACCGAATAAATAGACATTCCATTGAAAATATAATATAATTAAATAATTAAATTATTATTATTATTATTAAGTTATTATTATTATTAGTGGCGCTTGATACGTCCACTTATTTACTGACTGACTTCCCGCCTGATCATTTAGTGAAGGATCTCTAGTGGGAGCATCACGCGAGTTGTGGTTGATACCAGAGACTTTATTTTTGAATGTGGAGTTCCATTGCAGCCAGGTGCTACAGACCCGTCGGGTAGCAGAGGTGGTAAGATAGGCCTCACCACCGCCAATGGGGATTATGTTCCATACTAGCATAATCAATTTGGTATCTTCTGGCTGGTAGAAAAGGCTGACAATTGCTGTTGTTGTACTGTGATGCTTTCAAAATTGTTCTATATAGTGCAAGTATAACTTGGCTATCCCATGGGAGCGTTGGCAATCACATTGTAATATGCCCAGCGTGTCGCACACCGTGGGTAAAGCCCTCACGGCGAGACTCACGTTAAACCCCCGTGGACTCTGTGGGTTTGTAAACATGTTCTCATTGTAATGAGACTCAATACATGGGATCAAACATTAGTTGGTAGCTAAGACGGTTAGTTTGCGCTAAAGCTGTAAGTTAGCTAAACAACGATAATTCTTAAATGGAGATCGGCTTGCAGAAATTGGTTCAAGTTGTAGTTCTATTTTTTTATCCATATTGGGTAAACTAATGTTATTAATGCTTCTGCAGTGGAAATAAATACGTTAATTATAATTAAGACTGATATAGCCATAAGATCATTATAATTTACCTTTTTTTTCAGTATTTTTCGAGAAATATTGGAGTAATATTTAAAATACAGTAATTTTGAACTATACTTAAGACTCATTCTGTGCAATTCTAATATCTAAACTAAACTCTGAGAGTAAATATCATGTTATCAAATTTTAGTAATAGTCAAAATTAAAATGACATCATAGTAGATGAGCACACAGAATAAGAAAAATTGCACTCTAGTGCAACTACTCGTATTAACTTTTCCATTTCAATACGTTTTCAATGTAACCTTAGTTTTATGTGCATATTCATTTAAATATGTATTCGTTTACTTCGATCCACACCAGATTTTAGAAAATATCAAATACCCAAAAATGCAGGGAAAAAGTCCTGGCGCTGAGATAGATGCTTGCATACTCCATGAACATTTAACATAAGTAAGGATTTGTTGATGTTCAGATCCACATAATTTGAAAATATATCATAAAATGCCGTCGGGCGGTTGTAAAAAGATTATTTCGAATAATATAAAACCAATTTTATTGAAAAAAAAATCTGTAAAGAAGAGAAAGAGGGTAAAGAAATGCGCCCGCCCGCGCCGTCTGTTCTTACGCTATAGCAACATTTTCGAATTGATTGATTTGGGGCGTATCATCTACCGTACAATCGTTTTAATACAAGATGATAATAAGTACACGTCTATATTTACTATTTTTGATCCATATGCATTAACTAACTTCTCCACCTTCAGAACGTTTGTGATTCCATTTTACAGCAACATTGTTTTACTTTCGAAAGCGCTTGACATAATTTCTGTTTAATGCATATTTAGTGTTTAATGATAGCTTACGATAACAAATCCAAAAACGAGCATTCCTGGGTGGAATCATGAGTTACAGATATTCAATCAAACTATGAACTTAGGAAATAATACCACAGTTAAAATAAAAATAATAATGCAACCTAATATGGTTTAGGAGAAAGAAGGAACTATAAAAATCTACCTACGTTGAAATTTCACAACGTTCTCGTATCAACCTCTAGATCTAACCCGCAAAAATAGGAGAAGAAACACTATGCCTGACACCTATCAGGTCACCGGTTGCGTTTATTCATTCAATTTAAATAAAATTTGGTGTTTCGGAGTTTACAAAGTTGGTTCTTCATATCTATGATCGCATCCAAATCTGATCATACCCGATGTGATAAAAAATTTGTCAATAACATATAATAGTAGGAATATTACTGGAGATACAATCTCCAATCTCCGGTCTTAACTTAAGTCCCAAGTAGTCGTTTCAATTCAATTTGGTACATAATTTTTCCAACATTATTACAGTCGTTCCCTGTTTCGGAAAACAAGCTTAGTCCATATACAGGGTGTCCGTCGGGAAGGTATACTACTTTGTTTTGCTGCCATTTCGTAAACATTAGCCTTGACAGTTAATATTTGGCAGTCGTGAAGTAGAGACGTGGCAAATTTATTATGAAAAAATATACGATAAACCAACGTGTCTTAATCGTTAAAATATTTTATCAAAATCAATCATCGATTACTGTGACGATGAGAAAGTTGCGTGAATTTTTTGGGAGAAACAACGTGATAACAAGACGCACTATTTATCGTGTAGTGAATGATTTCGAAGAAAGAAGGTCTGCGCTGAGGAGCTTGGCCTTCAAGGAACAACTTTGGCCATAATTTTGCACAAGAATTTAAATTTGTTTCCATTTAAGATTCAGTTGACACATTACCTTCTTCCACAAGACCTTTTACGCCGCCGTGCATATGCCAATAGGATATTACAGCTCGCCCATGACAACCCCGATTTTTATGAAAAAATCAAGAGTGACAAGACACATTTTCATTTGAATGGATATGTGAATAAACAGAATAGTCGGTTTTGGGAAATGGAAAACCCTCAAATTATTCATCAGTCGCTTTTGCATCCATTAAAAGTGACAGTCCGGGGGTGCAATTTGGTCAGGAGGAATCATTAGGCTTTACTTCTTTGAAACTGAAAACGGCGTATCGGTAAGTGCCAATGGGGAGCGATATCGTGATATGATTGAAAACTTTTAACGCCACAACTACATGCTTTGGGCTTGATTAACACGTGGTATCAACGAGACGGTGCCACATCGCATACAGCCAGGATTACAGTGGAATTACTGCGAGACATCTTTCCACAACAAGTTGTTTTAAGAAATGGTGATGTTGATTGGCCTCCACGGTCGCCTGATTTGACTGCTCCAGACTGCTTTTTGTGGGGATATTTGAAAAGCAAGGTTCAGGCAAACAAACCAGTAACGCCTGAGCAACACAAACAAAATATTCGTGATGAAATTAATGAAATACCGCGTGAAATGTGTGAGAATGTAATGGAAAATGTGCTCAAAAGGCCTCGCATTTGTGAGGTTGATAGAGGCGGACATTTATCTGATATTGTATTCCATACATAATTGCCGATATTAAATAAAACATTTATTAATATAAGATCTCTCTTCTCTTTTATTTAATAAAAAATTATAAACAGAGAATTATACCTTCCCGACGGACACCCTGTACAATGCATGGTAAGAGGATATTTTTGACAAATCCATTTATACGACAGTATTCCCTACAGTATGGATCATAGGAGAAATCGGTTCACTAGAGAAAAATACAAGAACTGAATTCAGCCTTTTTATACGCTACAGATCATAAACGTAATTGGTCTACAGGAAAAAATTCTGAATTCCTGATAATGCGTTTTAAACATTTGTAACATTTTCTCACAATTTAGATGCTACATATGGTGGTTTTTCACAGACCACATTAACACTATACTCAGTTTATTAAAATTAAAACAAAAATTAAAATTAAAACATATTAAAAAAAAATTAGAATTTCGTTATGGCACCGTCCAAACTTTATATTATAAGTGTACTACAGAATGTCTTTTCTGACAAGTAAAACTACAAAGGAATAAGTTGCTGCATACTCCATGATAATGGTATTCGCAAATGTAGCAACTGAAACTAATTATTTCAGTAAGAAAAACTTGGTCATTAAAGGCTTAAATCCAATTTTTGTGGAAAATAATCTCTTTTTCTGAATTTTTCAACATTTTTATCCTTTATTAGTTAATTAAAGGAAAAACGGAGTGATACTTTATGGTTGCGAGAAGGAAATACTACAATATATTTACATTTGTAATTGATGGCCCTAGTTGTGATGGTGGTTACTGAATAGTACGCAAAAAAAGATTTTCCACGTATCTGTCGTTCTAGCCACTGTAGACCGAAGTGTAAGACGATGGATATATAGTATAGCTTTAGTCGACCGAACTTTGCGTCCGTTTTCTAGTTTTGTACACAGTGTAAACAAACGAATCTGCTATGTTAATTAAACTATACTTTCAGATGGGCAAAACTAAAGTTCCGAGATGTGTTAGGTAGTTTCTCCCATTGGAAAGTAAAACTTATTAGACATAGTAGATTCGTTTGCTTACACTGTGTACAAAAAAGCAATGACCAATAATTGCACCAGCAGTGTTCTCTAGATCTGCCCCACAAATCTCAAAGAGAGGTGAATCAAATCTATAAAAAAGGCATCTAAATGTTAGATAGGCGATAGACTAATAGAATCACTTTTGAAAAAAACTATATTGATGAATAGAGCTGAACTTCCCAAAACTGCATTGTGTTATAAGAATGGGTTTAATGGTTATTTTTAGGTAAAATAAGCCTACCTTGTCTATCATTGCTATCGCTGTTTGGTATGTCAAAGTTAGTGATCTCTAAATGGAAGGGTAATAATTTTAGAAACCGTTTCGGCTTCCCAATTTCGAAAACAGCTAAATATGATAACATTGTATGGTTCTTAGCCTTTTGCAGCATTTAGGGGTTTACGCTTACATCATAATATTTTAAAAAGCCTGCGAGTTTGTCCTACGCTGAGTATGTTTAAACATAGAACCCTCTTTCATATGACTGGAGCAGAAAGAAAAATTCTCACTTCCACCCTCTGTAGATGAAATACAAATAGATATGAAGATGTCAAAATTACGCACAGATTTTTTAGAAATTAGTAACTAAACTCCTAGGTCTACAATGGTGTTATGTGGCAAATATAAGTAATATCGACATGTATTTTGTTTAATGTTTTAACATTTTTTTAATGAAAAATAGCAAAACGAACTTTCTACGAACATTTCGCAGTTTCGAAGATAATTTTTGGAGACCTGATCCGATCGGTAAACCATCTTTAATAAAATCCATATGTTACTCGCAGGTGCAGATCATCATTGGCAAAAAACTGTGAGATGTTACTGCAGCCTTCTCAAGCATCGAGAATGAAGCAGCGAAAATGGGGCTGGTGGTAACCGAGGACAAAACAAAGTTATTGCAGCCTTCTCAAGCATCGAGAATGAAGCAGCGAAAATGGGGCTGGTGGTAACCGTGGACAAAACAAAGTTACTGATTTCAACGAACAAAGGGGCTACTCGTTTGCGACGCTTTGTGAGCGTTGACAACTATAATTTTGAAGTGGTGGAAGAATTCATCTACCTCGGTTCCGCTGTAAACAAAACGAATGATGTTCGCATGGAGGTGAAGAGGAGAGTATTGCTTGCTAACACATGTTACTATGGGCTAAGCAAGCAATTCAATGACAAAGCTGTCTCTCGACAAACAAAAATCCGACTCTACCTGCCTTGATATATGGTATCAGTACTGGCAGTTTCGAGAAGAAAATACTCCGGAAAATACGAGTATATGGACCCATCATGGTTAATGGAGAGTATCGGCGACGCATGAACAATGAGCTGTATGAGCTATATGCTAACATAGACATGGTCAAACGCGTTAATATACAGCGATTGCGATGGCTGGGTCATGTTGTATGAATGAACCTAAATGCTCCGGCATGGAAAGTTTTCGACAACGAAATCGATGGACGGCGCAGAAAAGGGCGACGAAAACTCCGTCGAAAGGACCAAGCTTATGAAATACTATCGAAACTTGGTGTGGCGAATTGGGGGAGGAACGCAGAAGATCGAAGCGCTTGGAATTATTTTCTATTGGCAGCGTATACTAGATAAGGATGTCTATTCCAGTCGCCACCTGAGAAGAAGAAGATCTGATCGGTAAAAGTGTTGCGGTAAAAGAGTGTCGGTTTTCCTTTTTGCCCTTACAGATCAACTCGCTCTAATGTCTGTTCGTAATCTATAATATTTTTGCAAAATTTCATGAATAGCAGTGTAAATGTTTAATCGATCGTTTGCTGAAAATTAAATTTCGATTTAAATTTATACATTTTGTGTTTTATCACATCGAGTTAACAGTATAAGATGCCAAAACCTATTATAGGCCCAGCAGTGGACAGGAAAAACGAAGGAACAGAGAGAAAGAGAGAGAAATACAGACGAAACAATTGCAGAACAGTGAGTGGCTCTTCAAGTAATAAACACATCTACATATACGCCTATGAATGAGCTCTCAGCCATATCCAAAGTATTTAATTATTTATAAATACACTTAAAGGCATGATATGCCAACAATCATGGTGTGTGGGGGGTGAGAGAGATTGAACGAAAGTGGTAAGGGGACATAGTTTGTGTAGGAGTGTATGTGTATGTGTGAGTTCTGTTATACTACATACGCTTACAAGAAATATAAGCACAAGATAACATTACAAATTCCATGTAATATGTTAAAATAATTTAAATTTTGTATAAAATTCAATTGATAGCCGTTTGATTTCAATGTAGGTTTCACAAACACAACAATACATTTACATCAACACATATATGTATGTACGCCGGTTGTTACTTATTTATTTAATACACAAATTGAGTAAATATTGAATTTTTATAAATTTATTTTTTTTTACAACAAAGTAGGAAAATAACTAGTATACTTTTTTTTAGACACAAATCGGATAAATATAACCGCTCATATTTCGCACAGTTTGTAATCAACACACTTTGTTAAATCAAAAATAAAACACAAATGAAAAACATTTAATTTTTTTTTCATAGACTTCTCCTCTTTGATTGCTACCAACACACATAATTTAAAACGTTTTCATTCTCTTTTTTTTAGATTTGCTTGTTCGAATTTAAATTTCCTTTTGGAATCGATTTGATTGATTACGTATAAATTACACAGTTTTATTGAAAATTCCATATATAAATTTTTTTGTTTTGTTTTGTGCTATTTAACAATTAACACGTAATTTTATTTATTTAAACAAATTTTTCAATATTGCAGTTTTGTCTGTTCAGTTCGATGCAGTAGTCACTTGATGTATGCGCGCGTTACGCTGCATTATTTATCAGTAAATGTTTAGCTGGCCATTTAATCAAATCGTTTAGACCTCATCGATTGATTGCCAACTATTTATTGTCGATTGTTGTTGTCTGCATTTTGTATTTCGGTACTCTGTGACTGATTTATTTTCGTTTGTTGTTGTTGTTGTTTTTCTTTTTTTTTTTGCTTTTTTTGTTCCTTTTATCGTTATTGGGGCTTTTGCCTTTTTGAAGTGACTCTAAAAATAGGTTTGATTTATCACACAACATTGTATAGATTTTCATTTTATTTTCTGAAAATAAAGGAAAGGACTTTTATCGCTGTCTGTGTCTGTGCGATGGTATTGGACAGCATTACATTTCCATATTATGCCGTATGATGACTATTTCACTTCTTAAATAACATTTGCATTTTGTCAATGATTTAAGTTTTAAATAAAGGGTGCAGCAATAATGGCTGTTATAGGTAAAAAAAAAAAAACTTAAACAACATTTAAGATAAGCTCACAATATGGTAATTACAATGACCACTGTTACGGAATATTGTCAATTAATTACTGATATTGGAAATGAAGTTCCCCGTTTTGCAATATTTATTCATCATCAGTTTCCAAAGTACTGTTGTAAAAAATGTCCTGCAAGCTTGAATCACGCCGGTACATAACAAATAAATAATAGGTATTGTGTTGGGTGCCGCATAAGTAACGCTAAGATTTGATCAGTGAATACATTTTTTGTTTAAGTCTTTTCGTCTCATTACAGAATTAACTAAGTAATACTTGGGAAATTTATGACGGAAAGGCTCAGCACAAAGAACAAAAGTTGTTAAATTTTACTTTGAAAGTCAGCATTCGATTATTCAAATCATACCGAAATTTCTTTCATGTTCGAAATACTCCTAGCGCTTCAACAATTTACCAATTGGTTCAGCGTTTTGGGCAACAAGGGGCTGTCTGTGATCTTCCGCGTGCTGGGAGATCTCGTGCAGTTCTAAATGAAGTGACCATTACTCGAGAACAATCAAGTATTGAGGAAAACCCCGAAACTTCCACCAGGCGACGTTCTCAACAGTTAGAAATGTCTAGACGGTCTTTGCAAAGAATTTTACATATGTTAGATCTTTTCCCATATAAGATGTAATTGGTTCACGAGTTTAAACCAGATACGCATTCAATATAGTCGCCGTTAACGTTACTTATGCACCACCTTTTATATTTAAACTGCTATTCTGTAAATTCTCTCAGTATTCTCTAATGGTGAGTCCTATTTCACACTACATGAATGGCATCTTCCAAACCGTTACTTTTGGCGTAGACGATCTCTGAAAATGACATTTTATGATAACATAAAATGAGAATAATCAACCATTTCTTTCAAACGATGAGATGCATGAGAAGTTTTTATTGGTTTTAGATTTGAAGGAATATCCGGCTGCTGATTAAAGAGCTCATTCTAATTTACCAATCTCATTAAACTTTTTTGGCACTTCTATTGACCGCTATATTTTCCGCCATTTCTTGTATGAAACGCCTCACAGATATTTGATATTTTCTATGTGGCAAATAAACACTTTTTTATACGTCAAGATTTCCATTTACGTGTCAAACTTCAGCTGACTTATGCCACGGAGCAGTGTTGAGTTCTACAACATCAAAATTGGAATGCGCAGTTCATGTTGTCTATCTTCAGGGTTGTCAAAGTCATACTGTGAGCAATAAAATATTCAATACCCGATATTATCCTGTTTGTAAGACTTAAAATCGTATCATTTGATCTGTCGGTATAAGGAGGAAATCTTTATGTACCTATAAGAGAGATTATTCCTAATGTTATAACCAAATGATCTGGGTTAGCAAACTGCTCTGGCTGCATAAGAAATGTTAATTTTTTGTTATTTATCAAGAAATTACTACCACGATGATGGCAGGCATAACTGACAATTTCAAATATTGTCACATTTCATTTTAAATTTCGATATATTTCCGAACTGAAAAACATATTTCACCCTTTATTTGATTTCAACCAGGATGGCACACCATGTCATTGGGCTGAAAGGATGAGCTACTACGAAGTCAGCCTTTTTACCAAATCCTCAAACATTGTATTTATCACAGTTCTTAAAATGCCTGTATGAATCTATCAAAACCGAATCGGTAGTTTTATATAAAATGTCAGTCAAAAACTGCAACTGGGCGAGATAACCGAACACCATCCAATAAGATCCATATAAACACTTAGCCTGACGTACATAATGCATAATTTGGT
The DNA here is from genome assembly GCA_019455685.1 of Philornis downsi. Taxonomy (NCBI): domain Eukaryota; kingdom Metazoa; phylum Arthropoda; class Insecta; order Diptera; family Muscidae; genus Philornis; species Philornis downsi. The sequence continues at coordinate 363,519 of JAHXMU010026610.1, forward strand.
ACATCATCCAAATATTTTAAAATCACTTCTCACCCGGGACGTATTGAAGAAAATTTAACGGCGTTAGCTAAGACAGTATGCGATAATGGTATTGAATTGATTCAGCTCCGTTCTCCTATTTTCCATAAAAGTAGGCAAAATTCAACTGGTGCCAGGATTGCCAATCTACTTTCGTTTTAGTCTTTGGGCTCTTGAAGCGCTTGAGGAAGATCCATTGCGTTCGACCAAAATTTTGTTTAGTGATAAGATCCATTTCTAGCTTTATGGCTACATAAAAGAGAAACGCTCTTGGATTTGAACTGAGAAGCACTCTGAACAGGTTCAAGAGTTGGTATTGCATTGAGAAAAGGCAACGAACGGGTTGATGTGGTTTTTGGGTTGTTGGAATAATCGGTTCATATTTCTTCAAAAATGATGTTGGGGGCCACGTAGGTGTAAATGGCGCCCGGTACAGTGTCATTAACTATTTATAGCCAGTTCAAAACAGCATTTTTTCGCTGCAAAGAATGTAAAATATGGCAATAAAGTGAGAGCATCTCAGCACGCTTGGGATTGCTGAATGGGTCGAAAAAATCATGTGATGTTATAATTTGACATTTTTTCTTTTGGGACTACGAAAAGCACAAAGCCAGCACGGATAAACTTGCAAAAAATCGAGGATTTTGAAGCCAAGATTGCTCTTGTTTTTTGCTAAATATACCTATTTTGTTAATCCTTTTGTAGCAGCCAGAAATATTCATCTAAGACCACAATACAAATCAATGTCGGTCTAAACCCTTCGCTCACCTGTTAGTCTGCTCGCGTGCCTGGTCAAAGCACGAAAGAAGTTCCACCAGCCAAGTTAGGAGGCTGCAATTTTTCACAAATAAAATACAAGCCGTGGGATCAACAATCAACAATTTTAATTTAATTTTTTTTTTTGTTTAGTACTTAACAATTCATAGGCAGATGAAGTTAGAATTCAATCACAGGGACTGAATTCACATTTAGAAATATAGAACTCCCCTTTTTAAATTTGTGAATAAAACATATAAGGAAGGACGATTCATACCATTTTTAAAGGGGCCGCCATAATATATATTTTCGGGGGAAAAATGGGAAGAGTAACCACATAATGATTGATAAGAGGCTTATGCTATTTATCTGGCAAAGAGTTAGGATGACGTGTTCTATTTAGAATAGTCCACAAATGACAAAAGTTTACGAAATCGATGCAGTATAAAAAACTTATCCATAACCAGACTGAATACAGCATTGGAGCAAATGAATCATATTGCTGGAATCGAATGACGTTTTCACAGTTCCCATGCAAGTACAGGGTTATCCATTTAGTGATTTCAAAACCGCTGGACTGGCAAGGTTGTCAGCTGTAAATACCTATCATCTAAAGTGTTATTTATTTTACAAAAGGCTTGCTATTTATGAATATGGTTCGCTTAACAACTGAAGAACGCATAGAAATAGTTAAAACTTACTACAAAAAAGGGTGATTCAAACGTGGGCACCTTTCATGCATTACAGAATGTTCAAGCAATTGGTCAGAAAATAAAGAAATTTGAGACTGAAAGCGTTACAGATGTGGTCAGGCCAGTGCATCATCTCAATGTACACACTGCCAAAAATATCGCTTCCGTTAGTGAAAGTGTGGTGAATAATCAGAATTTCAATTCAGAGCTCTATGGCTGTATAATAACTGACTTTTTTTGGCCTGCAATTAAAGATTATGAACTGGACGGTGCATTGTATCAACAAGACGGTGCCACGAACCAGAAAGCGTAATTTCACGTTTTGGGGATATCATTTGGCCAAGCGATTTGGCCCTGTTAAGCGGATCAAACCTGTTTAAGCGGATAATCCCCAAACATTGGAGTATTTGAAAACCAACATTCGGCAAGTTATCGCCGATATGCTGCTCGAAATGTACGAAAAAGTGGTCGAAAAGGATCTCAAAAGGCTCCAAAGCCACAAACAAACCGGAGACGGTCATTTAAATGACAAATATAATGGCAATGTCCAAGCATTATAATTGTTTCATATAATTACCTCTAATCTACATATAATTATTACATGAATTTTATGAATTGTTTTAAAAATTAATTAAAATGAATTAATTGAATAACTACGGTTAACTTGAAATATATTATTGCCAGATGATATAAAAGCCCACTTATTCAACCATAAAGTTAAAAAAAAACCCACTATTTGTTATGCCTAGGTGGCAACCCAGCGGTGCACGGAGGTTTCGTGGTCGTGGTCGGTGAGAGCACAAGTCTCTTTGCACTTCAACCACCAGCAGGACCACATCGAAAGCCGCTCTCAATTTTCAAATAAATAATATAAGTTTCAGATCCCTAACCTCTTTTTCCCAGAAAGTATAAATTTTCCGTAAGTCAGTTAGATACAGAGTACGAATAAGAATTCAGATGTCCTTATTTTTAACCCCCTCAATTGAGCCTAAGCTCGCCCCAGATCGCCCACATTTTGAATTGGAACCTGAGTTCCAGAAAGAAAAAGGCATACGATTTTACAATAATGAAATAAAAGTTTCATCGAAATCATAGCTTTATACGAGTTCGTATGTGTTTCATTTAACTTTACTTTTGAAACCGAAAAATGGATAATCCGGTATAGCATATATTTTTTGAAACTCTGGTTTATCACATTTCATATACGAGTAGAACAATTATCTCCTGATGGAGTTTTAATATGAAAAATATTTGGTTTAAATTGATTAAAATATTTTCTCAAATGAGGTCACGGGTCTATGCTTTTATAAAAAGGTATGGAAATATGTTTTTGTATACGTTTTTAAGGTAAAAGCGTGTTATGGTATATGTGTGGTATATAATGCATGTGTTTTCAAAATGCACTGTGTTCCGAAGTAAAATTTACGTTTTTAACAGTTCTGAGCAAATCGTATCCAATTATGGTTGCGTCTTTTTGGTATCCTATATAGGATACCGGTATAAGATACCAAAAAACGCATTGGCGCTTAGTAAAATTAACTTGGCAGCATTGCTATTTATGATATGTTTATTCATATTGTTTTCTTTCTGTTCGTAATTGTTTTATCATCCATTTATAAAATAAAAGTAACTTATTGTTTGCGCAATTAATAAGTTAAAATTAAAATTGCTTTGTAACGCATAGTGTTTGTGCTGATGATTAACTTTGAAAATGTAAGTATTGTTATTATTCTGGAAATCTGAATTCTAATGTTTTCTTAATAAAAGGTGTCCAAACAAGAACGCAAGACTTAAACTTAGCGCCATTCGAAGTGTCATTGTTTGACATTTGAACAATTATTATTGCTTGCTAGTAGAAGGTACGAGGTTAGTAAAAATGGAGCGCTACACGAATGAACAACGCATTCTTATTGTGAAATTGTTTTACCAAAATGGTGAAAGTTTTACGGCTACAGTTCGCAAATTGCGATCAATTTGGGGTCACAATGATGCTCTAAAAGAGTTAACTGTAAAGAGATTAATAGATAAATTTGCCAAAACTGGGTCTGTTAGTGATGTAAAGATAATAACGCGCCTTCGACCAGGCCGATTGACCGAAAATTTCGCAGCTGTACGTGATGATGTCGCTCAAACTTCATCCACCTCAATTCGACACTGAGCTCAGCAAATTGGTGTCTCCAAATCCACTATGCAGCGAATTTCGAAAGATTTGCATCTTCATGCATACAAAGTTCAATTGACTCAGGATCTGAAGCCAGCAGGCCAGGGACAGCGAAGGGAGTTCGTTAATTGGGTATTGGAGAGACAACATGAAAATGCTGATTTTGTCGATAAAATCATCATCAGTGACGAGGCCCATTTCCATCTTGATGGCTTCGTCAGTAGGCAGAATTGTCGCATTTGGAGTGTGGAAAATCCTCGAGTGATTCACGAGAAGCAAATGCATCCTTAACGTGTCACTGTGTGGTGTGGATTTTGGGCTGGAGGAATTATTGGACCTTTTTTTATGAAAATGAGGCATGTCAAGCGCAAACAGTCAATGGTGTTCGGTATCGTGAAATGAAAACCAGTTTTTTCGTGCCTAGAATTGAAGAAATGAATGTGGAGGGCATGTGGTTTCAACAAGACCGCGCCACATGCCATACAGCCAGAGAAACAATCAATTGCTGCTTCAGTCATTTAAATCTTGCGTTCTTGTTGAGACACTTTTTCGTTAGAAGCGGCCAATGACGCCCATGAAGTGGAGGATTTGCAGGCAATTATTATTATAACGCCAATAACACACAAAACCAAAATTCACCAACTTAAATTTGCAAAAAAATTAACAACTTGTATTTACGTTTTTTGACGTTCTGCTTCTTCTTTAACTTCTTTATTTACTTTTACGTAGGAGAACTTGGTCGCATTGTTATTTTCCATACTTTTCTACTACAATTTTTTTATATAAAAGTTTATTACAAGATGTTCAATATGGTGTACCGCAGAGCAGTGTACTTGGACACTTGTTATTTAAAATATATCTCAATGATATAGGAAACCTTGGATTGACAGGAAAACTATTTATGTACGCAAATGACTTATGCCTTATATATCCATACCAGCACGAGACAGTTGCCAGACCGTATATTGAATGTGACGCGTCCTTGATATATGAATTTGTTCAAATAAACAAACTAGTCCTAAATGCCACAAAAAAAAAAGTTGATACAATTTAAGCCTTATTGTGATCACAACAACCATTTTTCTATATATGTTAATGGTAACATTATCCAAGAAGTCGATTGTGTCCAGTATTTAGGTATATTTCTACAAAATAATCTGTGCAGGGATACACACATTAAACATTTAAAAGACAAATCAGCTCAAGTAGTAGGTATTTTGTATAAATTCAAAAATAAGTTTAATAGAACAGTGAAACTTTTAATATACGAAACTTTAATTCAAAGTATTTTGAATTATAGGTATATGGTTGTTTTATATGGGTACAAAAAAAGTACAGAACTGAAATCTTTACAAAGAATTCAAAACAAAGCCTTGAAAGCTGTGGCAAATCTGCCTTTAACATATTCAACACTTTCGCTATACAGAAGCATATTCCCTAGCATTTTACCTGTGCATGGTACTTACTTAATGAAACTTCTTATGTATGTATTCAAATGCTTACACAATATAGGACATCACACCATACATTTAGCTATCAACCAACAAGTGTTCAGTACCAGAAATAGTAGTAACTTGAAGGTAGCAAAGTGTAGACTTGAAACCACGAAGCAGAGAATTGAGTATTCGGGTAGCCATGCGTATAACAATTTACCTCAAAATTTAAAAAACGCAAATAATATTCTAACATTCAAAACTTTGTTGAAAAATCACTTACTGCAGAATGTTGAAGGAATTCTAATTTAAACTTTTGTTTGTATACTAAATTTGAATTAATTTTAAAAATTTTTAATAATTTTTCTGTAACATAATTGTACAAGATATTGAATTTTACTGCCAACTTGCCTCTATAATATATTATATTATATTAATATGTATATTATTACTCTACAGTATTGCACAGTTTAATAATAAAAATTTGTTATTGTTAATAAAAAAAAAAACAAAAAAAAAACTTATCCCCGTTTAGCTTAGCGTGCAAAATTAGCCCCGTTAGCCTATATTATAGCATTTTTAAGGCGAAACGGGTATAAAATACCAAAAAAACGCAATCTTGAATATGCGAAATCTAGACCAAATCACATAATGTTTACAAAATCATATAATTTCTGATCGAATTAAGTATTTATTGATCATCCGAATTAAGTATTTACCTATTTTTTTAGGGAAATAAGATCTATTTTTTATGTTATTACAGACACGATTAGGTATGGTAAAATATCAATTTCTGTTTTTTCTTTCATCTGGGTCAAGTAATAGAACTGCCTTTCTGCATCCCAGTATGATAAAACCACATATAAATTAAAATAGTACTTACTTCTACTTCACTTGTCGCCAGTGATCATCTCTGAGAGTCCAAATAATTTCCAACCAACAGAAGCAATAGTAAATTTGTTTAGTGTTAATCACCCAGTAAAAGTCAACACGTACACACACACACACACACAAAACAACAAAATTAACAGTCGGTATATCACTTAAATAAAATGTGGCACTATCGCAAAATTTAAAATACTTGTTTTAGTTTTCTTTTTGCTCTTATTGTCTTGTCTGATTGATGTCGATTATTTTCGGTATTATTTTAGATTATTCCGATAAACGCCCCACGGCAATCTCTTCTTAATTTTGCACTTTGCAAAAGAATGGAATAAGCAAACATACCAGCAAGACGGACGGACGAATACCGATGAAGCATTAACTTAATTCACGCAGAAAATTGTTGATTTTCACACAAAAAAAAAAAGAAAAAAAAAAAGAAGAAAAGAAATTGTCGATTGTACAGCGAATACGATGCATAAGAAGACAATTGCAGGCTAAAAATAAATCAAATAACAGCAAACACAACGATTATATCGCATATTCGACACTAAATACGAGGATGTTGTATGGCTCCGATTTATTTTGTCTTTTCTATCTGGCAAAGGAATTTCGTTCGTTGTTAATGTGAAAAGTATGTTAAGAAAATATACCCTTCCAATTTAGATAAACGAGCGAGGAGAATTTTGTTCAGTTCAATTTAAAGGAATTTAAACGATTTTCTCCCAACATTAAGGAATTCCTAAGTGTAGCAAACGAAACGAAACGCAACGAAACGATTTCAATTACAAGTTTCCTTAACGCAACATATTTTATCCAGCATTGCTGGCGAGCTGAATTGCCGGCGTTGTTTGTTGTTCTTCCGCTGTGGGGTCTTCTATGTGATTCAGTAATCTAACTGATTGACGTTATAGTTGCAACTGATATCACTCTGCCTACATCTGTGGCCTGATATCTCTCATGAAAATCTTTACTCATTCGAATGCAATGAAACATTGCTGGCAAATACACGGGCGGACAGACGGACAGCAACACAATGGACAGACGGACGAACGCATATGTAAGACGTACGTACAAGTACATCAGATATATAGACAAAAGGTATCTTACAAATATTCCATTGCAAAGTGTTAATGCATTGCCATTCATTGTTACAACTGCTATAAAATCTTAACGCTTCTGTTAGCACGCTGAAGTACAAATATGTACGAATATACATACATACATAAGTACACGAACACATGTGTACAATGATAGTTAAATATGTAATTATGACGAGTGCAGAATTTAGTGGCGGCCTACAGCGTTGGGCAAGGGATGTTTGCACATAGCTGGTAAATTGTAATAAACTGCACCACATCAAGAACAATGTCATAATAGGGTATGCTATTATGCGATGCCCTAAAGAGGGGAGGTATGTAAATGTAGGCACTGTAAACAGTTTCTTTCTTTTGTGGCAAAACAATAAGTTAGTTTTATTTTTAAAATACAAGTTCCCACGACTGACGACCCTAGTAAAAACGTTAAGGTTTTCGTATTAAGTCCAAATTCGAGAAAAACATATCGGCTTATTGGTCCGAAACCGTAAATGAGTTGTTCAGAAACGCCATTATTGAATGACCATTTCACCAGTTTTGAAAAATCGATAGGAATTTGTTAAAACTTAAGAATTCGAATGCAAATGCATCTACCACGACTTCCAAACTCTTCTAACTGCCGCTGGGTAGTAGTCCGAATTGATAGTATTTATCCCATTGTGGACCACACCTTCTTGGTAGCCAAAAATTGATAAAAATCTGTACAAGAAAACAAGTAAATGTTAGGTTGTAGAAGGTATGTAAATGTAGGCACAGTTTTTTTTTTTTTTTGCAAAACAATGTTAGTTTTATTTTCAAAATACAATTTCCCACGACTGGTGACCCCAGTAAAAATGTTAAGGTTTTCGTATTAAGACCAAATTCGAAACAAACATATCGGTTTATTGTTCCGAAACCGTAAGCGAGTTATGCAGAAACGCCATTATCGAATGACCATATAACCAGTATTGAAAAATCGATAGGAATTTGTTAAAACTTAAGAATTTGAACGCAAATGCATCTACCACAACATCCAAACTCTTCATACTGCTGCTGGGTAGTAATTCGAATTGGTAGCATTTATCCCATTGAGGACCACACCTTCGAGCTAGCTAAAATTTATAAAGATCTAAACAAGAACAACACATAAATGCTATGCTGATTTATAAAAGAAATTTTCTCGGAAGCCATCAAAAAAAGCCAAATTAAATGCGAATCAGATTCAGCATATCTCTAAGAATGGAAGCTGAAAAAACCGATTCGTACCTCATGTTACTTTACGACAAGCAAACATATTGGATATCCCCTAAAACTAACGAGAGACAAAGAAATAAAATTAATAAAAAGAAGCAGTTTTAAAAACAAGAACTGCTGCGGGCTGCGTTTTAAAAAGTATAAGGCATGTTTCAAAAATTATAAGGCATTACCTGAGAAAGTACAGGGTGGCGCACGAATCGTGCTGCTGCCAACTGTCAATGGCAACCGTTATTTAAAGATGTTGAAGGAGTTTTTTTTTTACCCGGAACTGCACCGAAGAGTTATTCGTTTCAAAAGCAGTTGGTTCCAACAAGACGGAGCAACTGCACATAGAGCCAGACCAGGTTAAGGCAAAGCTCCAACGAAAATTCCCGAACAAATTTATATCCAGAAACTCCACTTTCCGCGGGCCCCCAAGGTCACCTGAGCCGACTGCACCAGACGTTTTCGTATGGGGTCATGTCAAACAAGGTACCTCCCTCTAATGATGGGGAGACAGTATATCCCTGTATTTATTCCTTCCTTTCTATCATTCCCTTAATTCCCAAATTATAAAACAAACACTTCAAGCCTCAGAAATAATGTAAGACTGCAATTTCTACTCAATTTAAGGTTCGTGTTAAGACTTTTAGAACAAGGAATTTGACTGAATTGAAGCAGTCCGTTAAAACAATAATTAAGGCGATCACTACTTCAGCCCTTCAGGCCGCAACGAACTTTTGCACCGGACTTTTTTTGTGGGGTTATGTCAAGCAAGTGGTGTACACAACGAAACCAAAGAATTTGACTGAATTTAAGCAGTTCGTTAAAACAATAATTGAAGCGATCTCTACTTTAGCCCTTCAGACTTTTTTGTGGGGTTATGGCAAGCAATAGGTGTACAAAACGAAACCAAGGAATTTGACTGAGTTGAAGCAGTCCGTTAAAACAATAATTGAGGCGATCTCTACTTTAGCCCTTCAGGCCGCAATGAATAATTTTCTGCGTGAATGAGCATGGAGATCATTTACGGTCTATCATTTTCAAAACCAATTGTTTATATAAAATAAAATTGAATTTTCTAAAAAATGAAAAATAATATAAATAAATGAAATACATTGATGAAAACAAAATTTATTTGAATTTCCTGTTATAGCATAGTTGGTGCATCACCCTGTACATAGAAAGCTCCATTGAAGGTCTGATATTTGCATGTCTCGCAAATGTTCTCGTTGTTATAAATCTTACACAAACTATTTTCCACAGCTTCAGACGCAGTCGATAATGGTTAATTCCATTATTTTTCTTCCAATGGGCTTAAGATTTTAACAAAATTTGTGATATTTGAAATATTATGAGAGTAACCCCTTTTTATATTAAGGTAAATAACAATAACAACGTTTTCCATTTTTTAAATAAATGTTGTTTCCTTTTATCACTTTTCAATAACTAACCTCACAAATATGGTTGTCCTTTACAAATGCATATAGTTTGAATTCACTCCAACAGATGTCTACAATTACTTCATAGATTTTTATTAATTAATAAACGACAGTCCAAAGACAAGTCGACTCCTAGTATGCGGAATTGTTTTCCAGCTAGATTGCTTTCACCCGTTCGTATTTTTCATAGCTTCCATATCCTTGATTTCGTCGGGATGTATTTACTTATCGTCGATAAGTAACCACTTCCATAATTAAGGCAAGATAGAAATTTTCCGATTCCATGAGATATTTTAACTTTAATAAACGGTAATGTGAAAAACGCGTGTTTTCCTAAGTATGGTTTCAGTTCTCTCCCTATGGACAGATTTCGGCCGCTTGTACCATTGCAATACTAACGTGGACTATGCAGAGATAAGTTGGCATGTCAAAAAAGGGCTTTTCCAGTACATAATAAATCGATTTAACCTGTCTTTTTTTCGCAAATATCGAAGTATCTTCAAACTATTATATGTATATTAGTTTGGATATCTCTTTTCTGTAATATACGAGGTGTCATCAAAAAAGTTGTGCTTTTTCAAATTTCGCGGACTACGTATATTCGACTTTGGATTATTATTTTCTTTTTATGTTGATTCACTCGTCTCGAAGATAAGTTGACGGTTTTGTCAATGTAATATGTTTAGTTTGTTTATGAGAGTCATAAATAAGACAAGTGTTTTGCGTGTTCGGCGAGTTTCTCCTATCGAAAAAAATGGATCAAACAAGTTGCATCAAATTTTATGTAAAAAAATGGAATTAAGTGCTCAAAATCACTTGAAATGTTGGCAGTGGCATACGGTGAGAGTACTCTGAATCAAAAAATGTTTGCAAGTAGTACAAACTTTTCACATAAGGTCGAGAAGATGTGAATGACGACGTTGGCTCTGGACGCCCCAGCACATCAACAACCGATGAAAATGTTAAGAAAGTGAAGAAAATTGTTATGGAGAATCGTCGAATCACAATTAGAGAAGTTTCTGATGATGTCGGCATATCGTTTGGCTCATGCCATGCAATATTTTCGGAAATTTTGAGCATGAAGCGTGTGGCTGTGAAGTTCGTTCCAAAATTGCTGAATTTTGACCAAAAACAACGTCGCATGAGCATCGCTCAGGAATTGATGAATGACGTCAACGATGATTCAGATTTGCTTAAAAGGGTCGCAACTGGCGACGAATCATATGTACGTGGTTATGAGATCGAAACCAAAGCTCAATCGTCCCAATGGAACAGTCCAGGAATGCCAAAAAAATCACGCCAAGTTCGATCAAATGTGAAGGGTTTGATCACTGTTTTCGTCGATTACCATGGCGTAGTGCATCAGGAGTTCTTACCACAAGGCCGTACGGTTAATAAGGAGTATTATCTTGAAGTTATTCGCCGTTTGCGTGAAGCAATACGAAGAAAACGCCCGGAATTGTGGAAAAAAACTCATGGCTTTTGCATCATGATAATGCAGCTGCTCACTCGCCGTTGCTTGTGAGAGATTATTTGGCCCAAAACAACACCATTATCATGCCTCACTCACCGTATTCACCAGATTTGGCCCCTACGACGTTTTCCTGTTTCCAAGATTGAAGAGACCCATGAAACGACGGCGTTTTGCAACGATTGGGGATATAAAAACCGAATCGCTGAGAGAGCCAAAAATTGCATATCAGAACTGCTTCGAGGATTAGAAAAACGCTGGCTCAAGTGTATTATATCTGAGGAGAACTACTTTGAAGGAGATAAAGTAGAGATTGATGAATAAATAAATATTTTTTGAGAAAACTGAAAATTCAACTTATTTTTTGAACACACCTCGTACTAGTGTACTCGTATTTACCCGCATCATTCCACCCATCATTCAGTAGGTATTTGCAAATCCTTAATACCGAAATCTGTTTGGCGTAAGCATCTAATTGAATATCGCACTGCCCTTCCGATACCTTCCCACCAACCTTATTACACCACTCTGGCATCACATCAGTTTGCAGTTCGAATAACTCATGCAATGTGCATGTTAATGTCTCTCCACCTGTCAGTCTACCCGTGATTCATAAACAAGATGTTCTTGTTTCATTTATTATCAATGCTGTGTGAATTTCACATACGAGTGCTTTTCATAGTTGCTCTCTTGTTGTCGTTATTAACTATAGAATGGTGTTAATTACACAATTTACCTAGTAACATGTCTATTAAGATTGCACGTTAATGAAAGGTCTAAGCTTTCAGTTTCTTTTAAAGCTGAACTCGTGTAAGCGCTGCAACTGCTCCCTTTTGTTAGCATTCTTTTTTTCTTTTTTTGAGAACCGAATTTAGGTTAAGAACTATTTCTAGCATATTTTGCTAAAACTTTAATAGAAAGACCAAGTTTTGGATAAGCTACGATGGAGCCATTTGAATATTATTGTCATCATCTTTAAAGTTTTATAGTTATTGGTGTTTTTGGGGCAATAAGAATTTGGAGGACATAACTGGGATGGGGTTTTCCTTTTAAGTGCTCAAAGAAAACGAATAAGAGCAAAATACCAACATTCAAATGCAAGTTAACGATATACAGTTGAAAATATCAAGTAGTTATTCCTGGAAATGGGGTTTGTTTTTTTTTTAGATTAAATACTAGAAGAAATTCGGCAAAAATGATAGAATGATAGCGCAATTGTGTTATTTGACCATAGCTAAAAATTTCGAAATTTCATGAACATTTATTAAAAGATTACAAATGAAATTTTCATGATAAGGACGATCCTCAAACTTTCAATAAATTACTGAGGGTGAATTATTTAATAACTTCACAGTGTAATATCAGTGAGGAGAAAGTAAACAATTCAAATAACCCAATTTCATAGTAAAACCTTTTCGTTGTTCTCCAATGAACCAATTTTTGCTAGCATATCAAGTTACACTTAAACGGTAGCCCCCACACCTAAAAGGAAAAATTTTGAATATGGGAAAGCAAAACTGAGGAAAACATATGTTCTGGGATCAAGTGCAAATTAATACATAAAATTTAACTTTCTATTTCAATGCAATGAAATATCAGTTTTTATAAATTATTTCATTTCTAACATATGGTAACACAAAAAAAACCTTAAACATTTGTTTGATAATGAACACATAAAAAAAAGTATCATGTAATCGACATTAGGAAGAATTAGACGAACTCAGAAGAAAAACATTTCATAGTTTTATATAATAAACCCTTAAGTTTTTGTACTTGACCAGTTAACATTTATTTGGATGGCCGTCCCTCTTGATTTACTTTAATGCCGATGAAAAACTTGCTTGTTATTAACTAAACCATGGCGCGTGTTTAATAATATACTTTAGCATATCAGATATGATCGTAATACCCATCACCATGTAATTTCATTTGCAGCATCTAGAAAGGAAAGGACTTCAACCCATAAAGTATTGGGTTGTAAGTTCGTTCGATTATTTCGTTCGTTCACCATACATCACTTCTCATGCCATAGACTTCCTTCAAACACCACCAAAACGTCCTTCCATTCTTTCTCTAAACTGTTTACTATATTTTGCTTGTGGCCTCGTTCTGGTCACGAGTGGTTACAGCGATTTAAAAGTAAGTTTTAAAAAGTGTAAAAAATGAGCGATAAAGAGCATTTTAGGCATATTATGGTGTATAATTTTCGAAAAGGAAAAATAAAGTCTGTTTATGAGGAGAACGGATCAAATGGAAGAACTTGCCGGAAATGGTTTAAAAGATTTTCTACGGGCCACTTCGCCGTAACGGCGCTTGCAGATCCGGACGACCAAAAGAAATTGTTTTCGACTAGCTGAGAGATTTAATTATTATAAATCTCCATTCAACAGTTAGGGAAACAGCTAAAATAATCAAAAAAATCTGTCTCAGCCGTTCACGGTGGCATAAAAGAGCTCAGATTTGTGAAAAACCTCGTTGTATGGATACCTCTAACTGCCTCACCGAGGCCTCACACTGACTTGTGGACCCGTCAGAAACTGTCAGAGCTTGGGTGGAAAGTTTTACCACGCCCACCGTGCTCCCCAAACCTCGACCATCCGACTATCACCTATATCGCAGTCTGAGCAACTACTTGAAGGTTTTGAAGTTTCATAACGACGAGGAAGTGAAAAATCGAATTGAACTACTTTTTTTTCAGAAAAACCACGCGAGTTTTATGAAAGAGGAATTAAATAGCTCCCAGAGAGGAAGGAATAAGTTTTTAAAAAAGGGGGAGATTTTATAAAAGACTAGCTGACCCGGCAAACGTTGTTTTGCCTTCAAAATGTAAATGTGGTAAAAAAAATTAATTGCAAAAATCTCATCTCCAACGCCATCTATCTTTTCAAATAAAACTTTTTAAACCTTCCGGAATACTCTACAAATAATTTAAGACCAAAGTGAGCCAAATCGGTCCAACCGTTCTCGAGCTTTAGCGAGACTAACGCACAGCAACTGATTTTTATTTTATAAAAAGATTAAAATAATGGTTTTCTTGTATATGCATTTTTAAATAATTTTTTTTTAAAAACCGAACAAACTTTCCGAATTACCCGATATATACGAGTATACTCCTGATCATCGTAAAAACATATGGCCTTCTAAGCGTACCTGTCCGTATACATGCTGAGTGAGAGCTCGATAGACGCTACAGCTGGAAGGATGACCAAACTATGATTTCTCGACATTTTTTCATTCGCTAATTAATAATAATTCATAGAAACTATCTTTCCTTTCCTTCCCGGAAAACCGGGCCATTTCGATATACTCCAAAGAAGTTAAAATAATCTGACATTTGTAATATAGAAATAGCGAAACGTTAGAGACGGTATTATTTTTGAAATATTTTCAGATTCAGATGCTTCAATGTAGTTAAAATTCTCTGTTTTTAAAATTAAAAAGTGCAATAAATCAGTTTTTATAAATTAAATTTATATACCGGGTTATTAATTTTTCCAGTTCAAAAATAAAGTTAAATAAAACACACAAAAAGCTGTGATGATTTCTTTTATTTCATGGTAATGCTAAGACGTTGCCATTATGTATGAAATACAATGTCACTTAAATGATCAAATCTGGATTGGTTACAGAAGCGGATCTTTTTAACGTAGTTTTCGGCCAATTTTCCGCACATTTCGGCCGCTATCTTGGCGATAGTTTGACAAATGTTGGTCTTCAAATGCTCCAACGCTTGAGGATTATCCGCGTAAACAAGATCTTTAACGTAGCCCCACCAAAAAAACATGTAACGGCGTTAAATCGCATGATCTTGGTAGCCAATTGACGTCGTCAAAACGTGAAGTCACGTTTTCTGGAGACTTCTCAGGCAATAAAGCCAAAATTGGTCATGTTGTGTGGCTCGCGGCACCGTCTTGTTGAAATCATCCAGTTCATAATCTTCAATTGCGGGCAAAAAAAAAATCGGTTATCATGCAGCCATAGCGCTCTAAATTTAAATTTGGATAATCCGCCACATTTTCCCTGACAGAAGCGATATTTTCGGCAGTGCATACATTGCTATGCCTGAGCACATCTGTAACGCTCCCAATCTTTCCAAATTTCCTTATTATCTTGCAAATTCTGTGCATAGTAGGCCGATTATGACGACTATAATCACCCAATTACGCACGAAAAGTACCTACTTTTGAATCACTACTATTGTTGTAAGTTTTAGCTAATTTTACTTATTCTTCCGTTGTTAAACGATCCACATTCGCAAATGGCAAACGTTTCACTAAATAAATAACACTTCAGATGATAGCCATTTAACAGCTAACAGCCTTGCCAGACCGGCATTTTTTAAACCATTAAATTGATAAACATATAATACAGAATTATTAATTAATCATAAACATTGTATCTTCTAGACTAGGAAGTGGGTTAAAAGCTTAAAAAACACTCCATTGCCTGTCTGTATCAATGTAATATAAACTCTGTCAAAAAAGTGTGAAAATAATTATTTTTTTATCCCTAAAATGGCACAACTGTCCTCTTGAAATTTTAGCGCAATCTGTCTTTTAGTTTGTCTGTAGTTCTCCACTTGGACAGTTCATCTCAAATGTATTTTGTAATTTTTGTTATGGATGGATATACCGAACAAAGAATTTGTCTCTGAATTTAAAATAGAATTTCTTCCTGGTTAAATCGCTTGGAGATACGGATATAGCCGCTAAATATTATGTGCTTTATGATTTTTATCATTTTACTTGATTGTTTGCCGCTCGACTAGAGTTAACTTTTTTTCAAAAACTCAATCGGGTAGAGGTCACTCAAGCCAAGCTAGAACGATTTAGTTCCGAACCCACATTCATAAGGCTGATGACGAGACATAGGTTAACACGTTTTATATGAAAACAGCCAATAAGTTTCGTTATGGGGCCTTCCAGCTAATGCGAAACCGAAGAAGCAAGAAGTCAAGGTAACATTGACTCTGTTCCTTAACAATCACGATGTTGTGCACACGAAATTCTTGCCAGGAGGTTTGCCGGAAAACAAGGAACATCATCTGGCCATACTGCGACGTTTAGGATAGCAAAGTCGCCGAAAAAGGCCTGATTTTTGGAAAGAAAACTCATTTTACACCATGATAACGCACCGTCTTATAAGGCTATCATTTTGAAAGAATTTCTTATTAAAAAATTAATAAATATCATCGAACAACGACTGTATTCATCTTATGTGCCTTCAGCTGACCTTTTTCTGTCTCCAAAACGCAAATTATCGGCTCGATATATATCAAAATGAGGCAATAACTGAAGTCTTTTCCCAAAAATACATTTGATTGATGATTTGAAGAATGAACTGTATTTATTATTCGGAAATAAGCTATTTTGAAGACGATGCAATAAATATGAATGAATAACAAAATATTTTGTTGGATTTTTTTCATTTTTTAATAAATTATAAGATAAATGTTTATACCCGCCACAATTGGATAATGGTAACGATATTTGTAATATCCAGAAATGCTTAACTAAAATTCCATGAGGTGTATATTTTCCTGACCGTCGGAGACATAGATGTTGAGAGGTTGCGTCCTTGAGCTGGTGGGCTCAGATTGGGCAATTATCAGAGACAGGACAGTTGCACAAAACCGGTTGAAGGGGAGAAAAAAAACCTACTAACTGGCACTGAGGCTGCTACCATTGCATACGAAATAGCAATTTTGCAGATTTTTCAAAAAAAATCCCATTTATTCAAATGCAGTTTACAGTCGCATTGTAAAGGGTGTCCCAACAAGAACGCAAGATTTAAATTTGGCGCCATTCGAAGTGTCATTGTTTGACATTTGAACAATTATTATTGTTTGCTAGTAAAAGGTACGAGGTTATTAAAAATGGAGCGCTACGCGAATAAACAACGCATTCCCTAAAACGCATATACTAAAATGGACGAACCCAGTCATATAATTTTTTAAAGAACCGCCTCTAATTTATACGTATTATTTGTATTTTATTATTATATTTATATAATATTGTATTTATATTTATAATATATTCATATTTTATTATTTCTCTATTGAAGCTTGTAAAAAATACCTATTTTCACTAAAGAATTGAGAGCGAAATCGGCGTAAACAATTGTATCATTAACTCATGAAATATAGGCCACTCCAGCTCACAAACTGTTTGAGGGGCCGTATCAAACGTATGCATACTTATTGGAGGTAAGAAAACATCTAAAAAATTTTGCTGGAAAAACTAACAAGGTTGATAAAATATATGTGAAGAGAGGATATTTCTGGAGCGTCCATATTTCTCGTGATGAGTCGGTATATGGTTTGCTAAATAGGTTTTTTACGACGATCAAGAATACACTCTATACTGGGAGTCAGATGACTATCTCCACCAGTTAAAAGTAGGAATGACAAGCTTAGTATACCACCCCATCCCATGATGATGTAAATCAAAAGAGCATTTTCGAAATTCTTGGAAGGCAATGTGACATAACTGAAGAAATTTAATTTCAAAATGCCTCGTCAAAATTACAATGACACCAGTTTAATCAAATGCATTGATATTTTTTAAATAATAGAGCACAATATTTAAATGTTGGCTTAACATTGTTTTCCTAATGTGTCATAATGCATACCCATCACTTGAAATTCGTTCTTCCTCTTTATGTTTCCCTTTTTGTTCTATTCCTTTACATCTTCATTATGCCACAACAATACACATTTCCCACTGCAGACATTGGTTTGCGCCAAGAGCGCTCACATCCATAATCACAACTAAATGGCACAAGTGACGACTGCTGCTTATGCAGCATAATCATGTCGTGTGTGCTGGCTGCACTTCCTTCCAAGTCGAGTGCCATCATATCCTTCGATGTCAACGACTATTGCAACTAGTTCAAGCATTTTATTAAATTGCCACTTTCCGGTTCCAATTCGTGTTGGCTACTTCATTTGCCGCAAAATAACAAAACAAAATAAGGAAATTGTTTTGTTTTCTTCATATTGTTTTCTGGTAAATTTCTATGATTTTTATTTTGCAACATATTCGATTTATGGCATCAAATCTGCTGTTGATACTAAAGTGTTTTTGGCTAGCATTGATTGAAACAAAATCTAATTTCTGTGGTATCACATTGGCTTAAGCATAGTTTGGTATCTGCCGTATAAAAGAGGCATAAAGGGAGATACATTAGGCCCAGTTTTATTACCATTTGAAACAACATTTAATTAGTTTTGTGAAATAAATCAATTAGTGTTCAAGCAAAGGTAGAGGGATCATCCTGTATAATAGCACACCAGGAAAGAAAGACATAGAGACTAGTTCTATACTCGTAATATGGTACAGTTGGAGAGAAATTCTCAAAGAGATGAGACCAAGGAATATGCCAACATACGCATAATTATAAATATAAACATAAAATCTTGACCATCATAGTTTGGTTTGAGTGAGAAATAAAATTCATCAAGGTTCTCGAAACTCTAAATAGTGCATAAATCCATATCAGAACTTCAGAAAATGAATAACCACTGTAAAGACTGACTTATGAGTTGTTAACCCCAATGAACAACACATCCAGGTAGCTGCCAGTATAATCTTTACTATTAACAATAACTTTACACTCAGTTAAAATAAACACTAAATACTCGCATACTTCATAGAGGGAAGCACATCAAGGATTTACCCCCAAAAGTCTCTCCACTATAGCATATGCAATTTAAACGTTTCATAATCTTTCTTCGTGGCGTAGTTAATGTTGTTTTTTGCGTATAATTTATTAACTTTTTTCAAAAACAACATCAACATCAACAACAACATCTAAATACTTTCGCAGAATAGACATCAAAGGCCAACAATAAAAACACAACAGAGTTTTTACTCTGAAAACACTTTATATGATTTAGTGCGCCCTCACTGTCACCAAGTGTTGATGTATGTTTTGGATGCCTTTCGGGTTTTAGACCAACCCACACCCAGCCAAAAGACAGCCATTGCAAAAGGACCAAAGCGAGCAGACGGGAGTGACCAGAGATATGAGATGGCACTGCTGTTACGTCTGCTGATGTTGTTGACGGTGATGGGACGCTTGTTCGTGTTGCTGACTAAAGTTCAAATAATGTGAGAGTTTGTCAAGTGTTTGCCAGTGGCCTCCGCACATTGTTTATGTGACCCTTTCATCATGTCCATATTCATCTCCGGCCTCAAACGGACAGCTTGTGATAGGTTGGGGCAGGAGATTTTGAGGCTCCAAAGACAAGACAAAAAGTATTGAGAGACTAAACCAAAGCATAACAAAACGATGTGAAGTAAAATGTGTGTTTTGTTGTTGAACCCACAATTTTGTTTGGGTTTTGGGAACCGATAGGGCATTTGTTGCCGCTTCTGTTTCATTTTGTTAGGGTTCTCGTCAATGGTTTAACTTTTTTTTAGGTCAATTTATTTTGTGCCATTTTGCAAAATGAACAATTTATAGATATTTATTCGTTGATGTGTTCACAATTTATTTGTTGTTTTCATTTTTGTACGAAATGTCATTGGCAAATTTAGTTTAGAAAAAAAACCGGTTTAGTTTTCAAAGGATGTTGACTTTGAGTTCACTTACCATTGCGATTTTCACTATCGGCGGGTTTCATTTGAATAGGATGATACATCTGCAAATAGAATAGAGAAAAAATAGTCAATACAGACATGTAATGATTTATTTACAAATAATGAAATGTATGCTCGTATGTAAAGGTATTGATAATTAGGAGATCATCGCACTAGGCAATCTGGGGGAAATGACTGTCGATTTGACTAGATTTATATACCTAACTTTTAATGAGCTTTTAGTTTTACTTACTACAAAATAGAAAGTGATTACGAAAATCCATAGACGAGATTAGAAGTGTAAATCGACGACACCCTTTGCACGAAACATTCTTTAGATGTTTTTTTTTTTTTTTTAAGATGCAAACGAAGTTGGGCAGACTGGTTTAACGACTTGGATATGTTCCTAAAGACTTTTAACCGTTGCTAAACTAGGTTATTCCTGTTTAAATTATCAATTATTTCCACCTTTCTCAAACGGTCAATATACGATATAAATTGCATACAGATTACAAAATATTTTTAAATACTGTCCAATGTAACAAACGTTAAAAAAAAACATGATTTTAGGTAGATTTAGTACTCTAAGTCTCGTGTATAAGTACGAGATTGCATACGATCGTGTATAAGTACGATTTGTTTACTATAGATGGCGTTTGCAAGATTTCGTACACAAAACCCAACTAAGACCATTCTCTGATTGCTTGAGTGCGTGTCAAAAGTGGACACCATCAAAGAGAAAATATGCCATATTTTACAGTTTTTCTTTGATAAAAGCGAAAGCGCACACACACAGGCGGCTGAAAATCTGATGCTGTTTCAGATATCTCAGAAATATCGATATATTAATAGAAATCACAAAGACCGACTGTCATGTAGCCAGTAAAAAAATGGTCATCCAGGAGAAGTTAAAATGATCTGCTGATCGTGATCTACAAGTGGTAAATTTGTCGGATCATCGACAAATTTAACATTGCCTTTTCATAGGAGGGATGCTGTTGTTTTTGATATACGAGGTTTGTTCAAAAAATAAGGTTCATTTTCAAATTTCGCGGGCTACATACATTAACCTTCCTATTCTTATTTTTTTATGTTGGTACACTCGTCTCGAAGATATGTTGACGGTTTTATCCATGAAGCATGTTTAGTTTGTTTGTGAGAGGCATAAATAAGACAAGTGTTTTGCGTGTTCGGCGAGTTTCTGCTATCGAAAAAAATGGATTAAAGAAGTTGTCAAATTTTGTGTAAAAAATGGAATTAAGTGCTCAAAGACCCTCGAAATGTTGACAGTGGCATACGGTGAGAGTGCCCTGAGTCAGAAAAATGTTTACAAGTAGTACAAGCTTTTTACAGAAGGTCGAGAAGGTGTGAATGACGACACTCGCCCTGGACGCCCCAGCACATCAACAACCGATGAAAATGTTGAGAAAGTGAAAAAAATTGTTATGGGGAAATGTCGAATCACAATTAGAGAAGTTGCTGAGGAGTTTGGGCAAGAAGCGTGCGGCAGCAAAGTTCGTTCCAAAATTGCTGAATTTTGACCAAAAACAGCGTCGCATGAGCATCGCTCGGGAATTGTTGAATGACGTCAACGATGATCAAAATTTGCTTAAAAGGGTCATAACTGGTGACGAATCATGGGCACGTATATGGTTATGACATCGAAACCAAAGCCCAATCGTCTCAATGGAAGAGTCCAGGAGAGCCAAGACCAAAAAAAGCATGCCAAGTTCGATCAAATGCCAACGATTTGCTCACTGTTTCCTTCGATTACCATCGCGCAGTGCATCAGGAGTTCTTAGGGTAAATAAGGAGTATTGCGCCATTTGTGTGAAGCAATACGAAAAAAATACCCGGAATTATGGAAAAAAATTCATGGTCCTTTCATCATGATAATGCACCTGCTCACACATCTTTGCTTGTGAGAGATTATTTTGCCAAAAACGAAAACGGTCTCAGCCACCGTGTTCACCAGATTTGGTCCCCTGTGACATTTTCCTGTTTCCAAGACTGAAGAGACCCATGGAAGGACGGCGTTTTGCGACGACTGAGAAGATAAAAATCGAATCGAAGAGAGAGCTCAAGGACATACCAAAAAGTGCATATCAGAATTGATTCGAGTGTATAATATCTGCGGTGTACTACTTGAAGGAGATGAAATAGAAATTGAAGAATAAATAAATAATTTTTGAGAAAAATTTAAATTCATCCTATTTTTTTAACACACCTCGTATAATCAAATTACCTGTTGGATGTCTTTATATGAGATTAGGTTCCATTTAATGTCAGTTTCCTCGAAACTAACAAGAATGCATTTTTTTATGGGAGATATTGCTATGCTGATAGAATTTACGGTCTGTTGGACTAAGATCTTGTACTATGTCCGTCTGTCTGGTTATCTTCGTGAAACTACTTAAGACTAATACTTTACTACGCCGCAGCCGTATATTGCAAATTGGCCATATAGCTGACACATTTTCAACACGTATTCTTAGACAGCGTTTGAATTAGATCTTAGACTCATGTCATCCCTTTATTAGGTTGAATTTGATTTAGCCAAATTCACCTGACGTCAAGCAGTTAATGAACTTGGACCTGAGAATGGAAATGAACAACAATGGAATTCTTCTTTTAGTATCTCCCCAATATATTGGTATATTTTTTTATATTTATTTTCTCTGTTGTTTCTTAGTGGGCTGCTATATGTAATATCTTTCATTACAGAGTTTTGTGCTTCGAAAAATTTGAGGAAAAATTACTAAGCAACCACGTCCCGATTGCTAAACTTAGATCTGAGGTTGAAAATGTAAGATGTTTCAGGTCTAAGCGATTTGCAAAGCCTTCTCTCGCAACCCGAAAACTTTTGCGTCGATAATAAAAGACATTGAAAAATATATCTTTATTTGGGGATTCCAACGACCACTATTCTGGCATAAAATTTTAGTTTTACGTACTTGCTTGGCTCAATTCGTTGTTAGCATACTGCTTATATTACAGTAGCCATCTCAACTTCGCTACCATCAAACAGGATTACAATTCTCTCAGTAGTCTGGAAATTCGTAAACTGCTAGGAAAATTCTGTAAAGGATTCTGAATAGCAGTCTGTGTGTTAAAACTGGAATTTCCCCATTGACTATTTTTCAAAAACAAAAGTAAAAAAATAATTGTGGAAATATCTTCTGATGTTTCAACAAATTCAAAATCTTTATCTTTTCCCCCTAACAGCTACTATCGATACAATTGTTTCGACATTTAATGTGTATCGATACTTTCAAATCGAAATGGCTCATACATTAGTTTTTTATGAGCGTAAGCGCGACTGGAAAATTGCGCTCGAGGGAGGCAAATCGATGTTTAAATTACCAACTTATGTTTCAATTATTTGCAGGTAAGATAGCGATGGAAGCAGCAAAGTTTGCGTGGCGCCCTGAAGTTAGTACAGTAAAAATAATACAGTAAAATAGTACAAATCAAATCAAATCAAATGTGTAGGTTTTACATGAGTCTCGCCTTGAAAGCCTTACCCATGGTGTGCCATCACACAGGTTCTGTTTTCCATTATTTTTTCTTGGTTATATGTTCTCTCTTTCTTCTTGCGACATCAAGCGCCCGTTTGGGGTGCCAAAACTAATCCCGAAAGGAATAGTCAAACTACCAGAGATTAGAAGTAGGTCCCTTGGAAAAACTTCCTCAGGCCCCGCTCCCTCTCTCGGCCAAAGTACCGTTATAGTCACTTGGTATGAAGTGAGCTACCTCCAGGTTAGGAGTTGAGGTAATCTAGGAAGACCTCGGATAGACATGAATAGTGTTTTCCAAGCTTCTGCCTTCCTTCAGCAACGCAACCTGAAGCAACGCAAAAGCACTGAAAACACTTGTTCGGGCAACCACAACCAGCACGATGCTCCCACAAGGCGTCCAACACCATTGACCAGGAAGGAACAATGTTCCTTGGGCCCCTGGTCAGCCGTGCTACCAGAAGAGAAGAACTCTCTGGTCTGGGTTTCGCAGACAAGCTACTGCAGTTTTGCTTTATCATACCTCACATGGAACTGGTAATCCATTATCTACGGCATAGATTTTTAATGTCCGAGGAGAGAATATCAACACATCAAAGCTTCCCATGCTCCAATCATAGTCTATTAACCAGATCTCTCTGGTCGTACAACTATTAAAAACCGAAAAAATAAATCTTCTGATTTCTCCCGACGGCTTCTCTGTAAGCGCACTTGTTGCCAGGCTGTGTCTTGTTTAAGTATGACTCTCCCCTTTACTTGGTTTTCGAAAAACCAGTTCCAAGATCAGTTTGATGTCATATTATAGGTGAATCCCAAGACATAATCCACCTTTTCCTAAGGTGCCTGGTACAAGGCCACACTACTTTGTTTTTGTACGCAAGCATCATACCCTTTGCCTGCTTAATTACAGGATCGGGTAGAGAGGCTTGCGTTTTAGGGGTAAGCGGTACAAAGCATCCTAGGAAACACCCGCCTACCCACAGCAAAATAGTACAGTACATAGTAAAAATAGTACAGTAACAATATTTTACAGCCGTTATAGGGGTCTTATTAATAACTGAATTAATGATATTTTTTATCCGCTAAATTTGTCTTCATGCATATTTTCATATTCGCGTTGTTTTGTACAGGATCCTTTTCTGACTTCCTTCCAGGACTGTTACGCCAGTCGACATTTGATTAACAATAACATTTGATAATCAATAATAATAAGTAGGGTTAACTGATAGTATAGATGTGAAATATTTTGGTAAGTCTTTAAGAATTATAATGAGAAGTATCACAAGATAATTACTTATTAATTTTGGTTATTTAGGGGATAGCGAAGTTTTCTGATTGTTTTGCGGGTCAATGTTAAAGACACATATGAGTGACCCCGAAAAAAAACACAAACCTCGAGTAAAAGAGATTGCTGCGTGTTTTTGACTGTTAAAGTTGAAGCGGTGTGATTACCAGCAGTATTGTCCAATTTTTCTCAATCATAAAATTTGTCTTTATAAAATGTACTTATCATCGAACACAACGATTCTCTGACAATTGATGTAATAGATAATGTAATTGATAAAATGACATCTGCAAAAGAAAATAGTTGTAAAACCTAATCTTATAGTACGAGTTAGTGTTAAATTTTTCTGCGCATAGTTGTTTTCAACAACAACAACAATTTGCTTTCATGACGAATAACTTTACTTTTCAAAAAGGAAGACAACTTCAATGTTATCTGCCTCTCAATTACATGACCTGCTTCGAGATTAGTTTCTCAGCCGTTCATTACCTAATTTCAAATGCATTTTCGTTTCGAATATAAATCTAGAGAAAAACGTTGTTTTCCTGTTTGCATTAAAATGCTCTTAATAAATCTGTAGTTGTCTATTTACATGTCACTTTGCATAAAGCAGCGAGACAGGATGTAACACTTTGTGTTAGCGCTGCGAATCAAATATTAAGTCAGCCATAATATAAGATATTTGTCATTCCTAATAATATCACTAAAGTTAATATAATAGAGCAGAGCATCACTATGAATGGCGAAAAACAAAATTTACCTTACTTTTTTGAATATTGTAATAATTGTAATAATAACAATAATAAATGTTGTAAAATGTAATAATAAGTGAGTATGAAATATGGGCCGTCGCTAAGGATAAAGGCAATTAGGGAATAATATCATTTAGTCATTTCTATTTATGTTGTCAGATATCACCAAAATTCCATTAAAACTGAAAATTTATATGACATTAAAGCCTCACGGTCGACAAAATTTACATAATTATACCGCCATTGTGCATCAGCGATTCACTACTCACTACCTTTTCCTCTAAGGATAATATGCAAAAGTGTTTACAGTTGTTAAAGCACATTCGCAGACTTGCAATTAGGACTAAGTACAGCAGAATTAAAAAATGCTAGTTCTTGTGCCTTATAGTGGAATGGATGCTTGACTGGATGTTACTTCTTGTGTGAATATTTAATTTCCAAAAATGCTTCATGCCAAAAATACTTTCTACCGCATAATTCGATTATCGTTTGAAGAGACTTTTGTTGATTACAGCAGAAAAATTCCATCCCGTTTGTTAAAAAGATGTTTATAAAATCGCAAATAGCGACGAATCATAAACCTAAATGCGTGGCCGAAACTACATATAGAGAGCAATCTGTTGAATGGGTCCTTCAAGCTGAGCCAAATCCAACAAAAGCTATTCGTTGTGCATGAAACTCTTCGGGGCAATTGGTAGCCTTTTTCTTTGGATAACCCGGACAGTATCATCACAGTAAAAGTAACTAACGAACGTGAATCATTCTCCGCAGTAACAAAGCGAGCTCTCGGCTAAAAAAATGTCCTACCTGCAAACTTAAAAAACCGAAATGGTAGCAGCCTTGATCTTTCAGACGATAATTTTTCTTAATTATTGCCCATTAAAAATAAATTACGATTTCAACGTTTTTCGACAACTTAAAAAGCGATTGATGATTTTAAAATGCATGTTTTGAAGTTATTTCTTACGGTGTGCTAAAAATTATTAGAAAGCGGATTTGAATGCTTCTTCTTGGAAAGTATTTTGACGATAAATATCTGCTTGTATTTGTGTAAAACAAATTTCAAAGGACAATCCTCATATAATGGAACAAGTATTTTGAAAATTTGATGGAGTGCCTTAATACATTGTATGGCTATTCGTCAGCTATTTCTAAAAAGCATTTGAATATGTGGGAACTTTGACCAAAATTGCGAGCCCTTGCTGCAATGATCTCGAGAACTGAACAGAAGTCAGCGAAAGGAGTTTCGGCGGCAAATGAAGGTAAAAGAAAAATGATAAAAAAAATTTATTTTTGTTCCACCAATAAATACCCCATCGTATGCGGCGCATCAATGTTGACAAATACATCTTGATAAGAGGAAGAAGGATATTGTTTGGGAAATGCAGTGTGCGAATTATAAGAATACAGAAACTTAATGGAATTCGATATGACTTCTTGAAAGATATGAACCTAAGAATATGAGGGTTAAATTCTTAAACGTTGCTGAGCATTTTAAAGGAATTTATATATATATATATATATATATATGTATATATGTATGTATATGTATATATGAAGGAATAAGTCCATAAATTAAAAATTGTAGAGGCAGAACTGAACTTCGGAAAATCAGTCATATTGCACAGGTCCATTTACAACAGTCTGCAAATCTACACTGCACGTTGGTAACAAATATTGCGCATAAAAATTTATTAAGAATAATTTAGAACCCCGTATCCATGTCGGAGAGATTGAGTCTAAAGCTTTCCTATCTAATGCACATAGAAGGAGATTGAGAACGCCTTTAATTCCCAAAATTAGGTAAAAGGTCGTGATGAGTTTTATAAGATTAGGGGGTGTCAAATTTAAATGCAATTTTACATGATGCATTAAATTCAAATGTCCTTTCTCAGTTTGTTAAATTATTAAACTTTTTCGAAGTCAATGTAGTTCAAACTTACAATATATTCATCATAAGGTTATAGCTGTATAACATTTTCAAAGATTAAATAAAGAGTTACGACGGTTATAGTGTCTACCAGACAGAGGGACAGACAAGCATCGCTTGCTACTTCAAATCCTTTCTTCGGTGTGTCTTACACTTTTTATCGTATTAGGCGATATATACCTTCATCCCTTCGGGTGAAAGTGGAATTAAAGCATAAATATATGAACACATCATAGTTGATAGAGAATATCGGCATCGCATGAATCAATAGCTACATATAGCAATTGCGTTGACTGGTTAATATTGTGCATATCGATGAAATTCTCCAGCATATAGAATTTTGGAGGATGAACTGAAAGTTGATCGGCATTAAAGTGGTCAACTTAAGCTACTTTGAAGAAACCAGTCTTTTGTGCCCCTGTCAAATTTCAGCGCGATGAATTTAAGAAGAAGTGCATAAGATCCAAGCGCATCAACCTACTTTGTGTTACTTATAATTGACGGTTAACTGATTTAAAAAGCCATCTAAATATGTATGTATATACTATTAAGCGGGAAAAAATTGTATGTGTAAATACACTTGTAAGTGTATGAATAGACATATAGTTTGCGAAATAGAGAATTCTTGATATAATATTGCAGAATGCAGAAAGTTAATTAGTTATCAAAAGCATTTTTCACAGTAGGATTAAAAAAAGATAATAGAACTGGTACTTTAAAAGTTTTCTAATTTTGGAATTACATCTTTTGCAATTTCATATTTACATTTATTTTTCAATTTCTTTATTTTTTGCGGATTTTAAATTTAAAAATTAAATTATTTAGGAGATGCCAAATTAACAAAGTTGGATGCAACACCGTGTAATGTATAATTTGCATTTGAAATCGACTCATCCATTTCATGCCCTGTGGCTGATGTGATTCTGGAGGAAACATTATTGTTATTATTGTTAATGCGGTAGACAGAACAGGAGCAAGCGGTTTAAAAACTGCGACATTTAAGCTTAAAAGTTGGATTCACATATAAGAAATGCTTTTTTTTCGTTGGGCTATAAGCCCAGTCGAAATAAAAGAGCAATAAATCCAACGCAACCTTCACCGAAGATGATAAAAAGAACCATTTTACACCATAGAAGGCCACAAAGAGGACACATGTCCTTCGTGAACATACTTATGAAGATTGTAATGGGACAAGCTGTTAAACTTGTTCACAGTGAGGAGCTACCAGGGCGGACCTAAGACTAGCCGACCTAATAAAGAAGACTCAAAAAAGTTGGGGAAACATTTCTTTATTTTTCAACATAATCACCCTTTAGCTCAAAGTAATGTCATTACTCAAAATAGCCATTCACTACCGGCAAATGTTTTGCCATCGATCCTTTTTTTCCAAGTTTTGATATATAAAATAGTCCGAGAGGGCTAAATCTGGCGAATAAATTGAGTAATGAAGCAATTTTGGCCATCGCAGTAGTGGATAAGTGAACTGGAGCATTCTGTTGATAAAACAACATTTACTTTTTCGCCAAATGTAGTCTTTTGCCATAATGTCGTCACCTAAATGCTGCAATATATTAGCACTGTTGATGCTTTTTTTTCCTTTCTAAAGATAATCAATAAAAATAAACCCACGAGCATACCAAAAAACAGACGTCATTGCCTTGCCAGCAGATGGAACCTACTTTTGACATGATTCTCCCGCTCCAGCCCACTACTTTGGCTGTTCTTTTGTCACAGATGTGAAGTGGTGGACCTATGTCTCAACCATAATTATAAATCGACGTAAAATTTGACTTCAATGCGGTGAAACATCACCAAAAACTCTACTGAAACATCTTCACGACACTGTTTTTGCTCTATTGACAGCAAACGCTGTCCTGCACACAGCTTTCTCATCTTTCATCTTCTTCGGTCAATAAACGATGTATAGCTCTTTTTGAAATGCGTCCCATTTCAGCTAGCTCACTCACGTCCAACCGACGATCATCCAATTTCATTTTATGGATTTTCTTAACCGTGTCTAGCGTGAAAACCTCAACTGGTAGACCACTACGGTGTTCGTTTTGGCAGTTTGTACGGCCTCGTTTAAACTCTACTACCCAATATTTTACAGTCGTAAACGAAGGAGAAGACGCCTCCAGAGTAGATTCTAGCTCGGCTTTGGTTGGACTGAGACCTTTCAAATTGAAATATTGAATTACAAAAAGGTGACCAATTTGTTACATGTTTACAAATTCACTGAGATCATTTACTTTTGATGGTTTAAAAGAAATAGTAACGTGGCGCTTTAAAATTTAAAAGACATGTTTTTCGAAGTTTCCACTATTCACAAAAATAATTTTTTTTCAAACTACCGGCACCATCTATACGTTCTTTCGGCTAGTTTTTAGACCGCCCTCATACTGCAGCTTTCACCGTACTGCAGAAGTCAAAATATTCCAGATTGAAAAAAGTGATATTACGAATTAAGTAAACTAACTATTTAGTGACAAATAATGGCGATGGGCAAAAATTTAGCAACACAAAACAGCGCTTTCACATGTCCTGCCGTATAGCTTTAAAACGCGGGTAATGGCACAAACCGATGAGTATTTCTTGGGGACTTCCGTAATCAAACATTTATATATGATGCCGGTACTCTGCGCTTCATATGAACAATGAGCTTAATGAGTTGTATAATGACAGCGATGTGGCTAATCGAAACATATTATGATTGCACAATCTGCACTTGCAAATCTTTTCTATATTCGACGGTATTCCGATAAAGGATTCTGTTCTAACAGCCATCACACACTAACTAAATAGCAATGTACTAAACAAAATAGCAAATATAGAAATTCTATAAGTTTTTTTTTCGTTTCATAAGAATTGTGGAAATGAGTTGTGGCTTTTTGGTTGTGAAATCTAATTCTCTTACTTTTCACCCAAGTTATAACTTATGAGTTAGTGCAAAATCAAATTTCGATAAATGATATGTTAAAGTCTTTTTATGCTAAGTTAGCGATATAAATAATTGTTGCTGCATTTAATTACAAAGTGAAATGCAAAAAATTTATATTATAGTTATATTCTTAAACGTCTAGGCACCCTTATTGACTAATTTTTGCTTTAACAACTTCCCATTCGCTCGACCACTTCGAATATAACTCATATAAAATTAATTGGTATGAACATCACGAAAAGTATCTGTAAAAAATAGAAAACATTTACCAAGCAAATTATAACGATTATCTATCTACACAGCCATACATCAAAAGGACAAAAAAAAAACAGAAAGAACTTTATTATTTAAAGCTCAAAATTATCTTAACTGTTTTCAGACCGCACCAACGCAAAAATACAAGCACACAAATCTTTAGCGGAAAAGTACATAAAATATATAATTTATACACATTAAAAGCCAACGGCAGCAGAAAAATAGCATTCAGAAAATTACGAATTACCAAAGTAAAGAAAAAAAGTACAAAACGCAAAATCTACCCCCCCTATTCATAATGAATTTTATATACTATTTATGTGATCGCCTCATATGCTACGCTCATAACTGCGATAATATCCGCTAAAAACCATTATCGCAGACATTCATAAAAATTTCATGCTATCCATATTAAAACGCACACATGTGTATACAGTATTAGATGGATCACAATTGCACACGCAGCCACACACACATACACATACATATGATTGTATCCTCCGACTGGCTGAAGGGGAGCAGCGCATGTGAAAAGACAAATTCAAAGTCATACAATGGCGACGAAAAACATGAACTTTCATACGCATTAGAAATGTTCACCGCTTGGTGTTGCATTCATGTACGAATGTGCTACCCGTTTCCTCTCTACAAGACGCATACGCACACACAGCCATACACACGGATATTTGTATATATGCATGGAACTCTTTAAACGTGGTCGACACCAAATCCGCATACTAACACTTCCGCAGTGCCACAATGATAGCCCAGCAAAAGGCATTAGTCTTTCGAGTTTAAATAACAAACTATTCATGGAAAACTTTAGCTACCCCCCAGCCAACCTCAGCGTGCTGTTGCTCTTAACTAACAGCCAACCCAACAACCTTTCACACGCACAGTTATGAGCATTTGCGTTCTCTTTATAATTCGCTTTAGCCACTTTTTTCCTCGCTGTTGTTGCCGCTGCTTTCGAAGTTTTTAAGCGCGCCTCATCGTGACTTATAACACAGTATTTCCGGTGCTTTAAAAATGGACTGCAATGTCAATAAATCACTGTACGAGAGCCAGAGCCAGGGCCAGAGCAAGGGAGATCGTTGCGTATAATTTATTTTGTCCTTTCAGTCTTATGAATGTGTGTGAGTGTGTACGTGATTGTGTATGATTATATAAGGACATGTATGAGCATTTTGTATGCGTAGCAAGATTACTTTGTTGTAGTGAGGTTTTGAGCAGATTTTAATTAGAAGACGTTACAAATGCAGTTCAGAGTCTGTACAAGGATCCATTGAAAAAAAAAAATAATGGAGTAGATTAGAAACGTGGGAAATAAAAATTATTATATCTTTATTATTTCCTGTGGGAAATAAAAATTATTATATCTTTAATATTTCCTTACTATATAGCCGCATTTCGATACAGGAAATATAACGCTTTAATATAACGGGTTAGAAAATTGCATCATTCACAATTTTTAATAAATAAAAGCTTTTTGTTCAACAATCTTATATGATACTAGCCGACCCGGCAAACATTGCTTTGCCTTCAAATTTTAGCGGGAGCAGAAATAATTGATTTTTAATTTTTTGTTTGTATGGGAGGTACCACGCCCCTTTGTCCAATTGGACCGAATTGTAAATCTAAACCATCCCGAGCACCACCCAGATGCATATACAAAAATTTATGCAAAGCGGTCCAGCCGTTTAGGAGGAGTTCACTGACAACGCCCGTACAGTAGAATTATATATATAAAGAAAAATACGTGTCTTGGAATTTTAAAAAAATTACTATATTTATTGAATAAAAACTTATGAAAGATTGATTTATCATGGATACGCTAATGCACAGTGAAAGGTCGTGGTGCGATGATTAGTACACGCGGCTATCGTTCGCATGATCGCGGGTTCAACGCCGCATACAGCCACCTACCATCATTTCACCGGTCATCATCTCGATGTGTCTGACGAATACTTCGAGTAGTCCAGTAATGAAAAAGTCCAGTAAATGATTCTTAAACTGTTATGTTCGATATCGTTATTAAATTGTAGGTCTCGTTGAGCTCATGGGATATAAGAAGCTCTCCCTCATTCATGGAATGCTAGTTTTATGCTGATGCACAATGAGTAATTTTAAATTTTAAATACTTTTTGGGAGATTTATTTTAATAACAGTGTAAAATAGTATATTGTAGTAATACAGCAGGTAATGAAACAACTTAAAAATATTTAAACAAGACTCAGTAAAATATATATATAACATATATCCGACCGTCTTAGAATTATAATTTAATTAATTCAATTCAATTAAGCATTCAATTTAAGCTTGTCGTACCATCCGCCCATCCATTCATACGCATATGTGTTGAAAATCCGACAGTGATCACATCGTTCTTTTTGGAATGCTGAAATTTGACATAAATATATCCCATATTCGTAGACAGTTTAAGGGAGAAAAATAAGCCCATTAGGAACCAGCTTGCCTGTACAAGAACTGAAAAATATATATTTTTCCCATGTGCTACATTTTTTCCATCGCGAACTCATATATCATTAACGAAAATTATCGGCATCATACGTATTACGAGCTGTAACGCAATTAAGTTCATTAAGCTGTACGAAAAGTCTTCGATAACAAACTCGATAGTCGACTCAGAGGAGGGCGGCCAAAATTGCATTAGAAGGATCAAGCTTGTGAAGCACTATCAAAACTTGGTGTGACCAATTGGAGAGAAAGCACAGAAGACAGAAGCGTTTGTAATTTTTTCTTACAAGCAACGAATAATAGATGTGTATTGATGCGCATCCTACCCACTATCTAAGCAGGTAAACGGTTCATGCCCGCTCATCTTAAGACCAACCATTACAATGACATCACACTGTAGATTGCAGTACGTGGTAGACTGGGGTTGAGCTTTTAACGCAAGCTTAGGTTTGAGCCAACTCCTTATTTTTGAATAGGTATTCATCAATATATGTTAAGATAGGGATGCCATTCTTATATGTCATCCTTACATCGATGTAAGAATGTCATCTTTACATCGAATTTTATGCGCTTATTGAGATAATCAAAGTTTCCAAGTCAGACAAGTAAAGGATGTCAGATCCATCGAGGATGCTATTATTTTAATGACTGTAGTATGTTCGAGAGTTAGTTGTTTGAATTTTCCCACAAAATGGGCAGATTAAACAATTATTTGTCTGCCATATAGGGGGGGCGATCTCAAAACTAGAAGACCCGACGTATTGGTTATGCCAGTAGTATAAAAAAAATTATTCCGATGAAAACTGGCAACCGCTTTTGGATTGGTTGAATCAGTGTATTTTTAAGATAGTTTTCGAACTTTTTTTGCACATTTCGGGCGGATTTTATGCGATTACCCGCGTAATCACTGTCTTTGACGTAGCCTCACAAAAAATCACATGATCTTGGTGATGGTGGCCAATTGACATCGCCAAAGCGTGAAATTACGCTTTTTGGGAACTTCTCATGCATAAAGCCGAAATCGGTCATGTTTAATCACAGTTTGAACTATTTTTACGCGTTCTTCGGTTCTTAAAAGATCCATATTCGTAAATGACAAATCTTTCACTAAATAAATAACGCTTCATTTCTCCGCTCTATGCTTTTAAACTTACTAAAGGGGATGTAACGTTCAAGTGCAATATAATATTGCTTAGAGACTTTTACAATTTAAACAATCTTTTTTTTTTTTGCACAATTTTCTATCCATTTGCCTTTTGCATTTTCTATCCTCCTTCGTTTAATGAGCGCAACGGCATCAAGACTTACACACAAAAAAATCCTCCTAAAACTTGCATTACTCTTTTTGTTGTTTTAGAAGCTCAAATTAGAATTTCTCTACTTTCTTTATTATGTTGACAGCAAAATTGTAACATTCTTTGGACGATATTTCGTCTTCCTTTATTAATTTCAATTAGCGCAAGAACATACTTTGAGAAATGTCTTTAAACTAGTTCTTCCTTCCCTTTAGCTGTCACAAAGACTAATAGCGCAGTAGCTGACACAAGAAATGGGTCACATTATGCAGCATATTTCATGGCGCTGCAGCATGGTCGCTGTCATTGTGGTCGTTGCTGTGTTGCCTTCGCTGCGGTGGCTATTAAATAGCATAGAAAATTAATCGTTCATTGTTTCAGGAACATTTTTCAAATGCGATTAACAGAGCCCAGCACTGTGTTGTGTCGGTGTGTTGCGAAGCAACAGCCGCAGTCACGTTACAACAGCCTCGTGTGTGTCATGGAATAGTGTGAGCAGAGTATGAAACTTTGCAGTTTACTTTCAATGGTGCAATGGAGATTTTGAAAGAATATATGAAGCATAAAATGTGGCTTAGGGACAAATTATAGTTAAGAAAATGCGGCTCGTTTAAAGGGACCGCAAAAGGAATATATCATTATTATGATGTAATCAAAATAAAAAGTTGCTGACTGCATTAAAGCTATTACGTTATAATGCTTCTCCACAGATTGCTTTACAGGATATCAAGTAGAAAAAGAAATTTTCTGGTTTTCCAAATTACGCCGCGTTTTAATAACATTTTGCTGAAACATTAAATATTTAAACTGTAAAATGAAATTCATCCCCGAACTTTGTTCAAAGCACATTTCCTGCACTCAAATTGTCAGACATTTTTCCAAAGAGCATTTAAAACTCTTGTCCTCCTCATAATTCATTGGCGGTTAAAACCCCAATTAGTAATAATTTAACGAAACGCAAGAACAGCAAAAGAAAAAGCAAAACACATAACAAATCCACAATCCCCGCCATTATTAATTATTCGTATACTATGCGGAACGAAGAACGCACAAATCCAAGACCATAAATTCCATAAATTGTTTAAGTAAATTGCCACAACAGAAATGAACCCACAAATAATGGCCAAAACGACGCGCTGTGGACAAAATTAAAAGTCAACAAATTTTTTTATTCAAGGACCAACATAATACATGGTGGCGCAATAGAACGTGCATATTGCATCATATTTTTTTGCGGGGTAGAAAAGGCGCGGGCTCATGGAGTTTTAGTCGCTATGAATCACTTCGATGGGAAGCGTCGCGCATTTTGCGTGCGCGCATTTTACGAGAACTCTCGTTCATATATTGCTACTAGGCGACTATATTCTGCTGAATATGGACTACGGCGAATTAGTGAAGCTCCGAGTGCTAATTTAATTAAAACATAGGTAAAGCGTTTTGAAGAGACCGGTTCAACATTTAAACCACAAGCAAATGGTCGCCCAAGAACATCTACGACCGAAGACAATGTTGAGAGAGTTATGGAGTCAGTACGAGGAAATCCACAAATGTCGACTCGCAAGAGATCGTCTGTCTTACAATTATCGCGACGAAGTTTGCAACGAATTTTAACATTGGATCTTAAACTGCATCCATATAAGCTGCAATTAACACAAGAATTGAAAGAGTCCGACTTCATAGCAAGGCTCGCATTTGTTAATGAAATGCTTAATCGATTTTCCAATTTTGACAATATCCTTTTCTCTGACGAGGCTCATTTCCTTATGAATGGGTTCGTAAACCGTCAAAATTGTCGTTACTGGAGCAGTGAAAATCCCAAAATCAAACACCAGAAAACATTGCATAGTCCTAAAGTGACAGTACGGGCAGCTATCTCTGGCAGAGAAATAATTGGTCCTTTTTTCTTCGAAAATGCGCGGGTCCAAAACGTCACGGTTAATACGGAACGCTATGTTGAGATGTTGGACGGATTTTTGGCTCCAACTTGGTTCCAACAAGATGGAGCTACCTGTCACACATCAAATGACTCCATGGTGGTGGTGAAGCAGATGTTCCCTGGCAGACTGATTTCGAAAAGAGGTGATATCCCATGGCCCCCCCGTAGTCCAGACTTGACGCCTCTTGACTTTTTTTTTGTGGGGATACCTCAAACACAAAGTCTACAGTAATAATCCAAGAAACATCGTTCAGCTCAAGGAGAATATCCGTGGTGAAATGGCAGCCATTACACCAGTATTACTGAAGAAAGTTTTCAATAATTTTCGTTTGCGGTTAGAGGAGTGCCGTCGTAGAGAACGTCACCATTTAGATGATGTTATTTTTACAAAATAAACTCCATTTATTACTCTACAATGCCTTAGATTTATTTTAACCATACCTTTTGCATTTATTTTTTAATCTATTTTTTAAATATGCACGTTCTTTTGCGCCACCCTGTATTTCTGTGTATAAGTTTGTGTGTGTGTGTGTGTGTAATAAGGAATATATACATTGTAATTTAAAACACTTAGAGCACATAAAATCTACTTAAAACCGGAAGCGGGGAATATAAAAGTTCACATCTGCCTAAGAAATCAGCAGCTGACTCTTTGTAGCCAGACAATGTATAGCTTTTAAATCATTAAGCTTACATTCTAGGGTATATTTGGTAAATTCAAAAAGAAATTATGCAAATATAACAAGAATGTTGTTTATTAACATTTTGTGTGTAAATATATAACCTCATATACGAGTATAACTGAAAAATCGTTCATAAGCCCTTTATGTAGAGGGAGGGCACAAAAAGTATTGCATCATCCAATTATTCCAGGTTTTATTTGGAAATAAGTGAAGCCTTCGTATTCGTCTCAATAAGCCAGAGACCTTGGCCTCTTAAGAGATTACCTAAATTGGAGAGTTTTATCCTAGCATCTATACAATGACGTCGTATGCTGCATGTTGGCAACGAATAAATGATACAATTTTTAAGAACTTCTGAAAAAAAGGATAGAAACACAATACAAAATGCCAATATAGTATTATTCCTTGTATGAGAAACGACAGAATGACAGACGAGATATAAGGTGCGCAACTAAAACCCCGCTGTTTGTCAATAGATGGCGCCAGTTGTAAGTGCTAGTCGATTCTGCCATAACCTAAACATCTTTAGCCAAGCTTAGGCATATCGTACATATACCGCATGAATGTGTATGATTTTGTGCCAAATAATCGTCATATGCGGGAAGTATTGATTTTCTTCTTTCAATCGAAGAAAACGGTGGCTGAAGCTCATCGAGAGCTTCAAAACGTTTACGCAGATGCTGCTTTAAGTGTGTGACAACGTGTCGAGATTGATTTCGTCGCTGTAATGACGGTGATTTTGATGTTGACGTTCGCGTAAAGAAAGACGAAAAACCTTCGAAGACACTGAATTGACGGCATTGCTTGATGGGGATCCAAATCAAAAGCACGTAGAGCTTCAGTATTAAGAGTTACCCGTCAAGCCATTTTTAAGACTACACAAATATTATGCAGGGTGGGCCATAAGGGTGTTGGCGGTTTAAATATTCAATTAAAAAAAAAACTACGAAACATAAAAAAAATTATATTTGTATTTTTAAAAAGTAGAAGCATGGGAATTTTTAAGACTTAAAAATAATGTTGTCCAAATGGCTTCCCTCGGCTGCTTGACACTCTTGGAACCGAAGTCGCAAATTTTGGAAAACTCGTTGAAAAGTTGTTCTCGGTATTTTGTTACTTTCCTGAATAATGTTCCTCTTCCGCTGCTCTAAATTGGTCGGATTATTCTCGTAGAGTACCGATTTGAGGTAGCCCGATAGAAAATAATCGCATGGAAAGAGACCGGGGCTACGTGGGGGCCATTCAATATCCCCCCTTTTCGAAATGAGTTTTCCAGGAAAAACATTTTTCAGCAGCTCTATGGATACTCTAGCCGTATGACATGTGGCCCCATCCTGTTGAAACCACATCCTCGAGATATTGTCTTGAAGTTCTTGCAAAGCTGGCACCAAAAAGTCTGCTAGCATGTTGCAATAATTGTTCGCTCTAACCGTCATCGCATGCCCTCTTTCGTCCTCAAAAAAGTATGGTCCAATAATAACGGTTGACGTTATCCCAGCCCACACGACAAGCTTAGGGCTGTGAAGTGAACGTTCATGCAAGCGTCGGGGACTAATCTCGGACCAGAACCGACAATTTTGCTTGTTCTCATGGCCATTAAGGTGAAAATTGGCCTCATCACTAAAAATCACGTTGTTGAAATTGTTGAACCGCTCTAGCATCAAATTGACAAAGTTAGGTCGGTTATTGGCATCATCGGGTTTTAATTCTTGGGCTATCTGAATCTTATAAGCCTTCAAATGCAAATCACGTTTCAAAATTCGTCGTAAAGTTGTTCTTTTGACATCTTTTGACATTTGACATGTTGCGGATTTCGCTGAACTGAAACACGAACATGCTCCACAATGTCGGCTGATCTTGTAGAAACTGGGCGACCACGAACCGTAATTGGTACTGTTGAGCCGGTTGTTTCGAACATTCTGATCCATTTTTGTATCACGTTGGCGCTTGGAACTTCACTTAAATCGTGTAAACCGTGTTCATGCCGATACAAACGTCGTGCAGTAATCACTGATTTATTGTTTTCGTAATACGCTCGGACACAAAATGCACGCTGCACTCCCGTAAACGGCTCCATGGCGACTAAATTTCCAGGAAGCGGCGCAGCGAACAACATATCCCCCCGCCACCCCGCGCCGCGCGTTACCGAGAAATTGAAGAATTAAATCGCCAACACTCATATGGCCCACCCTGTATAAAATTTGACACATGTGGTAGTGAGTAACAGTGGTGGGTTCAATACCGCATACATCCATTTATCGCTATTTGAGTAGCGGTCACCTCGATGTGTCTGACGAACAGATCTATTAATTGAGTAATCAACAAGTCTAACAAATGCTACACAATCAACAACATTCGGAATCGTAATTAAACTAGCGATCCCATTGAATGAGTCTAAAAATATTATGCGTGTAAGCTTACTGTATGTTAGATGCTCTCCCATACCGTATTTATGGGGTGCAGTCGAATTCGATTTTTTCATGTGGCAACTCTTCTTTGACACTAAAATGAAGTACTCATATAGAAAAAAACGCAACATATTTGAAGAGGCCACACTTTACTTTACCCCTTTCCTCTTTTAAACCTTTGATATTCAAAATTTGCCACACAAAACCGAACCTAATAATATAATAGGCTCAAATAACGAATGAGGATCAAAAGGTTAAAATCATTAAACTCATTCGGCGTACAACTTCTTCATTCTATACGAGCAATATGAAGAGGCAAGACAAGGAAATATTTATTAATTTATTATAAGTATAAACTTACCCCATTTAAGGTTTTTACATTGTGCAGGGCATCTTGGGCTTTTAAGGCAGCGCGGCGGGTATAAAATGTCACAAAACAACAACCTGAAAAAGAAAGAAGAAAAAGTATAAGTAAATATAAGTATATATAAAAAGCAGGCTATAGCAACAAATGCTTACAATAAAGGCCACTAAGTAAATTTAGAAGAAAAAGCTGAATTATGACTAAAAATGTCGAAGAATGCCAAATTCTGTGTAATGACTTTCGTTCATTTAAACTGAAATATTACAAAGGTTCAGCACAAAAAACAAAAAAACCATCAAAATTTAAATCCTTTGCTTTTTTGTGCTTTGTGCACTTAAAGACAATGGAAAAGGACACTCATATACTGTTGAATGTATGAATGTAAATGTCTACACGTATTTTTATTAAGTCTAACTGAAAAAGGTCATTTCCGTTTTGTAGCTCTTATTATATCAGCTAAATTGTCCTTAATACAATTATAAAAGTCTTGGCATGACAATAAATTTCACCGGAAATTATGAAGATGGTTTTGTGACAAAAGGAAACGAAGTAGAGTACTATGATAATGGTAATTTAAGCGAGTAATACAAGTCACGTTTTAGTCAGTGTCCTTTTTGGAAAAGTTTATTAAAATAAACTGGAAATAAATCCTTTATGGCAATGACATTAAAACGATAATTTTTTTGGTTTTGACACGCTCTGACTATAAATGGTGGGAATTTGAACACTAGAATAAGGAAAATATAATTAAGTAGCGGGTTGCCACGTCCTAATAATTCAGTGTATAATTCCAATACTCTCATTAGGGCTATGGGGTTATTTCAATAATTAATCTCTACGGTAGGTTTAAATACTGAAAATACGTCAACACAGAAGT
Organism: Philornis downsi; assembly: GCA_019455685.1. Lineage (NCBI taxonomy): Eukaryota > Metazoa > Arthropoda > Insecta > Diptera > Muscidae > Philornis > Philornis downsi. The sequence continues at coordinate 403,984 of JAHXMU010026610.1, forward strand.
TCGGTTTCTATCAGGACACTGGAAATTTGACACTCAGAAATCAAAGTGATTAATTTTGAAGTGAGCTGAACTGATGAACCGATTTGTATTGATTTCGGCTATCACATGAGGTAGCTGATAACGAACAATATTTCATATAGAGTTAATTTCACATGTGTGATAGAACCTCAGCAAAAAACAATATATAATAGACATAACTAAACCGGGCCAAAGTAACAATGCAGGAATTTCTTGGCGCTAAAGTTGGATAAAATGTAAAAACTTGATTATTACGCCGTTAACGATTCAATTTTTTTTTATATTCCGTTAACGAGTATGAATTTGTAACGCAAAGCCATTGTTGGAGTTCCGACGACGTTCTCGCTATATATACGTGCTAGCCAAGCTAAATGATCGGAAGGGCAAGGAACAATGAATTAGAGTGGAACCTGTGAAGTACCACTGTAATTTGTAATGAAACATTAACGATGCTCTCGAATTCGTGATTTGTTGCAGATTTGTTGGTGAACATATGAATGACGTCGCTTGGTAAAGACTCCAACGGATACTACACATTTTATTGTTTCGATGATTAGGCAAATTTTAACGATTTTGATTCTTTAGCGATTTGTATATCTTCATCCAGAGGAATGAAGATAAAAATCAATTTTATGTGGCATATATGAGAGGCCCAAAAGAAAGCGTTTAAAGTATCAAGTTGCTGTTGACCAAATGCGTTTCATGACTTTCTCAGTCGATTGAGCTTTGTTCGTCTGTCTGTCCGATTGGTTGGGTGGATAGCTGGCTGGTTGTTGGACGAGATAAAAGCCTTAAATCTTTATGAAACTCTTTGAAACTTGGCATCTGCCTTTTTTCTATTTCTTTTTGAGAAAGTAAGATGGGCGTATCAGGAGGTATTCCGAAACGAAGACTTGCCAGAGGCCTCCTTAAATGGAGGGCACAACAGGTACATTTAATCTTTTAGAATGTAATACGAAAGTTTGACAGCTGCCTTCTTTGAGAATTGAATATGATAGAGATCACGCAACTGGTCTCTTGTTTTGAAAGAAACAAGAAATTCTGCCAGCCGGCATTCTTTGTGAAAGTAAATGGGGTCATCTATTGAATTTACCAAAAAACAATTAAAAGGCCCATATAAAAGCCTGATTTGTTATGGCTTGCTAATGATCGTCCTGGGATAAATCTCACATCTCTTCAACACAGTTCCACACACATACGAGTATTACGAAGGTGCGCAACTAAGCTTCCGCTGTTTGCCAATAGATGGCGCCAGCTGTAAGTGTAGGTCGATTTTGCCATAACCTAAACGTCATGAGCCAAGCTTAGACATATGGTAAACATACCGTTTCGACATGATAGTAATTTTCTTTTGACGTCATAGTTTTTTGGTTGTGTGAATATGTATGATTTTGTGCCAAATAATTGTCATATGCGGGAAGTATTGATTTTCGTCTTTTAATCGCTGCTGTTTTAAGAAAAAAAAACATGCCGAGATTGATTTTATTGCTTAAAAGACGGTTATTTTGATGTTGTCGACCATTCGCGTGAATGAAGACGAAAACCCTTCAAAGACCCTGAATTGAGGGTATTGCTCGATTGGGATCCGTGTCAAACGCTGATAGAGCTTGCTTCAGTTTTAGTAGTTACCCGCCAAGCCATTTCCAAGCGATTGCATGCGTTTGATTCAAATGATCCAAAGGAAAGGAACTTGGTTTCCATATGAGTTGAAACCAAAGGACTTTGATCGTCGTTTTTTCGCCCGTTAACAACTACTTCAGCGACAAAAAGGAAGGGGTTTCTTCATCGTATTGTAACGGGTGATGAAAAATGGATTTACTACAGAAACCCAATGAAAAGAAAGTCATGGGGGTTGCCCAGCCATGCTTCTACGTCGTCGCCTCGACCGAATATTAACGCTGAGAAGGTTATGTTCTGTATTTGGTGAGACCAGGTCGGTGTTATTTATTACGATATGTTGAAGCCAAGCGAATCCATCATTGGGGATCGGCGTCGACTTTAATTAATGCGATTGAGCCGAGCTCGGCGCGACAAACGTTCACAATGCGCGGAGAGGTACGAAAAATTGGTTCTTCAGCACGTAGCCAAGCCCGTCAAAACGTACCTGGAAACGCTGAAATGGGAAGCCTTACTCCATCCGTCACATTCTTCAGATATTGCGCCGTCCGATTATCACTTGTTCCATTCGATGACACCCAGTCTGGCTGACCAGCAGTTCCACTCAAATGACGACATCAAACAATGGCTAGATTCGTGGATAGCTTCAAAAGATGAACAGTTTGACCGTGACAGAATTCGATCTTTGCCAGATAGATGGGAAAAAGTAGCAGCCAGTAATGGACAATACTTTCAATGAATCATTTGTAAACATGTTTTCATAATAAAGTTTCATCTTTATGAAAAAAAAACAGCGAGAACTTAGTTCCGCACCAATATATTTTTAGCGATTTAGTTCCTATTTTCTTGAGATAGTTACTTGAGGATTTCCATAGTTCTTGTGAACTGTTTAAATGTACATTCTTTTGGTACATAGTTTTGTTTACATTTCAACCACCCATGATAATAAAGCGTCATTTACAGACCGTTGTGGTTACTTTCTTCTTTCCGCTAAAGCTCATTTGTCCTTGTTTCACGTAAGCTCAGCGGCAAAGCAAACGCACTAAAATCCAATACTTTGGATTGAGTGTGTAAATGAACTTTTAGTGTATAAATGTTTTCTTTGTTCCCATATTATGTAATATAGACGCACACATACTCTATGTGTGTGTGTTTCTAGTGCGTTTATTTCTCGAGATGATATTGAAACAACACGTACCGGAAACGAATTAATCGAACTTAAATAAATCAGTATCCTTCGTCTTAATATAAAACAGATAACAGCACTATAGTAACTACACAAAGGACAACAACCAACAGTATAAGCAGCTAAATCACACGCATTCATTCCCGTGTACTAGAATTCACTAATGGATATGAGACAAACACGCTCTCTGCATGTAATCTATGAGTGGGGTCCACAATGTTGCTGTTGAATGATTATATTCGTCGATATGTGTGAAATTACGAGAAACTCTAGCAACATATAGGGAGACTCCAATACGCAGAACGCTAAACGTTTGTAGGAAAAAGGGAAACACTAGGCGGACATACGCTTACAGTGGTTAAGATATATTTTCGTGTTGCGGAAATAGTTGTGCGACTTGTAAACTTTTAACCAGTACAAAAATTTCCGTAAGATGAACTGACTTATATATACTTTCAATTAACGTCCTTTTGCGTTAGTGGAAGGGTACGACAGTTGCCAAAGGATGTGTGGTAAATCAATGACACAAGAACAAAATTATATAATAACGTTTCGAAGTCTGCCGCTTATTAATTATAGGGAGATCAACCGTTTTTTGCAAAATCGGTATGGATTTTGCTCTAAAGGGCATAGCAACGTAGTCCATTTTCATTCGCAATATCAGATGCTTGATGTGTGCCAAATTACACTGTATTCAGTGCAACTGAATGAAATATATGAATCCAGGAATATATAGGTTAAATTGGGTGATTTGTTTGGTAGGTTCCACATATAAATAACCGCTTAAACACGGGCGTTTCTGAAGGATTTTTTCAAACATATGATTATCCATTTAGGGGTTTCAAAATCGCCGGTCTGGCAAGGCTGTCAGCTATTAAATACCTGTCATCTAATGTATTATTTATTAGTAAAAGGTTTGCCATTTACGAATACGAAACGTTTAACAACCGAAGAACGCGTACAGATAGTTAAAACTTACTTAATGTAATGATTTCGTTCGAACAAAGTTTTACTCAGCAATGAAGCTCATTTCTTTTTCGATGGTTACGTCAACAAGCTAAATTTTCATATTTGGGTCTCGCAGAATCCAGAAGAGATTATGAAAAAGCGATTTCATCCGGAAAAAGTGACTATTTGGTGGGCATTATGGTCTGCACGTGTGATTGGGCCGTATTTTTTTTTCGAAAAATAACGCTGGAGGAATAGTTATCGTCAATTCAAAGCGCTATGGCGGTATGATAACCGACTTATTTTGGCCTGTCACTGAAGATTATGAACTGAACGATACGTAATTTCAATAAAACAGTGCCAAGTTCTACACAGCATGACCGATTTTGGCTTTATTGCATGAGAAGTTTCCAGAAAGCGTAATTTCACGTTTTGGCTACGTCAATTGATCACCAAGGTCATGCTCTTTGACGCCGTAAGACTTTTTTATTTATGGGACTATGTCAAAGACAGTGCTTACGCGAATAATCCCCAAATATTAGAGCAGTTGAAAACCAACATTCGTCAAATTATCACCGAGGTACCGCCCGAAATGTGCGAAAAATTGGATCCATTGCAGCAACCAATCCAAAGGCGGTCATTTGAATGACATTGTATTTTGTATAGGTATATAATGACAAGGTCCAAGCATTATAATGAAATAACAATTTCATCTAAATCATAGTTTTATGTGAATTTTATTTAACTTTATTTCAAAACGAAAAATGGGTAAACCTATATTATAACGCAATATAGCTGAGCACAATTCAAGTGACTGTAGTGTACGATATAGATATTACAGGGGAGAAATACTTTTGATAAAGCTGTCAACTTGTATAGTAACAGTATTATTCATTTTCACTGCCAGAACTAAGATTTTCAAAGACATGATATGTGCCAAATTTGACTGAATTCACTGCAACTGCTTGCAAGATATGAAGCTAAGAATATGTGGGTTAAATCGGTCATCTGCATGATAAGATACCAAGGTGGATGTAGTTACTTGGTCGTTTTTCCTCCAGTTATATAGAAAAGTGGCCTTCTCTTGAGAATTTAAAGAGGACAGTTTAAATTTCGAAAATCGATTGGTATCAGAAGGGATGTGATAATGCGAACCGTTGCAATCTTAAATTTCTATTTTAGCAGATAATCAATATGTATGAAATTTGACTAAAATTAGTATTCCTAAATAGGTTTGATTATTAGAATATATATGCGTTAAATCAGTCATTGGAATGGGAGGGTCGTATTAGAAGGAGGATAGCTAATTGACCGGTTTTTTTTTTTTTAATTTTTCCAAGCATTTCATTTCTGTATACTCTAAATTAATGCAGTCTACAAATAAGGAGTTATAGGGAAGACATTTAAAACCGGTCATATTGTGTGGGAGACAACAGAAGGAGCGGAGCGTTAAAAATCCTAGATATAATCTGTAAAAATTTACGCTTTGTGTTATAAGAATATTATACTAAGGCTTCACATACTAAGTTGATCTGCGGTTAGATAAAGCTAATGAGTAGATGACCACATAGGGAGTAAAACAACTTAATCGCCAAAAAATTATTAATATAAATTTCCTGCAATTAAAGGAAATTATAAATGGTAGTACTAATTTCCAAAATTATTAAAATATTTCCATCAATTGACAGAATGTATAAAAGACAAATTTCCATAACCTGATTACCAATTTCATTGTCAGTGAATTTTGTAAAGATGACATCGCACTGTGGTTCTAGAGCTTTTACCGACATCTATAATATGCAGAGTATGCAACGAAGCCTGCTGAAAATAGGTCATATCACTGCAATATAGACGCCATTAAAATGAACGCTCTATCTAGTTTTCATCGCTCCCACTAGTCACAGTTATCATCAAAAATCGGTCAAATTTACAACTAAATGTTGTTTAAGACAAAAAAATGGGCCACAGCCTATTAATATAGCCCCTCACCAGCAAGAATGAAGTTTTATATCATTTTATACGGCCAAAAATTTAACACCCACAAAGAAGCGTCTTAAGTATGAATTACATCTTAAATCTTTGCCAAACTTGTTAAAATTTGGCAAATCTAATATCATGCCAGATCTTAACCGGGGATTGTAAATGAGCTATATTGAACTAGTGTTTCTGATACCTACTATATTACAACAAATTCCATTGTATCTCATAAATGAGACATGATAGAGATTGTCACATTCAGTGAGCTCATACGCAGTCTATTTTTAGATTGCTTCGAAGGGAGCTACAATATAACGATGACTCCGAACGTTACAAGAACTCAGTTGCGTACATACTACAATACTAAATCTCCTCTGTAGAGTATCCGGCCATTCTAAGTGTAATCCTTACAACATGACTCTTATAACGTTTACACGCATTGTGAGTATTCAAGGAGTTCCAGTTTACTTTAGTTTGTTGTATTTTCAGAATAATTCTATTTGAAATGTCAAGCTTGTTAGGTCACTATTAGGTCGAATTTTAGTGTACAACATAGAGTGGCATAAAAGTATAGTTGCGATTATATAAGTTATAAGATAAGATGCATCATGCAATTTAGATTACTAGACTAGACTTCTTCTCCGCACCAGTAGGTATTTGAATTAGCTCAGGAGCCATATCTGCTGGTAAAATGATGCATAGAGCCTATTTCTGTTTATTTCCAAATAAATAGTAATCACGGAGCTCAGAGTACTCCTTTCCTCTCATTGTTAGTGTTTCGGTATATTTTGGCAAACTTATAAAAATTGTGATACTAAAGTAAAAACCAGAGTCTTTTTCAAACGTCCAATATGCTGTCTCGAAAGATAGAGCCAGCTTACCAACAATGTTTTTAGTTTAAGTTCAAATTCGAAGTCAAAAATTACCACAATTGCAGTCATCAAATTTGGTTCTTAAAACTTTAATTAAATTTATTGCTGAACTTTGCAGTTGATTCAATTCAAATGCGATTTATTGGCCGCAAATTGCATGTAATCCAATTTTAATCTAAAAACACTCAATACTACAAAACTTGATTATCAATTCGATAGTTTTTGCTGTGACAATGAAGAAAACATTTTAGTTTCAAATTAATATCCAAAATAAAACATCTCCAAACTACTGTGCAACATGACGTGTTTGTGAAATAAATGTCCTGCTGAGATGTGGGAATGATTGCAAAGTATATAAATGAAATTTATTAGCGAGAGAAGGTGGAATTGGTAGTAATGAATCTTGCTGAAAAATAATAAATCGAGCTTGAAATGTTCCTTTTTTCAAGGACCAACCACATAATATTTTGATTTATTTCATGTATTTTAAGTAAATTCTCTGGAAATACACTTAGGGGGTCTTTCCGCAATTATAAGTACATTTTGCGTGCTTGAAGTACACGATTTCCCTCCATAATCTTTTCAAAAATGTTTGGGGTACTTCATTTAACATCATACTGAAGAATACACTTCATATAATTTGGCCTAGCAATATATTCAGTTAATACTCTACCCAGAAAAGAATTCGTCTCTATGAACATTTCTTTTAACCATATGCTAATTGGAAATGTGATCTCAAGAAACTTTCAATTTAAGTGTTTTTTTTTTCATCACAATTCTATTCTGTTTGAAAATTGTATTAGCTGCCGCCAAATCAAATGATGCTACGGTCAAACACATTTTGAAATTTAGAAACTACTTAACTTCTTTAAAGGCACATATTTCCCTCACCAAAAATGACCAAAATGAAGAAGCAAGAAAAATAGCTTCCAAGACAGAAACTGAATTTCAAACGCTACGATACTCTTATGGACAGACGGAGACACAAATACGTATTAAGAAGTTTTGTGTATTTGGCAACACACAGAGCGGAAAATAATTTCCATAGATAACTTGAAAATACAATTTATACAATACCAGAAATAACAACAGCAACAGCAACTAACAATGCTATCACAAAATACATATAATGAAAGAAAAAAAAAAAAAAAGAAAACCTTAAAAAAAGATTTATAAACTTTTCTTTTACTCCGCCGCCAGACTCTCAGCCCAAAACTTATTTGCTGTAAGAATTAATGGCAACTTTAGGAAATAAATAAGAAAGTGAAGCAAGGAAGAGAAGCGGAAACTTTTCACGACGACAAGAGATACTACACTTGGTAAGAAGTTTAGATTGGATAGACCCACCAACAACAATAACTTTGATAGTGGGTATTGGATTGGTTTTGGAAGTGACTGTGTCTTCTTTTTGTTATTGTTGTTGCTGTGTATTTCGAATGTTATAACAATACAAATCGATGGATAGATCGATATGCGAGACAGACTTTTGTGCAACAAAATAAATTGAAATTTTATGCTTATATTTTTTTATTCATATCAAGCTAAAAGAAATAATAACAAAAAAAAACTCAAAGAAAAACAACAACACCAACAATAGAGTGGAATAAACCCAAATTCGCAATAACAAACGTACAGCCATCGTCGTAAAGAACTCAGCGAGAGAATGTTGAATTGTCCTTTTAGTGGGGTGGTTATTTAAGGCACGATATATACAATACGAGGGCTGTATAAATATACAATCTATACAATACTTAGACTAAAGTGTGATGCTGCTACCTATGAATTTATTAAAAGAGCGTTCGAGCAACTAATATATTCCTTTTCTTTTACTATACAAAGATTTCAGTCATGTGAACTGAGTTTCATATACCTTCACCAAACGTCGATTTGCGTTTCTGCAGAAGTCAGAAATGGCGTGATAAATTGCTATATGAATATATCTTTAATCCTCCGTTAAAAGGTATGAAAATACTCTGAATAAAATAAATAAATAATACAATAAATACAATACTATACGACAGTACAATAATACAATAAATACAATAAAAAAATAATACAATAAAAGAAGCACAATTATAATTTTCCAAGTCTTCCGTTTGTAAAACGTTTCCGTTTGGTTTTTGTGGTACTATAAAGAGCGTGGCAGTGCAATTTGTTCTCATTCGTAGTACTAAACGCTTAATAGGCTCTCAGTTATACTGAATATAGTGCAATAGAGCGAAGGGTATGAATTTTGCAATATATATGTTAAATATGGTAATTTGTATTGGAGATACCAGAGAGGGCGTGTTTTTCTGGTCGAGTTTTTTGCATTTTAACTTCAGGTTACAAATTACGAATTTCGGTAGAAAATTCAACTTTAATAAAGTCGATAATTTCTTTGCATCAACATGGATTCTTTCCTGGTAGATCCACTATAACAAATTTATGTTCGTTTAGTGAATACTGCATTTTATCTTTGGAAGGCGTCAAATTGAGACTGTTTTCACAGATTTTTCTAAGGCTTTTGATAAGACATCGCATTATATACTGTATTTTAAAATAAATACATAAATACATTATAAAATAAAAATAAATGCAGTATAAGAGTAAAAAATGGGTTTCCACTCAACATTTTTGAAGTGGATAAAATCATATTTAACCAATAGGCAGTGCAAAGTTGTTATTGAAGGGATTGAATCCTTTTCATGTATTCAAACTTCAGGTGCGCCACAAGAAAGTATACTTGAGCCATCCTTATTCACACTATTTAATAATGACATATCATCTTATTTTTATAAGTTTAAATTTCTGCTTTATGCGGATAATCTAAAAGTATACCTAAAATTTTATACAGTTGATGATGTCTTAGATTTTCAAAAAGATTTAGACAGTCTTAATAATTGATGACTTTTAAATAAGTTTTCATTGAACACGGATAAGTGTATTCATATTTCTTTTTCGCGTCGGCGAAATTCGATTCATGCTATGTTCAAAATTGGTAATTTTTTCTCTGAAATCGGCTTGTTCGAAACTGGATCTAGGTGTTCTATTCTATTCCGCTTTGACAGTTATTAAGTACGTCAATTATGTTATTCCCAAGGAGTATAAAGTTCTTGCGTAAATTAAAAGAAATTGTTCAGAATTTTCTGACCCCAAAATACATTTAAAATCAGTTTTGCATCATACTCGCATGTTAGATCTAAGTTGGAATATGCCGCTGTGATCTAGTATCCTCATTCCAGTATTCATATTGCACGTTTCTGAACGGTTGCAGCGTCTATTTGCAAAGTTTGCTCTTTCTTCATTTATATTTGAAGAACCTCTCCCAACCTATAATTCAAAATGCTTATTACTTGGGTTACAGACATTACAATATCGTCGTAATTTCCAAACAGCGCTATTTGTTTTTAATATAATCGATGGTTACATCGACTTTTCTAGTCTATTGGCACAGAGTCCATTTTACGTTCCTCCTAGGTCTCTCCGGCGAACACATATTTTTGATATATCTCGGCACTTTACTTCTTATGCAAAAAACAGTACTCTGTCTCGTGGATTTTATACTCTTAATGAAATTAATGAATACGCCTTGAATCAAGATTCCAATCAACTCATAGAGTTTGACTCATCTCAATATTTATTTCGATTTTATCTTAACAGATTTCTAACATTAAAAAAATCTATTTTAAATTGTTTATAAATCATGTATATAATATAAAATATTACTGTTTTACATGTTAGTCGATAAGGACATTTTGTTCCATAGACTTAAATATAAATAGACTTAAATATAAATAGATCGGTCAACTTGTAGAACTTATTTTACCAAACGTGTGTGCCACCCACTTGGTATGGAAATAAGACTTTGACTTTGTATGGAGATACAATGGTCGTGGCAATATCACCTATTTTTGTCCATAGAGCTTAATTTACCAAACGCAAGATTTGGGATATATTTGGCCGCAATTTGTACAATCAAACTAAATATATGGAAGTAGAATTATGCTGTTTAAATCAGTTATTTGTATAAAAAGCACCCAAAAGAGCATAATTACTTGATCTACTTTCCATAGTTTTATAGAAAATTACAAAGCAATGTGATGGGGGGGCTACCAGAAAAGGCGTGGTAATGTGTTCCGTTTGCACTGTGAGACACTACCATATCAAACGCAGAACATGTACCAAATTTTACTAAAATTAGTGCAACTACATAGGTTCATATACGGAAGTAGTCATTTGTATGAGAATTACTGTACTAAAGGATGCAGGGTTAACTAATCGATTTGTTTTCAAATTTTTGTATGAATTGTAAATATTGTAGTGGACAAAATTCTGCGTTGTGATACGTTTCGGGTGAGGAGTTATAAGGGGGAAACTGGAAATCGATAATTCTTTTTTTTATGGGAGGTACAAGAAGAGGTGGACCAATATAGCCCATTTACAATGCCTTGTAGCGAAAATTATTAAGCTGTCCAGGAAACAAATCAGTTAACTGACTTAAACAAAACGTAAAGTACATTTAGTCAAAAGATATTTGGTACTTTAAACGCCTTCTTCTAGGTGTTAGATTTTTGGACCCATCAAATAATATATACCTTCATTTCTCCGATCGAAGGTATAATCATTCCTCAGAGTGAAAGTATAAAAATTAGGTAAACATCTATAAAATTGTCATATAGATTGTCTACTTGTTTATGAAGAGTTTAAAGTATTTGTAGTACAATTGTATCCGATATCCTCTCGAATAAGTTAATTCAACGATGGCTTACTTAAAAATCGGACAATAATCGTTGAATTTAGCCAATTTTTATGCAGTTCATTTCCAATCACAGAACTAATTTCACCAAACACCCGGGCCTTCTTCACATTAATTCATTGCAGCTTTGAAGAACATTTTTACTAGGAAAATGTAATACTTAAACTTTCAATAAATATTTATTTGTGAATACAGGCCATGCCTTCTTAGGTGGCGATTGGAATAGACATCCTTATCTATTATACGCCGCCCATAGAAAATAATTCCAAGCGCTTCGATCTTCTGCGCTTCTCCTCCAATTTGTCACACCAAGCTCCCAAAGTATTTCGAAAGCCTGCTCCTTCCAACGGAGTTTTGGTCGCTCTCGTCTGCGCCGTCCATCGAGTTCATTGCCGAAAACTTTCCATGCCAGAGCATTTGGGTCCATCCGCGCAACATGTCGCAGCCAACGCAAACACTGTATATTAATGCGCTTGACCACGTCGATGTCGGCATATAGCTCATACAGCTCATTGGTTATGCGACGCTGATACTCTCTGATAAGGATAATGGGTCCATATATGTATTTTCCGTAGTATTTTCCTCTCGAAAAATACCAGTACTGACTTATCCGCTTGCGTCATAACTTAGGATTCTGCAGCATATAACAAGACAGGTAGGACCAACATATGGTACTGTCGGATTTTTGTTTGTCGAGAGAGGGCTTTATCATTGAACCGCTTGCTTTGCCCGTAGTAACATCTGTTAGCAAGCAATACTCTCCTTTTTATCTCCACGATGACATCACTCGTTGTTTTACAGCAGAACCGAAATAGATGAATTCTTCCACCACTTCAAAATTTTAGTTGTCAACGTTCACACAGCGTCCCAAACGAATTGACTTTGGTCGTTGAGACCAATAAGGTTGTTTTGTCCCACCATACCCATTTTCACAGCTTCCTTCTCGATGCTTGAGAAGGCTGCAGTAACATCTCGCAAATTTCCTCCCATGTACTACTTATTTACACGTGGAAGGTACCAAAAAGAGGACAGTATCCGATGGAATACCATTAACCGATAAATCAGTTAATTTAAATGGGAGATTCCAGAAGAGAAAGTTTATTCTCATTTTAGAATAAAGTTTAACAAATACATGATTTGTATTATACTCGTATTTATTAAACCGGTCATTTGTATGGGAGATGTCAGAAGGAGAATAATTAACCAGTATATTTTTTAACAATTTTGGCAGGCATTATAAATCAACACAATGAACAAACGAATTTGTCACTAAAAGCTTTCAATTACACTCTATGAAGGAAATATAAAGGCTATGAAGGAAATATTTAGGTAAATTGACCAAATTGTATCGGAGGTATAATCAGAAGAAGCTGGTCGGTATAATCTATTTGCCATGATTGGTTATTACGCGACATAATGCTAAATTGTGACAAATTTTACGAATTTTCAAATAGATTTACTCATAAGCCGAGATAAATTTTACTAATTTCAATATCATGCAGAAAAGAGTTATGGTAACAGTTTACATTCCGCTCATGGCAATAAAGACTAAATGGCTTGTAGACGAAAGACTGGACAATAGCATGGTTGGAGAGACACCATACTATAATCAACAATATCAGCGCTCCTATCCATCATGAGCTGTATGAGCTATATACCGACAATATTTGGTCAAGAGCGGCAATGCAACACATTGATTGCATTGACTGGATCCTATTGTACGGATACACCAAAAGCTTCAGCACAAAAAGTCTTTGACAACGAACTTGTTGAACGGTGTAAAAGAGAGCGGTCAAAACTCTTTTAAAAAGATCCGGCTTTCAAAGTAATAACAAAACTTATTGAGATAAATTGAAGAAGTAGTGCAGAAACCCGAAGCACTTGGTATAATATGAATGTCTATTTTAGTCACTTTTACAAGCGTATACGATGGACGATTAGTTTCATTCCAGGTAAGAAAAACTGGAGCATCTTCCATCAGCGAAACTGTGATCAGAGAGTTTTTTCTGGCAGCACGGGAGACAGGAGCCTCAAGAACGGTTTGTTCTTGCCTGATCGTGCCGCAAAACTCCTTGTGGGAATATCGTCCCGGCTGTGTTTTTAACAGAACACGTATTACTAGAGTTCATACATTATATCAGGTAATGGGAGAACTTGGAAAACTCCATTCTAGATAAGCCTCACTAACTACCGGGAGGAAGTTCTCTTCATACCATACTTTGGCTGAGGGAAGAAACAAGCCCTGAAAAAATTATCCAAGGGGATATGCTTCTTATCTCACAGGGATTATCTCCTTCCGGGATTAGTCTGAGTTTCCCAATGGAACGCTGGCTGCCGCAAATGCAAATAAATGCCAATGTATGATGGCACACCGTGAGTAAGGCTTTCATAGCAAGACCCACTTAGTCACTATCTAAGTATGTAAGTATGTGCATATACTATGCATCTATGTATATACATATACCCAACACCACGCTGGGTCTGATGAATTGCTGAAACTTCTGGACTCGATGTTAAACTTTGGCTATTTAGATAATTGATATTCTCACAAAAGAGGTTGAAAAGATTTCCAACATGAAGCTATATCAAAACACAGGCTGATAAATCTTGATCAAACAAATAGGCAGATAAAGCTCAACTTCAATAATATATGTACGTCTTAATCCCACACCAAATATATGTAGTAGATAAATTGGAAATAATAAATGAACAGTTCATATGAAAGCATGGACCCATGCGGTTTTTGGGGGTTAAAAAACCAAGCTTGGGTCCTTTTGTATGGAGGTTACATCAAAATATAAAGCGATATTTTAAAAATTATTGATTTCCAATGATAATTGTAGCTTCTGTAAGCTATGAGGTGGATTATCATAATCCTTGCATCCATATAGAAATGATAAATGGACAGTTCATATGAAAGTATGGACCCCATGTGGTTTTTAAAGGTTATAAAACCAAGCTTGGGACCATTTGCATAAGGTTTACATCAAAATAGGAAACGATATGCTAAAAAATATAGATTTCCAATGACAGTTGTAGCTTCTGTAGGCTATGAATTGGATTATCGTAATTCTTGGGCCTATATGTTCTCTTGAAACTTTGAAGCTCTGTAAAATCAGCGACTCGAAGAGCGATTAAGCAAGATAACATTGGCTACAGACGAACTATGATTCGTTCCTAGCAGTTCTAGTTGGCCAAATGAATGCGTTTCCTGCACAACAAATTCTATGCTTTGCTGAATATTATATGACCCTCGTTAAAGAGCGTCAAATTATCTCTTTGTCAGGGGTTGTTCAAAAGGCATAACATTTACGATATGTCATGCAAAAAATGCCGCATAAGATTAACGCTTTTAGTTACTCCTCCTGCTGCCCGCACTTTCCATTATAAAGATTTATCCTCAATTCCATTCACCCACTCACCAGTCCCCTTAAACAACTTCTGTGCGACCCTGAGCCAAAATGTTTGACATTAAGGTTAAGCATATGTCTTTAGAGGGTATTAAAAAAAATTCATGTCTTTGTTTTTTTGCTTCATTTTTTGTTTTGTTTCTTCGTTTCCCCTGAAAAAGACATAAATCACAAGAAGCCTTATTTTTTAACTTTTCGCTGAAATGGAAATTGTTGCCAAAATCAAGTAGAGGAAAGATCCGCAGAATTTATATCTCTGTCTTTGCTGCAGGATTTTCTCAATTAGCATTAAGTCTGTTTTTCTACCTTGATTTTATTTCCGTGGAATTCAATTTGAAATCGATAAGAAAGGGGTTTTGATTGTTTTCGTTTAATTGGCGGAAATGTTAAGATGAATGAATTCGCATCTGTTCAAATGAAAGGACATAAAAGCGAAGTCTGTGTAATTTATGGGAATAGAATGATGTAGGATGAAAATACGTTAACGATTTATTCGAATGTATTTTTTTGACGGGTGGTGTCTAGAAGGTGTTTTGTTTTATAGACACACCCAGTAGGATGGATGGCTTGAAATCAATTTGTAAAATATGTAAGGAAAATTTAAATTATTATGGGTGGAGAATAAATTTTGAAGACAGAATCGAGCGATATCCTGATTAACTGAACGTTATGAAGCAGGCCATAACTGGCATCTATAAGAAAAAGTCTGAAATTTCTTTAAATAGCTTTTGCTAATGACTTTATTATTAAAGTCGTAATTTTCCGAACAGCTGCCAATTAAATTTATGGCATCTGCATCCGTTGCTGATACTAATTGTCACTGCTCGATAAAAAAAAAAATATTATGTTTCAGTCACTAGCAAAAGTACCAAGTTAATGAGGAGCAAATAATTTGAAATTAAAAAAATTTTATGCAATTTGAAATTGTATACCATATTATAAAGCCATTTCAGATTTGTCGGTCAAAGTGGAAGCGAGAAATCATAATATGAGTGAAACAACCCTAATGGTAACGAGCTGATTTGTACGCTCGTGTCGACAGATGTCACAGATGATGAGACATTTTACAAGTGTCTAGAAAATGTAGACGACTGTTGTCCTGGCTGCGGCATTAAAATTATTTTAGAAGATTTGGTTACCAAAACAGGAAGGGAAGCGCTTTTTGCCCGATCGTCGGAAAGCTCAATTAACACCAAAGCAATGCCTTAGAAAACACATTCACGATGATTACTTTCGGCGTGTGCAGGAACAGTTTGCAAAGTGGATACGAATGCCAAGGATATCCACAAGCAACATGGTTATCTCCCCAATGTACAACGTGAAACCGTACTAATCACGTGGAAATAGACGGAGGGCGCGATTTTACAGGCAGGAGTGTATCTGCGAGCGATAGTGCTAACATATACTCAGATCACAATCTGGTTTGAGCTAAGGCACGCCCTAGTTTGAGCAGAGCAAAAAACGTAAGCAACCAAGCAAAAAGGCAGGTAGACATTGCTTAGTTGCATAATTTCGAGGTAGCCATAGCCGAACGAGCTCTCTCAATTACGCCCAATTGCGATCATAATCCTGATGTTCCTGATACACATTGGAAACACGTAGCGCATTCGGCGTCTTCTGCCATAAAAAACAGCACGCAAACAAGCTTAGATATGACTGTACCTTAAGAAAAGGATGCTGCTCGCATGACAATACTTCAGACACTACTTCACTTCAGACCTACTTTTTTAAGTGGAAAAAATGGCTAAAAAAAGAACGAGATAAAGAGAGAGAGAAAGAAAGGATATAGAAGGTGCAGGAATAAAGATAAAGCCCGCAAATTCTGATAAAAGTTTATATAACAGGACCCCTCTTTTATAAAGAAAACGATGGAATTCTGGCCTTAGACATGTGGCGGTTATTGAAAAAACATTTCTATAATTCGCTAATTCCTGATGGCACCCTAAGTGAACAGGTCATAGCTGTCATCAATTACAAAAAGTATGACATTTTCTTAAGTTCCTTTTTTTAATGACTTAATTATTGAAATATTAATTTCCTGATCAGTGTATTTGTGAAATGAAATATATATTGCCGCCACCAAGGCAAAAAAGATCTAAATATCAGTATCACGAAGCTGTGAGTATTGGCAACCTACCGGCAAAGTTAATTAAGACCAGTGGAAATGCGCTAATAACGAGAGAGCGTCAGATCGTGGAAACCATTCGGCTCAAAGAATACATGCAGCACATAATCAGATTTTGAAGTTAACTGAGAACATTAGCATCGACGTGGTCAAGCGCATCAAAAATATTTGTTGCCATCCATAAAAAAAAACTCGAAATTAAATCTTCTTAATTTTGTTATAATTCAAACAGATTTTGCAGCTCGAAATCTGCTTCCCTTCCAATTTTCAACACAACGCGGACAAGTTGTGGTTTTAAGTATTGTAAAATGCAGTTGCGAGATGCAATGCTTGTATGTAAATCTGTCAGATTTGGTCTGAAGATTTACTTTGGAACTTAGGTTCCGGGAGAGAGATTAGAGGTTTTGTGGAAGAACTAAGGTTCTTAGCGGGATGTGTAGACTTACGAGAGGGTTTCGTAATAGAGATAAGGAAAAGATAACGGTTATCTTACATTATTTCGGGTTTTATTCGTATGTTGAGGGCGGCTTGCGAGGTAATCTGATTGGCGGCTGGCGGTTGAAAAAAAAGTATCCCGCTAATTTCAACCAAGGGACCTCCGTGCCTCACTGGGTTGCCATATGGGCGTAACAAAATAGGGGTTTTTATCGTTACATGGTTGTTTGAAGAGGCCCTTACACGGGCAAATAAATAGTTGATTTTTATAATTCACAATATTTACAATTCAGTGCAATTCAACTTAATTCAGTGTAACTTGATATAATGCAATTTTAATTCAAAACAATACAATTTAATTAAAAGCAATTCAATTCCAAAATTCAATCTAATTCATAATTTTAGAATTCGTAATTTACTTTACTTTATGAAATTCATTTTTTAATTCAATTTCAAATTCATACTTTAATTTATTTTACACAACTCATTTTTCAATTCTTGGGAAGGAAGGATTAACTACTTTCAACAAGTATATTAAAGTAAAAATCTGTAATCGTTTAAATAATTCCTTCAATAAATTAATTTTTAATAGAATAACTAAAAATTATATATTTCATTTAAATATAGGGTGCCTGTTGGGAAGATATACTACTTTGTCTTGCCGTTCATATTTGGCAGTCGTGAAGTAGAGACGTGGCAAATTTATTACGGAAAAATATTCGACAAACCAACGTATTTTAATCGTTAAAACATTTTATCAAAATCAATCATCGATTACTGTGACGATGAGAAAGTTGCGTGAAATTGGGAGAAATTGGGAGAAACAATGTGCCAACAAAACGCACTATTTATCGTGTAGTGAATGATTTCGAAGAAAGAGGGTCTGTAGCTGATCGGGCCAAGCATGGACCACAACGTTCTGCAAGATCGGCTGAAAACATTACTGCTGCTCAAAAAAGTGTTGAAAACAATCCATCAACCTCAACCTCAAACTCCTTACTCAGGAGCTTGGTTTTCAAAGAATAACTTTGGTCACAATGTTGCACAAGGATTTGCATTTGTTTCCATTTAAGTTTCAGTTGACACTAGAACTTCGTTTACGCCGCCGTACATATGCCAAAAGGATGTTACAGCTCACCCATGAAAACCTCGATTATCATGAAAAAATCATAATGAGTTACGAGGCACATTTCCATTTGAATGGATATGTGTATAAACAGAATAGTCGGTTCTGGGCAATGGAAGACCCTCAAATTATTCATCAGTCACTTTTGCATCGAAGTGGCATTAAAAGTGACAGTCTGGTGTGCAATGTGGTCAGGAGGATTCATTGGACCTTACTTGTTTGAAACTGAAAACGGCATAACGGTAACTGCCAATGGGGAGCAATATCGTGATATGATTAAAAACTTTTTAACGCCACAATTGCATCCTTTGGGCTTGATTAACATATAGTATCAACAAGATGGTGCCACATCGCATACAGCCAGGATTACAAGGGAATTACTACGAGACCTCTTTCCACAACAAGTTATTTCAAGAAATGGTGATGTTGATTGACCTCCACGTTAGCCTGATTTGACTGCTCCGGATTTCTTTTTGTGGGGATATCTGAAAAGCAAGGTTTATGCAAACAAACCAGAAACGCTTGAGCAACTCAAACAAAATATTCGTGATGAAATTAATGAAATACCGCGTGAAAAGTGTGAGAAAGTAATGAAAAATGTGCTCTAAAGGGCTCGCATTTGTGAGGCTAACAGAGGCGGACATTTATCTCATATTGTATTCCATACATAATTGCCGAGATTAAATAAAACATTTATCAATATAAGATCCATTCTCTTTCATTTAATCACAAATTATCAACAAACAAAATAGAATACCTTTCCGATGGACAGCCTATATAGCAAAAATCTGAAACATGGGAAGAAGTCGGTTTGGGAAACACGTGGAAGTCATTTGATTTTACCCAGGCGTAATACAGAAACTATTTTTGCTGGTGATTTTTAATCTAGTTCTTTGCCATTACCTCAGATTCATCTGCATGTAGCCAAACTACTTGTGGATAATTTCACACTGCAACCATTTACTATCATGCACCTCGCTGTACTGGACATAACTCTCACCAATAACATCCATTAGCTCACTTTTTTTGTACACATTTCCCTATTCGGTGACAATTCTTGCAAAAATGCACCCATACCGCGAAGATTTAAAAGTCTCATTCACATTTATGTATAATCGTGCAACTACATCATCGCATATTTATGGCTCATTTATGGCATAAATTCCATTTGCCGCACATTGTGGCAGTTTATAAATTTTAATTAAATTAGCCACAAAACTATTTTACGCTGCGGTTTGAGAATAAAAAACAAACTTGTGACTAGGGGGGGGGGGGGGGAAAGTAATCGAATCCGGTGTGGGGAAAATAGTTAGTTACTGAATAGTATAACTAACGAACCAACGAGCGAGCGTAGTCTGAAAAGTTTACGAAACCAAAAAGTTTTGTTGCATATTAAAACTGTGGCCAAAAAGAGATTAAAACGGCCCTACAGGATGAGCGAAAATGAAACCATATAATCTCGAGAATAAACGGCAAAGTTGCTCCTCATCTCCTCCATTCCCTTTGATTATTGAAACCTCTCAAGTTAGCAGATGTGTTTGCATGCAGTTTGATTTTCACTGGCGTCAGACCATTTTAGTGACAGCTGCCATAAAATACCCGCATTTTGTCATGTCATCCTTGCGTTATTTTTTCTCACAATGAGCCTCTGCCTTGCTCATGTCATAGACAGGACTTTGATTTATGTTCTTGTCGTAGTCAAGGTCAATTATGTTGGTTTACGCCAACACATTGAGGTGACGTCCATAAACTTCTGGATTATCAATTAATCACTTGAATTCGTTGTGCATTATAAAGGTCAAAGTTGATAAGATAAATACAACTTTAATGTACAATTGATGTATTTTTCTTTCACACAGAAGAAGATTTAATGATTTTATTTTCTTTCACATAGCTTTCCATTCTCCTGTTATTGATTACAATGACATTGATATATCATCTTAAAATAAAATATGAATGAAATTTGGCAGACAAAAGTAAAAGTTTTAAGTACACGTAATTTTTTGTGCCGAAAACTTTAACTGAGTAACTTTTAGTGTTTGTTCACTTTCTTGAAGGATGTTTATTCGGTAGTAAATATTTATTTAGAGTACAAACAAGTTTCTTTTTTCGTCGTGAAAAATATTGACGGACCATTTCTAGGGGGTGAATGTGTAAGTACGTCAGGCAAACTTCGGTGAAAGATTTACTTTAGCGCAAAAAGTTAAGGAAGTTGTGGTACAACTACTTAGTTCCAAACTTAAAATTAACTTGTTATGTAATTAAACGTTTGTAGATTTTGGCGAAATTTTTAAATAAAATACATTTTTAGAAAAACAAAGAAAAATTAAAAAAAAAGAACTAAAAGGCCTTTAATGATTTCGCTTAAATATGTAATATAATATACACCTTCTTTCAACGTCCTGTCGTATTGGCCCAAAGTGTGCGGAGTACCGATATGGGCCAAATAAATCGTTCTAACCAACAAATGCTGTGACTAAAAGCACAAAACAGCCTAAAAGTATTATTTACTGAATTTATTTATAATATCTTACTTAACTTATTTCCTTTCACTTAGGAATTACAGAGAAGCCATTAACGGCTAACTTGTATATAAGATATCTTAAGGAAATGACTGGCATTTGATGCACATCATTTTCATTCGCAGAATTGAGCTTAGTAAAAACCAGTCATTAAAATAAACAAAAGCTAAAAAATAAACAAAGCAACAGAAAAAATACATGGACCTAAAAGTATAGGGTTATTTTTTAAGATTTAAGTGTTTCAGGTTGGCAGCGCTGGTTGGTAGTGGCGTCCAAACGTCATCTCTCAAAGTAAAAAGTGTACAGTTTAATCTGCCATTTCATCATGGAAAGACTAACATACGAGCAACAAATGCAAATCGTTGAAATTTATTATCAAGATTCGTGCTCTGTGACAAATGTGCATCGTTTGATACGACCATTTTATGGTCGTCATAATCGACCTGCTAAATCAACAATTCGTGCTGTTATCTCCAATTTCGCACCAAATTTACTTGTTAGACATAAAACCATCGAAGAAGAAAAAAATATTGCAGTCGTAGCGATCAGTGTTAATGACGATCGTGAAATGTCAATTCGTTGCCGTTCTCAGCGATTAGGCATGTGCTACTCAATCACAAGGAATTTTTTTTTTTGCCCCACTTGTCTGAGTTGAACTTGGTTGACATGTGGTTTCATCAGGACGGTGCAACATGAGACACTGCTCGTGAAACAATAGATATGCTGAGAGATGAATTTGGGGAGCATCTTATCTCTCGATTTGGCTCTGTGAGTTGGCCCCCAAGATCTTGCGATTTAACGCCTCTTGATTATATCTTGTGGGGTTACGTTAAGTCGTTAGTCTATGTGGACAAGCCGAACACTATTGAACCCTTACAGGGAAACATAACACGCGTTATTCGTGGAATGCAGGTTGAAATAATCGAAAAAGTAACGAAAATTTGACTTTCCGAATGGAAATTTTGAGGCGGAACCGCGGACAATATTTACATGAAATTATCTTTAAAAATTAAATGGCAAAGACCAATTAATCGATTCAAATAAAAAATTTTAAAATATGATACAAATTTGAGTGTTTTATTCGATTTAAAAAAAAATATATGATTAAGAAATCACCCTATATTGATCAAACAAGTTCATTCGTATAGGGAGTACCGCAAAGATGCAATTAACAATTCGAGTTTTTAAATTTTACCAAGTATAGGGTTATCCATTTAGTTGTGTCAAAACCGCCGGTCTGGCAAGGCTGTCAGCTGTTAAATACCTGTCATCTGAAATATTATTTACTAATCGGTGATTACGTCAACAAGCAAAATTTTCGCTTATGGGGATCGGAAAACTAAGAAGTGATTGTGGATATGGTATCTACTAGCCATACAGATGGTCATATCTCAATTGACTTCCAGAGTCATGAAACACATTTGATCAAAACTACTAGTTTCCAGCATCTGCGGGTGCCGGCATGTCAAGTTATATACACCTCCATTCTTTCGGGTGGAGAAATAAAAATATGGATTAAATACGAAAAATGGCAACTTCGATTTTTAACATCAGATTCCTTTGTAACCATTAGAGACATCTTAGAGCAGTTAAGTAGGTTTCTCCTTTTTCTCAGCGCGAAACCTAAAAATAGATTACAATTCGTAAGAGGTGCATGTTTGAAAGACCTTTCGGAATTTTCACCCTCTGTAGATAAGCCAATGATGACACAGAGTGTTCACGGAGTATATTTTGTTAAAGTCTAAATCCCTTACAATACAAATTAGTAACTTCGGAGATCCATAATTATTACCATTTTTTCACGCTA